>WIQG01000154.1:0-373838 GCA_014925785.1 Mycena galopus ATCC 62051
GACGTCTCGGTGCTCTGGCGTGGCGGCTGCGACGCTGCTCTTCCGCTGTTTATCCCGCCTCCTCCAGAGGTCTCGCGGGGTCGGCGATCGTCGGCCGCGGGGGACTGACTCATGGCAGAGTCGGTGGGTGTGTCTGCTGCTCTATAGTCCTCTGCGTCTATGGTCTATGAGAGAGAGAGAGAAGGAGAGTCTAACGTCTAGCGGAATAGGTGCGGCAGGAACCAAGCTTGGGTCCCCATCCACATGTGACCCGTAAGGGGTCACCAGATCCAAGTTTCACACGCTCTACAGCCGTCGCTCGTGTGCTGGCGAATCGTCGGGCGCTTCTCTCCTTCTCGTTCACGGTGGTACGGGTGGCCACGAAACACGTATCCTCGACAACGAATTGTTGGTTGAGGAGGCTCGTCTCCCAAATTTCTCCTTCAATTCTTCTCGATCCACCCACCCAATTGTCAATTCCGAGTCACTCTCACTGTCAAGCATCTCGTGGCGGCCTCGGCCGCGGCCATCTGCGTCTAAAGCAATTCTATGCCTTCCGATGTCTCGACCCACCCTCTCCACCTTCCAATTCCAATTCCAATTCCGATTCCATTCTAACCACAAATACTTGTCCGCCTGCCCACCTGACTGGTACTCCGTCATTGCTCTAACGCGTTGTGCGTCCGGGCCCTCATATGTACTACCTTGCTTGGCCTACATACATACCTTGGCGCAATTCCCTCTGACAGTGACATACCTTGACACCTCCTCCGTCTTATAAATACCTTGGCACACCATGTCTGGGGTTTGGGGATACATACCTCTACGTTGGGACATCCGTGAGAGCCCGCCTATTCCTGACACCAGCCAGCCACCTTCTTTCCTGACGGCCGTGAGACCTCTTTTGCTCCCCGTCGCCCGGGTCCTCGCTCGCATGACGACAAATGCGTAGCGTACTTATACCTTCCTTTTCCTTTCCTTCATGCCTTACTTAACTTAGTCTGATGCGTATCTGGTGTATTGACGGAAATACGCACGGACCTTGAGTGAGCTCGCACTCGGCATCCGAGTCAGTTCAGATCGCGCACCCTTACTTGCTCTTTCTTCCTGAGCTCATGTATACACGGACGAAGGTACGCACAGAACGGCTCGGTCGCACTCGGACGTGCATCTGCACCTCATGTCCAGCTTAAAATGCGGAATTTATGCAGAAGGAGCCCGTTCGACCCGGGTCCGAGCCATTCGGAAGTGGTCTCCATTTTTATTATTTTTATTTTTATTTATTTGGGGGGGGGGGGGGGAGGGGGCATGCAGTCTGAAGTTTGAACACTTCACATGAGGTGGGTAAATGAGGGAGAACGGCGTGGTCGCACCATCTCATCATCATAATTAACATCCCGACTCTCCTCAATTATGCAGATATCACCGGTCGACTCGGGAGTGCTGAGCCTTAGACAGTCCAAAATCCTTTTTTCTAACACCCACAGAAATATCAGAGAGCTTATAGAGAGACGGAAGTGGGTACAGAAAGGCTTGGTAGCACTTGGAGTGCATCTGCATCTCATATCCGGCGGGTAATACAAAACTTATGCAGGAGGAGCCCGTTCGACTCGGGCCTGAGCCATTCCCCGACCAAACAAAGTCTTTTTGGCACAATAAAAAGGTTACTGCTTAATATTGAGGTTATGTAGGGTGAGAAATGGTCGGAAGAGAAAGGCTTGGTTGCACTCGGATGTGCATCTGCATCTCATAAAAAATTGGTCCAGTCTTTTTTTATTTTATTTTAATTTTGGGAGCATGCGGTCTGACTGCAGACTGGGCTCTGAAGTCTCAACGGTTCACATGAGGTGGGTAAATGAGGGAGAACGGCTCGGTCTAGTCTCACTCAGAGTGCTCGCATCTCATCATAATTAACAACATCCCAACTCTTGCTCAACGATGCAGACATCACCCAGTCGATTCGGGCCTGAGCACTGAGCCACGGACAGTGGACAGTCCAAAATCATTTTCTTCAACCACCCACAGAAATGTCAGAGAGGTTATAGAGAGACGGAGGTGGGTACAGAAAGGCTTGGTAACACTTGGAGTGCTTTGCATCTCATAAATCACTAGTGGTGATGTCTATTCTGCAGAAGGAGCCCGTTCGACTCGGGCCTGAGCCATTACCCGACCACTGGCAAACAAAGTCTTTTGAGCACAGTAAGAAGGTCACTAATATCGAGTTTATTTATGTAGGGCAAGAAATGGGAAGAGAGATTAGAAAGGCTTGGGAGCACTTGGAGTGCTTTGCATCTTATATTTCAGTCATGTCGATTATGCAGAAGGAGCCCGTTCGACTCGGGCCCGAGTCATGTGTGAATTTGGTATACAATTTTTTATTTATTTTATTTTTGGGAGCATGCGGCCTGACTGCAGACTGAAGTTTGAATGGAAATATATACAGGTGGGTAAATGAGGGAGAACGGCTTGGTCTGGTCGCACTCGGAGTGCTCCGCATCTCGTCATAGTCAACATCCCCACTCTGCTCAATTACATATGCAGACATCACCCAGTCGACTCGACTCGGCCCTGGGCGCTGAGCCACGGACAGTCCAACATCATTTGTTCTAACACCCACAGAGAGGTTATAGAGAGACAGAAGTGGGTACAGAAAGGCTTGGTCGCACTTGGAGTGCTTTGCATCTTATAAATCTCCATTATGCAGAAGGAGCCCGTTCGATTCGGGCCTGAGCCATTGCCCGACCCAAAGAAAGCTTTTTTGGCACAGTAAAAAAGTTACTAATATAATATCGAGTTTATGTGGCGAGAAAGCATCTCATATCCGTCAATGCTGGTGCGTGGTATATATATGATGCAGACACCACCCATTCGATTCGGGCCTGAGGTATTGCATTGCGGAATTCTTTTTGAACATAGTAAAAATAATACCAGGTTTATAAATGGGCGAATAGAGGTAGAGAAGGGCTCCTTAGCACTCTGAGTGCCCTGCATTTCATTGCCGAGTATAACTTGATTATGTAGACAAAGCCCGTTCGACTCGGGCCTGAGCCATCATGGCATTGTGGAATTCTTTTTGGAAACAATACCAGGTCTATAAATGGTGAACTACGTAACTTTGCGTGAACTGCGGCATGGTGCACGTAATGCCCGCCGACTACATCTCCCCGTGCCTGCCGCCGGTATTTGCACTCTGCTCGGTGGTTCGATTATTTCGGTCTAGCTATTACATGTGGCTAGATATATATGGTATCGCAACGTCCATAGGATGATTCGGATCGTTACGTATTTGGCGCGCCAAAGGTCGAGGATGGCGAGATGAGACGAGCCTGTAGTACGTGTAAAATCATGGCATCGAGCATCTCGAAATTGGCCGGACTGAGTGGCGAGATGATTAAGGTCAAGCAGCGACGCGGCGACGCCATCGCATGCCAATCAGGAAAACCGCCAGTTACTATGGGCACTATGGAGCACTCGCCTAGCACCGCCTAGCACTCGGCTAGTGCTGCATAGCCGCCAAAGTGGCTTGCGGTTTTCCTGATCGGCGCGGCCTGCAGAGACCGACAGGAGGCTGCTTTGCGAGACAGAACATGCTGACGGAGTGCTGGAGGCGACGCCGACAGCGTGCACAAAGTTTTGAGCTAGGCAGGAACTGGCAGTGTCGGGGAGAGCGAGCGCATCGATGTGGAGGAGAGTAGGAAGACGCTGATGGCATCAGCAGCAAGCGGGCCAAGCCCAAGGCAAAACTGGCAAGCAGTTCACGGATTAGTTCACGGAGTTCACGGCGAACTACGTGAACTTTCTGATATACATATGTTCTCCAAATATCAGGTTTATGAAGGAACTGAAATGGGAACAGAAAGGCTTCGTAGCACTCAGATGTGCCCTGCATGGAATTTATGCTTTCCCTCAATGTGGCCTATACAGGAGGAGCCCGTTCGACTCGGGCCTGAGCCATGCTTGCTTTCTGCTCCCGAATACATTTTTTTGCATGCATGTGTTTCAGGTTCCAGCTGTCGGACTGTCAGGTTTATATAGGGGTGAAATTAGGCACAGAAAGGCTTGGTAACACTCAGAGTGCCCTGCATCTGGTTGGCACCCCGACAATGTGTTGTGTAGAGAGAGCCCGTTCGACTCGGATCCAAGCCATGAGACAACTTTCAAATTCATTTTAGCATAGTAAAAATAATATCAGATGTCTGATAAGTAGGTTGAGAAAGGCTTGGTAGCACTCGGAGTGCCCTGCATTTCATGTTCTACTGCCAGATTGACTTGATTATGTAGACGAAGCTCGTTCAACTCGGGCCTGAGCCAATGCTTTGTTGAAATCTTTTTGAACATAGTAGAAATAATATCAGGTTTATAAATCAGTGAATAGAGGTAGAGAAAGGCTTGGTTGCACTCGGAGTGCCCTGCATGCTATATTGATCTTGTATGGTTTATGCAGAAGGAGCCTGTGTGACTGGGGTCCAAGCCATAAATAGTGTTTTTAACATGCTTGCCCTTCATGCGGCATGTAGCTGTCAGACTGACAGGTTTACAGGTATACACGGACGAAGGTAGGTACAGAAAGGCTTGGTTGCACTCGGATATGCATCTGCACCTAATTGTGTGCATGGTATATAATTCATGCAGACACTGCCCGTTCGACTCGGGCCTAAGCTATGGAGGATGAATCAGTGTTTTTATTTTATTTTATTTTATTTTTGGGTGCCTTTCAGGTTGTATGTACTTACGTAGGTGTCAAACAAAGGCTTCGTCACACTTGGAGTACATCTTATATCCTGGCAATGTTTTACAGAACGAAGGTCCAAGCCATAGAAGACTGGACTGGGTGAGACAATTTTTTTTCTTTAACACGGCAGAATTGAATAATATCAGGTTTATGATCTGGTGAGCACAGATTTTTGAATAAAGAAGGCAAGTTTATATGGGGTTGGTACACACAGATAATGGCTTGGTCGCACTTGGATGTGCCCTGCAACTCATGACGCCCGATTCAACGCCAAGTATGCAGACATCGCCCGTTCGACTCGGGCCCAAGCTCTTCTGCAATATGGATTTCTTTTTGACATGTCTGTATGTAGCTGTCAGACTGAACAGTTTACTTGTATACAGGGGTGGAGGTAGGGAAAGAGAAGGCTGCTAGCACTTGGATGTGCATCTGCATCCCATGTCATTGTTTCTTCATGGACTCGATTATGTGGAAGGAGCCTGTTAACGACTCAGACCCAAGCCATGCTAGCAAGCCAATTTTCTTTTTCTGGATGCCTTGCAGATTGTATATAGCGCGGCTGTCAGACTGCAGAAGGTTCGTTCACATGTACATATTGGGGGTAAATATGGGCAGGGAAAGACTTGGCAGCACTCGGAGATGCATCTGCATCCTGCATCTCAGTTGTTCTGCTTGTGGGGTCAGCAGAAATCACCCTTTCGACTCGGGCCCAAGCCATTACTTTTCCCACTCCATTTTTTCTCCCACAAAATAGTAGGGGCTTTATAGATTGATGAATACAGGTACAGAAAAGCTTGGTCACACTCGGATGTGCGTCTGTGCGTCTGCAACTCTGATGATCAGTGTGCAGATGAAGCCCGTTCGACTCGGCCCTGAGCCATTATTGCATTGTGGAAAGCTTTTTGAACATAGTCGAGGTAATACCAGGTTTATAAATCGGTGAATAGAGGAAGAGAAAGGCTCGGTAGCAATTGGAATGTATGCTTTCCTTTGCCTATACAGGAGGAGCCCGTTCAACTCGAGCCTGAGCCATCCTTGCTGTGCGCTGTTATTGAATAGATTTTTTTGCATGTGTTTCAGGTTCCAGCTGTCAGACTGTAAGGTTTATATAGGGGTGAAAGTAGGCACAGAAAGGCTTGATAGCACTCGGAGTGCCCTGCAACTGATGTCCCATTTGTGTCCCATTTGATGACTACTTAGTGTGCAGACAAAGCCCGTTTGACTCGGGCCTGGCCGCTTGAGCCATGATTGATCCACGGCAATCCTTTTGAACATAGTAGAAACAATACCAGGCTTATAAAGCAGTGAATAGAGGTAGAGAAAGGCTTGGTAGCACTCGGAGTGCCCTGCATCTGATTGGCACCCCGACAATGTGTTGTGCAGGGGAGCCCGTTCAACTCAGATCCAAGCCATGAAACCACTTTGAACTTCATTTTAGCACGGAAAAAATAATATCAGATGTCTAAATGGATGAAAGTGGGTTTCGACCCAGGCTTTTGCGCGTTCCTTCTCAGATGGAGTAGGCATGCAGACAGCTTCCTGCATGAAGTCGTCGCGGAGAACAGCTGTCATGACCCTGCGAGTCACCAGGGTGACAGTGCCTTTTCCTACGCCAGCCCAATTGGCTACTTTCTGCAAACCCGCAGCGTTCCCAGAGTGACCGAAGCGGAAGAGGGTGATGGCGTGCTGATCCTCAATGGGCATCTGGCCATTCCGCGAGTCATTGGTGAAGACAGCATCATCAGAGATTCTATCAACGAGTCGGTCAAAGGTATGAGGGGATATCCGTAGCTCTTGGCGGAAAAGATCGCTTCTCGTGTCCTTCATCTCGGTCAAGACATGACGCATGAAGGCCGGCCCATGCGGATTGAAGGTATCTCGCGGCATCTCGTACCGCTCGGCGCTGGGCATGAATCTCCGCGAGCGTCGACCGCACCCAACGAAGCGGGTTATTGCTTGGGGGAGCCGGGCCACTGTCGATGTCCATCGGCACACTGTCCCAATCCCACTCAGCTACACTGTGTCCTGAGCTGGATTCCGAGGTAGCAGAGCCTTCGGAGGGGGATTCGGAGTCTTCTTCCTCCTCGTCATCCGAATCAGGAAAGCCTGCCGCAAGCAGCTCTGGCATCTCGTCATCGGCGTCGCCGCTGTCTGAGCCGGAGGCCGAGGTGAATACAGAGTCTTCAGAAGAGTCCGATGCATCTGATCCCCGCCAGTCGCTTCCCAAGAGATCCGACCAGCCGTCAGCACTGCCAGCAGTCGTGCTCGTGTCAGTAGGGCTGTCAGTCTCATCATCCGAATCAGAGTCCATGGATGAAGATAGTGAGTCAGAGGAGGCGGAGTCCGTAACTGGGAAAAGCGAGGGAAAGGGCCCGGGGCTGGGAGGCACACATGCACGCTGCTGCTCTTCTTCCGCATACCCTGCATGCCGTAAAGCCCGCTTGATGTTGTTGCGCTGTCGAATTCGGTGTTTGAGACGGGCGTGGTGGAGACTCAGGTAGGCCTGGAGTATCTGCTGCGTGCGCAACTGGCGGGAGGACAAGCGAGGCATCAGGAGCGTGTCGGGACAGAGTGCGCAGTGAGGGTGATGTGACTGAAAAAAAAACCGAATAATTTATTATATAATAAGTATGTCATAGATATCATATATGTAGCTCAAGTAGAAGATATGTGGGTAGGGGGCGAAACCAGAATCGTTCTTGAATCGAAACGAGAATCGGGACGGTCAGAGTGGGCGATCGATTCTGAGTCGATTCTTGATTCAGAATCAATCAAGAATCGATTGCCGAATCGAACGAGAATCGAATAAGAATCGACTACTCTGACTTCCCCTCGCCAGCCAGGAATGCAACACTGCCAACTTGAAATTTCTATTTTACAGGATGAGTGCGATGGATGGAAACTGCGAAATCACTCACTTCCCCCTCTTGCTCAGGTTCGAGCCAAGGAAGTTTAAGGCTCGGAGCGGAGGGTCCGCATCTGCTGCATTTCGCCGTCAACGCCTTTCATAAAATGTTTTGCAGACCTTGCCCGTTCAACTCGGGCCGAGCCAATATCATTGTCGGACTTTCTCAGGCTCTGTTTTTCTGTGTCTCGGTTTGTTTGTTTTACAGACAAGTCCTCTTGAGTTTTCGTCATTGATGAATCTAAATCACACTTTGCATACAGAGCACTAGCTAGGATGCAAGAACCTTTCCTCCTGTGAAATGAGATAAGTTCAACCTTTCTTTTTCAAAAATATGCAGCCTCCAGACTTAGCCGGCTGCTTACTGTCAGTACAGTTGCGTAGTCCAGCACTCCGAAAGCGCTCAGTCCTGTGCAGGTTCGTAACACGAAGTTTGCAAGGCTCGGAGCGGAGCGGTCCGCATCTGCTGTGTCCCTATGGCACACTACAGGGATACTTATGTCGCGTGCTCTATCTTGGAGCCACGGCATCTACCTGACCAAAAGCTATTTCCTGATGTCCCAAAGCAATCCGGAAACGAGTGCCGAAACATCGGATTTCTGATGCCACAATGTGGAACCAGAAACTTGGAGTTTTCGGCTTGAATTTTGGGGCCACACAAATGAGTTGTCCAGGCTCACACAACTCGTTTCCGTGGCCCAAAAACTCAACGCCAAAACTCCGAGTTTCTGATTGCATCTCACACATAAAAAATGTAATGTTTCGGCACCGGTTCTCCGGCAGAAATGTGTCCAGTTACTTGACCTTTTGGGACTGGTTTGAGAGCATCAGAAATCCCTTTTGATCACTAGAAATTAATTTGTTCAGAAACTTGACTTTCTTGAACTAACTTAAGCTGTCCAGAAATTTCATCGTTCACCGTGTCCTTTTCAGAATCGATCTGTCAAAAAATTAATTACAAGCAAAAGCTGTAACGGGCCGCCCGCACCGATGGACTAGGATGCACAGCCATGATTTGATCTCCGAGTCCACTCTGCTTCCTACAGGGACCATGAATTCCGAAGGACACGCTGGCTCTCTTCCTCCCGAGCTCTGGCTTTACATCCACCGACTGGCCACTTCCGACACCTCACCCTTGGCCTGATGTCACGCAGACTGGTTCCAGTACGTGCCTGTCGCCGACCCACTGAGAGACGTCGAAAATTTCTGGCGTGTAAGCTAGCACATACCGTCATGACAGACTCAATCTCTAACGTCTCGTCCAGGACGCATATTCCTTCGTGCTGGTATGCAGGCTGTGGCATGGCCTGGCAAACGAACTCTTATATGAGAACATCCGAGTCGATGACCGCTTTGATGCACTCTGCGCTTCGTTGAGGAGACTGGGAAATGCGGATTTCGTTCGCAGTGTGAGGTTGTCTTCGATCTACATCGAACGAAACTGTACTATCCTCGCGCTATGCCCCCGGCTCCAGGTCATTGTCAAACCGGACCCCGTGAAGGAGAAACCGTGGGCGTTCGGCGTTCTGGACTCCGTCATCGATGCAGCACTGCGCTTGCCATTTTACGCGCTGAAGCACATCTACTGGGGTGAGACGGCAAGGGACTCTGCTCTCTTGCGCAGCTTGATTGCAGTTGCCCCACACCTCGAATACGTATTCCTGTCCAGTTCCACTGTAGTGGTCACCGACTCGGAGGCTCGCGCTTTCCAACCTATTGCGAGTCTCAGGCGCCTTACACTCGTCTCTGCCTCAGCAAGCCTGACTGCATCCATCCTGAAGGCCGACCTGCACAACCTCACACGACTCAACTGCTCCCCATCACTCTTCACAATTGCCAATGTTCCCGTCTTCGCTTCCCTGCGCGTGCTGGAGCTCTTCGGCTCGGGCTCCTCCATTCCCTTCAAAGCCATCTTTTCGCGCTGTCTGCGCCTCCGGGAGCTCTGCTACGACTTGTGGAACAGCCTTTCAGCCCCAGAGCCTGAGCCATCGCTCCCGCTCTTGTCCTGCATCCGCCTGCATTCCGCAGTCACCGTCGTCCGAGATTGGAGTAGCATCCACAACCACTTCGGGCTCTTCATCTCCCCGGACTTTCCTAGGTTCCAACGACTGGTGCTCCATGGCAGCTGGTACTAGGTCCTTGATAATGCCGCGTTCATGACCTTTCTGAACTACTTACGGCCGAAAGGGTGTCAGGTTGAGTTTCCCGAGGGCCATGTGCGCTGACCAAACACGTATGTTATTATACCCAGGACAGCATTGGATGGATGCTAAATCAGATTATAGTTGTAGTCCGAGGTCATGCAGCCACCCCCATCGCCCGTGTAATACTCCCAGTGCCATCGATATCAGCGCATTGGAAACCGGCTTTCCTTCTCTAGTTTTCGATTTTACATGAAATTCTCTGCGGCAGTAATGTACTTCCCTTCTTCGCGTCGTTCGACCCTTTTACATCCTGGTTCTCACCATTCCAGCCTCCCTTCATGGCCGGGAATCCTTCAGGACCTCCCTCCCGCTAGTTCATGGATCAGGAACCACATAATAGCGTCACTTGTGATAATAGCGTCACTTGATAAACAGTGTCATGTTCGTTGTTCGTGCTACGAGCGTGGGTAGTAGTCGCGACGGATACACGGATGGATACGCGGGTACAGTACTCCTCCTTTCCAAATCGACCCCCCAGTGGGTGAAAGTAGGATATTATATTATTTCCAGTCAAATAAACAACTGGATATGAATGTTGATCTGACTCGACTCAACCGTCCGCGCACATATTGCCCAAATTCGAAGTGATGCGACCTGTTACCATCCCGTTTATGCATTAACAACGATCCTAGTGAATGAAGAATTAGAACGAGCGCTTGACGGGCACTTCCATGATGCGATGAATGATCGGAGCAGTGTTGTCATTGAGATTTTTCTTTTGGCGTTTGAAGAAAATATTACCGCCATCTTGGTCGCACTTGGAGTGCTCCGCATCTCATTATAATTAACATCCCGACTCTGCTTAATTCTATGTGCAGCCCTCACCCGGTCGACTCGGCCTGAGCGCTGAGCAGAGCCACGGACAGTCCAAAAACAAAAATTTCTAACACCCACGGAAATATCAGAGAGGTGAAAGAGAGACGGAAGTGGGCACAGAAAGGCTTGGTCGCACTCGGAGTACTCTGCAACTGATGTCTCATGTGATCACTACTTAGTGTGCAGACGAAGCCCGTTTGACTCGAGCCTGAACCATACTTGCTTTGTGTCAATGTTTTTGAACATAGTAGAAATAATACCAGGTTTATGAATCTGTGAATAGAGGGAGAGAAAAGCTCGTTAGCACTCGGAATTTATGCTTTCCCTTGCCTATACTGGATTATTTAATTCAATTTGACAGGGGGTGTGACCCGTGACCTGAAAAACCATTTCGACACTTCAACAAGCTCTGGGTGGGACCGTGACATGACTATAAAATTTTGACACACGTCAAACCGTTGACAATGAGTTCCTAGGGCTTCGGGAAACCACTATTCAGATTCTGCCACTAATTTCTTGTCATGTAGCCTATTTTACTTCCGAAGGAGTTTACTGCTTAATATCTAGCCAATTATGGCTTTGACAATTGAACCCGTAGTTTAACAGGAGGTTGAAGAGCCAGCCAAATCGTGACTCATGGCTTGTGGATTTCTTTTGTCTACTTGAGGATATTAGATGTGTTTGTACACCTTGTGAAGGATCTGCTGTTTACGAGCCTTCACTACATTTTGATGGTTCTGAACTGCGCTCAACATTTTTAACTCAACTCTTCCGCAATGCCCTCCACCTACATGATCTAATGGCTCAACTCAGCAACACAGAGTTTCTCAAGGCCATAATTTCTTCCCGACCAAATGTTGCACTGGTAGCAAAATTTGCATTTGATGCGCTACAATTGTTCTACGCAGTTCCTGTTTTCCGTGCTTGAGTTTGTTTCAAGGTTCTGAGTTTCCACTAACTACTTCTCTATTCTTCCTTTAGTTCTACCGCAGCGTGTCGAGAGATAGTGTCCGTGAGCTCGGCTACAGGGAATATGGAGAAGTCCAGGGACCGTAGTGTACACTAGTGCCCTGTACACTCAGATACTTCCTGGGCCCCGGCGTTCCTAAGTGGGACCGTGCCGTGTAATCTTCCTTCCTTCCTTCCTTCCTCGGACCTAGCCTGGAACCCATCAGTCCAGGTATGCCGAGCTTTTGCCGAGATGTCTTAGGGTCTCTCGGCTAACCTAGACACAGCCGCTTGGCATCTCGGCAAAGCAGGGCAAAGCCTCGGCATACCTGGGCTAAGGTGGATCCAGAACCTGTCAAAATGCAGTGAAGCTTTTTTGAACCATGAAACTAATTTGACACTTCGCGCTGTGACCCGTGACATGGGTTCAAATTTCGTCTTTGACAGGGGGGGCGTGACCTGTGACCGACGAATTGAATTTAATTCTCCAGTACAGGAGGTGCCCATTCAACTCGGGCCTGACCCATGATCGCTTTGAGCAATTCTTTTTGAACATAGTAGAAACAATACCAGGTTTATAAATTGGTGAACAGAGGGAGAGAAAGGCTCGGTAGCACTCGGAGTGCTCTGCATCTCATATCCGGCTACATACTATGAAACTTATACAGAAGGAGCCCATTCGACTTGGGTCCGAGCCATGCTTGGAATTTGGTCTCCAGTATATTTTTTTTGGAGCATGCGCAGACCGAACTTTGAACAGCTCACATATATATATATATATATATAGGTGGGTAAACGAGAAAGAACAGCTTGCTCGCACTCGGAGTTTGATCATAATTAACATCCCGACTCCGAGTCTGCTCAATTACATCCATATACAAACATCACCCGGTCGACTTGCTGAGCCACGGACAGTCCAAAACAAAATCATTTTCTTCAAAAGTCACAGTCCAAATGATAATAGTGAGCTTTCAGAGAGATGAAATTAAAGTAAGGAAGAAATGACTTGGTTGCACTCGGATGTGCATCTGCATGTCATATCCGTCAATTCTGGTGTGTGGTATATATATCATGCAGACACCACCCGTTCAATTCAGGCCTGAGCCAATAACTGTTACCCTGTGACGGAGAGAGTCGGCTAGGTAGTCGGCTAGAGATTCCGGCACACTAAGATTCTCAAAGCAAGCTGTTGGTTGAACAGCAGATAAGTGGCATAAGTTATGTTATCGACCAAGTTGTAAACTGGACATGTTAGGGGTCAAAATGAGACAGATAAGAATGATGGTAATAGTAAGGAATGTTGCGAGGTGCGGAGCGGCAAGCGGGAGTTACAGCACTTTGCGGAACATAAGGTGCGGCTCATTTTTTTCTACTTTCTACGGTTTCGACTAGAACAGCCGCCACGGGCTGAGTTTTGATCGGATTTTCCTGGGAGTAGGCGCGTTCAAATCGCATTGAAAATCCGCAGAGGATGAAGTACCGGCTTTTTTTTTTAAGTACTACGTAATAGAATTTCTTCCGAAAAATTATGGTTTTGACGTGTTTAACTCGGGCCGGAGCCATGACAGCATTGAGGAATTCTTTTTGAAAATAGTAGAAACAATACCAGGTTTATAAATCCATGAATAGAGGTAGAGAAAGGCTCGGTAGCATTCGTAATTTATGCTTTCCCTCAATGTGGCCTATACAGGAGGAGCCCGTTCAACTCGGGCCCGAGCCATGACCAATTTGTCAAGACCTTTTTGAACATAGTAGAAACAATACCAGGTTTATAAATCAGTGAAAAGAGGTAGAGAAAGGCTCGGTAGCACTCGTAATTTATGCTTTCCCTCAATGTGGCCTATGCAGGAGGTGCCCGTTCGACTCAGGCCTGAGCCATGATTGATCCATGGCAATCTTTTTGAACATAGTAGAAACAATACCAGGTTTATAAAGCGGTGAACAGATGCTCAGAAAGGCTTGGTAGCACTTGGATGTGCCCTGCATGAAATTTATGCTTTCCCACAATGTGGCTATGCAGGAGGTGCCCGTTCGACTCGGGCCTGAGCCAAATCAGTTTGTAGAAATCTTTTTGAACATAGTAGAAACAATACCGGGTTTATAAATTTAAATGGGTGAATAGAGGTAGAGAAAGGCTCGGTAGCACTCAGAATTTATGCTTTCCCTCAATGTTCCCTATATAGCTGATATTCTGACTCTGCTCAATTACATATGCAACCATCATCCAGTCAACTCGGCCCTCAGGAAAGAAGGTGAGTGGGTGTCAGGAATAGGCGGGCTCTCACGGATGCCCCATCCCCAAACTCCAGTCAATCAGCCACTGTACCAAGGTAAGAGGGAGGAGCCAATCCTGAATTAGAGTAGCAGAGTCAGGCGGGGTGGGGTGACGGTATGGAACTTGATTGGTATTTGGGGGCTAGAATAGAATTGGAAGTCGAGACGTCTGAAGGCATAGAATTGCTTTAGGCGTAGATGGAATACATACATACAACCTGAAAAGCACCCAAAAAAAAACACCATTGCGGACCAGAGATGGCTTAGGCCCGAGTCGAACGGGCAGTGTCTGCATGATATATATACCACGCACCAGCATTGACGGACAATTAGGTGCAGATGAACATCAAGCCTTTCTGTACCCACTTCCGTCTCTATATGCTCACTATTATTTGGACTGTGGGTTTCGAAGAAGATGATTTTGGACTGTCCGTGGCTCCGCGCTCAGGCCTCACGGCCGTGAGACCTCTTTTGCTCCCCGTCGCCTGGTCCTCGCTCGCATGACGACAAGTGCGTACTTATGCGTATGTGGTGTATCGACGGAAATACGCACACTTTGAGTGAGGTCGCACTCACGTACCCTGCCCTGCATCCTAGTCAGTGCACTCATCGCGCACCCTTTCCTTTCTCTTTCTTCCTGAGCACAGAAAGCAGAATAATTTATACACGGACAAAGGTACGCACAAAAAGGCTCGGTCGCACTCGGACGTGCACCTGCATCTTATATTACATCCAGCTACTACAAAATTTATGCAGACATCGCCCATTCGACTCGGGTGTAAGCCATCGCCTCAGTGATCACTGTTTTTTTCGGGATGTAAATGAGTGTAGGTTTGTAGAGGGTGAATATAAGCAGAAGGCTCGGTCGTACTCTGCATCTCAGCTACATAATGCGGAATTTAAGCAGAAGGGGCCCGTTTGAGTCGGGCCTGACCCATAGTGCAATCCAATGTGTTTTTGGCTTAGTGTTGATATCCCGATGTTTTTCACATTCCTAGAAAGGGTCACATATGGATATATTGGGGCTGAATACAAGGAGAGACAGGCTTGGTAGCACTCGGATGTGCTCTGCATCTCATGGTTGCGTTGTTCAAGGACATTATGCAGAAGGAGCCTGTTCGACTCGGGCCCGAGTCATGTGCGAATTTGGTATACATTTTTATTTTTTTGGGAGCATGCAGTCTGACTGCAGACTGAAGTTTGAACGATTCACATGCCAGTATATATACTGGTGGGTAAATGAGGGAGAACAGCTTGGTTGCACCATCTCATCATCATAATTGACATCCCGACTCTGCTCAAGTACATGTGCAGCCATCACCCGGTCGACTCAGCCCTGAGTGCTGAGCCATGGACAGTGGACAGCCCAAAATCATTTTTTCCAACACCCACAGAAATATCAGAGAGGTTATAGAGAGACGGTAGTGGGTACAAAAAGGCTTGGTCGCACTCGGATGTGCATCTGCATTGCATATTATCTTATCATCTTGCGCAAATTAGGCAGACATCGCCTGTTTGACTCGGGCCTGAGCTATAGCACTGTTTAATACTGCTTTTGGTATGTAGCCGTCGGACTGGGAAGTTTACACCTATACAGGGTTGGAGGGAGGGAAAGAGAAAGGCTTAGTAGCACTCGGATGTGCTCTGCATGCCATGTGCCGCACTCAATGATCATGCGGAAGAAGCCCCTTCAACTCAGGCCTGAGCCATCATGGGTTTTAAATTGTGGAATGCTTTTTGAACATAGTAGAAACAATACCAGGTTTAAAAATTGGTGAAGAGAGGGAGAGAAAGGCTCGGTAGCACTCAGAATTTATGCTTTCCTTCGCCTATACAGGAGGAGCCCGTTCAACTCGAGCCTGAGCCATCCTTGCTGTGCGCTGTTATTGAATAGATTTTTTTGCATGTGTTTCAGGTTCCAGCTGTCAGACTGTAAGGTTTATATAGGGGTGAAAGTAGGCACAGAAAGGCTTGATAGCACTCAGAGTGCCCTGAAACTGATGTCCCATTTGTGTCCCATTTGATGACTACTTAGTGTGCAGACAAAGCCCGTTTGACTCGGGCCTGGCCGCTTGAGCCATGATTGATCCACGGCAATGATTTTGAACATAGTAGAAACAATACCAGGCTTATAAAGCAGTGAATAGAGGTAGAGAAAGGCTTGGTAGCACTCAGAGTGCCCTGTCTCTTATATTGATCTTGTATGGAGAAGGAGTCCATTCGACTTGGGCCCAAGCCATGAGGCTATCTTGAAATTCTTTTTAGCACAGTAAACATAATATCAGATGTCTCTTCGGAAGAGATGAAAGTAGGTAGAGAAACACTTGGTCGCACTCGCCGTGTTCTGCATCTGATATTGCCTATTCTCTTGGACCTTATGCAGAAGGAGCCTGTTTGACTCGGGCCTAAGCCATGCTTGGATTAATGAATTTGGTCTCCAATTTCTTTTTTTTTGTTGGGAGCACGCAGTCTGACTGCAGACTGAAGTTTGGCTGGTTCACATGTATATGTGTGGGTATATACAGGTGGGTAAATGAGGGAGAACAACTTGGTTGCACTCGAAGTGCTCCGCATCTCATCATATGTAATCAATATCCGGATTCTGCTCAATTATGCAGACATCACCCCGTCGACTCGGGCCTGAGCGCTGAGCCATGGTCAGTCCAAAATCATTTTTTTAAAACCCACAGCCCAACTAATAGTGAGGTTGAAGGCAGGGGAAAAAAAGTGGCTTGGTCGCATTCGGAGTGCCCTGCATTTCGTGTTCAGAGTACAACTTGATTATGTAGACAAAGCCCGTTCGACTCGGGCCTGAGCCATTGCTTTTAGGACGTCTTTTTGAACATGGTAGAAATAATACCAGGCTTATAAATGGGTGAACAGAGGTAGAGAAAGACTTGGTAGCACTAAGAATTTATGCTTTCCCTCAATGTGGCCTATAACGCACCTTTAAGCTCCACATTGCGTGGATTCCCGGCCACAAGAATGTCGAGGGGAATGAGGCGGTGGATGCAGAGGCCAAGAAGGCTGCACAAGGCGAGTCTTCCGAGCTTCCCCACACCCTTCGCACCTTGCACAACCTCCCCGTTAGCAACAGCAGCTCTCCGAGACAGAGGCCAGGGCACACGGACACTACAGCACTGTGAAAACCTTGCGTCTGCAGGTCGAGCACACGAAATCTATTGCAGCTGAGTTCAAGCGACTATACGAGCTTATCTGCGAGTGGAAGTGTAAGGAGGATGGCGCTTTCACACTGGATGCATGATGTGTCTTCCATTTATTTGTTTGGGCTGGCTGTTCCGAAGCTAAGGTGGGATCCGCAATTCGAGCCCTACTCGAGGAAGTTGGAGTTGTGGTCTGGCACCTCCCTAGTGCACGGTCCTTACAAAGGGCTATCAAAGAGGGGGGAGAATTCGGCCTGATTCAGCTGGGCTATGGGATTTCACAGGCCGAAAGTGAGTTTTTTTTTCATTTTTGCCCTTCTATTTATCCGTTGGTGCTTGGTGAGTGCAGGCTTCGGAGTGAGCACTGACGGCACCTCGCACCGAGGCATTACGAGGGAAGGAACCCACCTCAGCTTGAAGGCTGCCTCATACCAGGACGGTAACGATTTAACGAACCCCGCCAACCACAAATGGGTCACACGCGTTGTCGGTGTTGAGAAGGAGCTTGATCGCACGGCTGCAGAGCAGCATCGCGGTTTTGTTAACACCGCCAACTGAATCGTTTCATCCTACGCAGGCAGCCCTCTGGCTAAATGGCTGAATGACAACCTCACTTGGTGGGTGAGGCCGACGCTTTGCGCAGGTCGAGTACTTATTTATTATTTAATTTTGGAACATGGAAAACCGGCGAGCGCCAAAACACTGCCAACATGGTGGCTGTGTTCGGCCATCATTTGCCGAGATGTTCTCCGCATGATGATTGTATTGCCATCTGTTTGGCTTTCCTTTCCTGCTGCTTACTACCACCTTCGGCATCGCGCCCAGACATCGCACGTCGACTCTATTATTATACTTATTCTACCACGGCAAAACAAGCTCTTGTTCCCGTGGTGGGCTGATGACCCCAGTAGCTTTCACAGCGCGCCAAGAGCAGGATCATATTGGGTGCTTTTACGCAAGCATGGTACAATCGCGTCCTCAGTTAGTGTTGGCCTTAAGGTCTAGGGCCTTGGAGTAAGCCTTAAAGATTCCGAGAATTTTGGGTGGCCTTAGAGGCTTTAGCGCGAATGCGGACCAGAATTTTCAATTCCGCACGCCAAGCCAGATCATCAATCATTCATCATTATTGCTAATTTTTTTTCAGCTCCGTAATGTCGTCTGCCAACTGGACTTCAAATCCACTGGTCAAAAAACAGTTTCACAAAGGCACGGCGCCATACAACACGAGCCACTGGACAACACACTGTACACTACCATTTAAACCCCCTCAGAGAAGAGCGGCGTCGACTTGGGAGCCTTCCCGATGCTGCCACACGCTTCCTGGATGATACATAAATATTTTGCTCCTGCGGACTGTTTATTCAAATTATTTACATAAAGCCCAATCACAATAATTGTTATTTTTCTGTGCTTTTGCCATGAACTGAATATTGTGAACCCAAAAAAAAACTGAGAATCCAAGAAAAGCCCTTATGCCGGAGCAAAGTAGGGGCATTACAAAGTATTATTATGACACAATGCGGGTGAATTAACTGACCAAAGTGTAGCTTGTCGATGTTACGTCCATGGACATTGTACAAGAGCGGCCCGGAATGTGCAGGCAATTCACCGATATCCTCGACCACATTGAAGTGAAGTACAACTGCAAGATCGTCTATTTCATTACCAACACAGATGGCAGAAGTAAAAAAGGCCGTATTCTCTTGGGAAAGGAACATAGATATCTCATATTGTCATCGCATTGGGCTCGCCAAGTATGTTTTATTCAGCTGGCCAAAATAAAATAAATCTTAGCATGCTTCACAGTTTGAATTGATCCTTGGCAATTATTTCAAGGTTCACGTCTTCGCTGATCAAACCGCCGAGACGGCGGCCGAACTCATCGATAACCACCGAAAGATCCGAAAGATTTTCAATGCTGTGCAAAGCCAGTACATCAAGGTCCAAGGATCGCCTTGGCATCAGCAAATTAACAAGTTCTTCTCGGACGGCTTTTCAACATTTTTTGTTCTTTTGTCTTTTGGAGTAACTTTTTTGGTGACTTTTTGTGGACCAAGAATCACTTTTCCTTTTTCGTATCTTTTGGGCCTCCTTCTAAATCCTCTTTCGACATACGCTGAAAAAGCAAGGTAAAGCAAGTCAGATTTTTACAACCTTTACATGGGATTAAAATGCTATCTCGTGGGTGTAATGATCTGCATACACTGGGGGCAAAAGCCAAAGCATATTGAATTCATATGCCTTATACGCATGTGGTTCGCATGCCATCGTATTGTGCAACAAAGGTTTGAGTTACCTTTGTTGCACCTTTGTTTTTGGGGGTGGCTCAAAGGCAAAAAAAAGGTGCAACAAAGGTGATTGACACCTTTGTCACAAAGTTTGATGGCATGCGAACCACATGCGTGTATGGCATATGAGGTTCACATGCCTTGACTTTTGCCCCCAGTGATACTTGTTAACATAAAAAAGCGTCCAAAGAATCAGAAAAACCGAAGTCCGCAACACGAAGAAACTCCTTTCCAGCAACGCCAATGAGATGTGCCCCCCGGAGCAAAGAATCAAATGTGTACTACTGCCAGTTCGCGTTCTCCCGGCTGGCCACGAGTCAAGTCAGGTTTGATGATCCACATACCTGTGTCTGGACACAGCTTTTCTCCATGAACGAAAACCGGTCTATAAGCGCGCAGGGATAGTCGACATTGTGGTACTACGACTTTGTAGCATCAGCAACCTGGATAGGAAAATTAAGAAGGCGAAGGGTGAGGAGGCGTATCTCCAATGATTCCAGAGTCGTCCCAGGGTTCTTTGAGAGTGCATCCCTCCAATAATGTGTTTGTATGCTCCGCACATCGCCTTGGACTGTCCCTGTCAAGACCGTGCGCAGGAGATAGATAACTGGGTAAAATTAACAACAACATAGCATAGGTATTTGTGGAAATGTACCACGGACAGCACCCTTGGACAATGCACGTCAATAGTGTTTGTTCTGGGTAATCAGCAATATAGGGACCCAGGCCGTATATTGCGTAGCGAAAATGGCTATCGGAACACCGCGTGATACGGGGCTTCGTCATGTATGGCTTCAATAGCTGTAGGATTCGCTCAATGGACGAATGGAAAAGCGGCCGCCGAAATTTTCGGAACTCCTTCCTCTTCGCATATTGCCGTGTTGCTGAATTTATTTATTTTATTTTTTAGTAGTTGGGACGGAGACAAAGTAAGAGAAGCAATACTTTTAGGAATGGAATCACGGGGAGTGCCTTGAGATGTGCTTTCCGCACTCCATTATTTGCATTGCCAACCCCACTGTAGAACGGGTAGAACTCGGTATTGCCGGTGCCAACTGAGACCGTAGTCTTGTCGCTGCCGAATACACCAGGAACATACAACACTCCGTGGGATTCAGGATCTGCAGCGATTTTTCCTGAATAAAATATCAGTTGACCAGCAGGTGTTTACAAATTAACAACATACTGCCTGCTCCCATGTCGGAAATTTATAATTTCTATCACAAGGCTGTGGAAGGCCTTGTAAGGCCGTAAGACAACCTGATCTTGTGATGACATTATCAGAGAAACGAACACTGATAAGATGGCTGTTATCTTATGAGATAGGCAGTTCTTACGGGATAAGCCGTCCTTATCAGAGATCATTTTTATCATAAGGCCCGGCAACAGCCGCGGCCCATTGCAAGGCGTTGCAAGTCTGGAAGTTTTTTCAAAATTGAGCAAATAGTAACAAAATGATTATCAGAACCCAACTCTTATCTTATCCTGATTAGATCAGACTAATCAGGTGCTGCAACCAGTGCAACTTTATTTAATGCGCCCGCGCATCGAGAGAATCGAACCAGCGACCTCTTCATCATGAAGAAAATATCATAAAGGGTATACATGTTAACAAACCAGCTAAAGTGGCCATATAGTTGGTAGGGCAGCCCGTCCTTTTTGTACTGTTCCTCGCAGCGATTTCCTTGCCGCCGCCGAACTATTTTGCAATTTGTTGTGCTTCATTGTTACCTCTATACAATTCTACGCACGACGACTGCTACGGCGGGGCTGAGGCTCTGCATTGACCGGCTCTTCCCCATCTTCGTCACTCTGGATAGTTTGCAGTCCACCCCGTCCGCTCCGTCCGCTCCGTCCGCCCCGTCCGACCTGTCCACCACGCGCACCACCCCGAGAATTTGCCTGACTGCGCCCTCGGCCTTGACCACGGACAGTGACCACAGGGGGGGCATCAGGCACATCCATGAGCTGCGCCTCAGTGGGCTCGTCTGCCGAGGGTGCGTCGGCATTATTCTCACCATCGACGGTGTTCACCGGCTCCATGGAAACATTTCGGAGGCGTGGAACATTGACTACGTTTAAATGTTAGCCTGGTTTGAGAATCACAATATAATACTCACCACCCACAAACTCCTCCGATCCAGAGTCGTCCTCAACTTCATCCCCCAGTGATATCGCGGCCATGGCTGCTGCGAATTCTGCATCCGACACTGCACCCGAATCGTCACTTGCCATTCCCTGATCTCCGATAGCGCCAGCAGTTGCGACCCCGGCAAAGACAATCTTCGTCCAGAAGCGTTTGATTTTACGGATACCAGTACTGTCTGCGTTTTTCATCAAACGAGATTTGTACGCACGAAAGTACTGTTGAAATGGTATTTTGGAGATTTTCCCTTTTTCTTGGAAGTCCTCGTCGGCACCCGCAAGAAGAAAGATCAACTAATAATTGTCTATCATCCAATTTAACAAAGCCTTTGCACACTTACCACAACCAGTGTAAAAGCAATGCTTCCAAAAGTCAACCCCTCGTGATCGAGTTTCCATGCGTACCCCACGGTGTTTGTAGCTGGCTTTGCCTTTCCTCCGTTCTTGATGCTGCTTGCGCCGAAGATCATGCACCTCAGACTCTGGTTCACAATGAGTATGAGACGACCTGAAGATTCACACGGAAATAATATAAACACACCATTGGGCCGATCGGGTTCAGCATGAGCGTCTTGGCGTCTTTTTTCAGATCACCATAGAAGATGGGCGGGTAAGAACTGGGCGGCTTTTTCGTGTCTTGGCCGGGATGATAAAGCAACGCCTTGCGGTCTTTGTCGATGTTATACATGGTGAGAATGTTGTCGAGGTGACCCTTCAGCCTATCGACCCCACTGGACCGACCTGCACCAAGGTGGTGGATAAACTAGTGAACCAGTTTGATTCAGCTGCAACAGATCAACGAAACTTCAGTGCTTACTTTCTCTTGAAACTGGGGGAAATCTGCCACAAGTTCATGGTATTTTGCGGGAACATGTTCGTATAGAGCGTTGATGAGATATTGCAGGTACAGCTTCGGGTCCTTGAACATTGCGTCAACTTCTTCCGCGGTGGTGTGAGGAGGTACGTCCTCGGGGCGCTCAGAAAATACTGCAGGGGTGACCCAAGGTTCCTGCATGAACCCGAACTTTTTACCCAACGGGATGATAACGTCCAGATAGTTGAGTGGATTCTCGCCCTTTGATTTTTTACCGCCGGTCTGTTGTTGTAGCTCTCCAATTAACTGGTCCTTGGCGCGTAGCTCGACCTGGGCTCTAGCAAGCTCAAGTTGAGTTTCTTTCAAAGCCTATGAATCGCCATCCTCAATTATTAGCCTGGCATGAATCCACATATCAACAGTACTTGCAGTTCGCAGCTCGGCTGGAGTTGCATTTTGCGGAGGTGTCTCGAAAGTTCTTAGGATGGTGTCCACCTCAATGTCCGCCATTTGGTTGTAGCGAAGAAAGCGGGAAGACAAAGGCAAGGCGTGTCCAGGACAATGTCATACAAAGTTAAATTTTGATCGAACTTTGTGGAATCATTTTGTTTCGAGGCAAGACGACGACGAGGTCACATTGAAGATATTAGGGATATAATTGTGAAATACGGGGCTCAAGGTAAGGAGGAAGCACAGAATCTAAAGTAGTAATAGAATGTCCAAGGATTAAATTCAATGCTATCTGTGAATTCCCCTCAATCGGATTCAGTTTGGCAATGCGGAAATGCAGGCGACGCAGGGGTTGTCAACAGTGCGACGACGGCGCTCCTCGGGTGCGTCATTGACAAGGGTAGTCAATACGGGCCAGACCTGGACTGCGGCAGGTGCGAGCGTCCTCAGCTCATCCGGTGGCGGGTTAACAGGTGTCCCAGGGCTGGCAGTGTCCGGGCCACTAGCACGCCTGTTGAGACTGTCCAAGGAAGGATTCAGTTATAAGGCTCAGGCAGGACAAGCGTGGATGAGGCTCACATGTTGCGCTTGTAGAGGCGTTGAAGTTTATGGTATTTGGCGGTGAGTTTCCCATGTTGGACGGTGAGCCCCTCATGTTCCTCGACGATGCGGTCATACTCCTTGTAAACGGTGTCGTATTCGATAGTGAGTTCCTTGAAATCGGCAGCCAGGTCCACGAATAAACCATGGAGTTCGGTGTGGTCTCGAACAAGAGCACCGTTAACCGTTTCGAGCTCTTCATACTTGTGCTGCATTGGCAAGGTGTTGGTCTAGTATCATTCACGCGGTGAGGATCGTTCAGGATGAGGAAAGAACAAGACTTGCATCGAGCAGAGGCTTGGATTCTGCATCTTGGGTATTGGTCGACATGGTGGGCAAGAAGAAAGAGACGCTTGAGATCTGACAGGCCTCAAATCGGACACGCAATAAATCCTACCCTGTGAGGATCATATCGTTAGCCGACGAGTGAACGGGCAGGGTAGTAGTGTCAGATGTCATGGGGATAACATATCAGGGACTCAAGGGCTTATATGGCGTCGGTGGAGGCAATTGAAGGGTTGGAATACAGCAGAGTTTGGTGCGGTGGATTTGAACATACAATTAAAAGGTAGAGGCACAACGTGACATATTAGCATTACAGAATAATCGACACATTTGACCTACTGCACATTGTCAGTGAATCTAGGTTAGCCTTGACTACGTTCGAGCGCACCAAAAAAAGTGGCAAGGAAGACATAATAAGCCGCCAAGAAGGCCGGATTTTGGCAAGGAACATGCATTTGCGCTCGCCGACACGGTGTCTAGGGTAGTTTGAGTGGCCATTTGTGAGCAGCAGTTCGACACAGTAAGGGCAGAATTTAAGAACACCCTGCTTGTCGTTTCCACCAGCCCATTCAGATTCAGATCTCGGCGGAGGGTAACCTCCTGCGAGATCTTTTTGTCGTAGAAGATTCAGCTGAAGCAGCTCGTACCCCCACACGTGCGGTACATTTGGCGTCTACGCACGGCCGGGCGTAAATGTACCCCTGTGCTTGCACATAAGCTCGCACTGGGGGTAAACACCCCGCGCTCTCGTATGTCCGGGGCTAGAACACCCCCCGCGCTCTCGTCCCCCTACGTCTCGTACCCCTGCGCAGTGACACCACCTGCTCCGATGTACCCCCCCTTCGACGCTGGGGGTACGATTGGCGTCTATGCACGGCCGGTGCTCTCGAACGTCCGTAGCTTGGACACCCCCACATCTCGAACGCCCGCTCCTCGCACACGAACACCTCACCCCCTCCATCCTCCTTCTCTTCCCTTTTCTCTCGCTCAAAAGCATCGATAGGAAAGAAGAAGTTGACGAAACACATAATAAAACTCACAATAAACTGCTTTGGAACGGAGAGGATTGCCGCAATAAAAACCACGGTGGTTGTAGCTGTAAAAGGAGGGAGCAGAGAGCGGGGAGTTAGCAAGTGCGAGGGAGGGGAACAAGTGCGAAACTTACTTGTGGTAAGCGGGCTTGATGGTGGCGGCCTTTGATGCTTTTATCTCTCCGAGGCACTGTAAAAACATGTTAGCAGCTGGTCGTAGAAGGAGAAGGAGACACGACGTCCTCGTACTTGGTCTTCTGCTCCTTCTGGTGCTCAGTTCTCCGGCAGATGAGTGACTTGAGTTAACAGCGGTGCGGGAAAAGCAGAAAAAAACTCAGCGCGCGCTAAGCTTAGGAAAAAAGAAACAAAGCGCACCTTGATATACAGCCTCCTTCTTCGAGGTGACTTCCCGCCACGCAACGTACTTCATGACGACGGCCTTCTTGTACAAGCTAAAGAAGTCCTTCATCTTGGTTGCGCGCTATGGGCCATGGAACTTGGGGAGCACGTCGTTAGTGAGGCCCGTAATCTTAGCAATGTCGGAAGAATCAGCTTGCGCTCGTGTCGCGCGCCGGCGCGTCGACGCGGCGTCAACGACAGGGAAGTGGTGCTTTTGGGCTTGGGGGGCAATACGGTGCTCGCGGGATTGATCGAGTCGAGCGGCGGCGTGGAGGGAGAGATTGTGTAGAGCTGGCCCGTCGGCGGGAGCTTAGGTGCGGGGTCGGCGGTGGCCTCGTACGAGTACGTGGACAGCCCGCCAAAGAGGCTCATGTTGTCGCCGTACTCGCCATCGTCAATGAGCGGACCGGTCAGCATCTTCGCATCACCCGCCATCGAAAGAACCGGCGTGGTGATGCAGTCGCTGAAGGGGCTGTCGTCTGCGGGGGAGGTGGCAAAGTCGTCGTAGGGGGTCTCCATCGGCGACGTGCGGTAGTTGTCTATGTCGAATGACCCCGAGTTGTCTTCGAAGAGCGGAGAAGCTGCTCCACTATCCTCGAACAAGCCCGATGCGGGGTCAAAGCTGTCGCCGAGGCTGCGGAACTCGGGCGAAGCTGTAAAGCTGTTAGATGTATTGGGGCGTCGAAAAATAGATGGCGCATTACCTAACAGGTCCTGGATCGCCTGCAAGGTGGATGCGTTGGCAACGTCGCCTGACGCAGGGGTGGCTGCAGTAGTGTCCGCGGTGCAGCGTATACAGCGGCCATCTGAATCTGCGAGCAACAGCTTGCCACAGTAGGGCAGAAGAACACTCTGCTTCACTGGGAGGCCCTGCTTGTCGTTCCACCAGTGATGTCGAGGATGTAGCCAGCCAATTCAGATCTTCTTTAAATGCGCGAGATTCTTTTGTTGCAGAAGGCTCGGCGACAGATGTGGCAGTCAGGAATCAACGAGACGTGTTTCGAGAAGGTCAGTCGACGAGTTTGGGCTTCCCAGTTGCGGTGTCTGCAGCTTGCCACCTTGTTGAGTTACCAGTGGGGTGGTGGAGAAAGGCACGAGTGACACCATCACATGACTTGACCGAACTTCGAGTTCAAGGTCGCACATTCAACTTACATTCAACGTGCAACATGAACGATCCTCGGACCCGTCCCTGCCAGTACTGCGGTGGACGCATACAAATTAAGGGCCACGGGCATCACGAAAAGGCCTGCAGGAAAATACAAGAAAATGCTGCTAAAACAAAAGCTTTCAATGAACGAACGCGCCAACGACAGAAGAGTGAGATCCTTGGGGTCCTCGGAATTTTTTTGTATAACTGTGATTTTTGTAGACGAAGCAGCATTGCAGGCTGCTGCAATGCAAACGGCAGGTGCAGCATTATTATATATCTTGTGTTCGAACCTTGTTTGAACACGGTGTTAGACTTCCTCGTGCCAGAGACAGCTCCCCGAGGCCTTGACCCTCGATTCACACTTGACGTTCACGGTGTGTTGCTAATTTTGGTATTTTTCACTCGCGTTTTAACACAACAATCACAGCAGATGCCGATTTTGACTCGGAGCCTCGGTTCGACGCAGACCCACCTCCGAACGCTACAGCGGGCCCAAAATTAGATGATATTCGATATGAGTTTCATCCTCACAGTGGCCTTCCTCCGGAGCGCTATAGCCTCGAGGAACACTTACGACTAGAAGCCTCTCGCCACCCACTTCCGTCAACTGACCCAGAGCCGTGGCTTCCATTTCGCACTCGGCTCGATTTTGAGGTTTCTGAGTTCGCACAAGAAAACATGCTGAATCGCCAGGCGACAAACAAATTAATTGCGTTGATACGTCGCTGCGGAGCCAACCTTGAAGACTTTACGATCGAAAACTACAATGACATGAATAAACAATGGGAAGCTGCTTCTACGAAATGCACTGACGTAAATCCAAGCGTCCGCCTCCTGGTCCGTGTGCTAATATGTTTCTTCTAGTTTGAAAAGTATGACGTCAATGTTCCTTATAAAAACATCCTGCAATCCTTCGAGATGTATGCCCGTCCGCTGTGGAATTGGACCTTGGATCTTATACAGGATCCTCGTCTGGCTCCTTGTTTTGTGTGGGATGCTGTGAAGATGTACCGACACAACGGCACGTCTTTCATCCGTTTCTGGAACGAACCTTGGACAGGAAACGCGTATTGGCAGATCCAGGTATGGGCTGTGGCCCTTTCAATTCATCAGGTATTCATACTCCTGCTAAACTGCTCATTAGTCCTTAATACCCAAGAGTATTGACGCAAAACTCTGTCCGTACATTATCTATGCGGACAAGTCAAAATTGTCGTCTTTCGGCACTCAGAAAGCGTATCCTATCATCGCCAGATTGGGTAATATGGTGGTTGGGATTCGGAACAGTAATGAATGGGGTGGCGGTCAAATTGTGGGCGAGCTTCCTGTTGTACGCCTCCACTTTCGCTTGTTTCCTTCCTGCCGACCATCTTTCCACCCTGTAGGTCACAGATGATACCGCAGAAAGCGGTAAACCAGGCTACGTCAACTTCAAACAAGCCGTGTGGCATGAGGCGTTCTTCAAGTTGCTAGAATCTATTGCCAGCCACTCGAAAACAGGCATATGGACGAAATGTGGAGACGGTATAGAGAGACAGCTATTCCCTCTTGTCTTGATTCTGGTAGCTGACTATGAAGAAGCGTAAGCTCCTCATACAATAATCTAGTTGATTTCTGATGTCAAATAGTTCCGTCATGACACTCATCCGCGGACTGGGAGGAAATCATCCGTGCCCAGTTTGTTTGGTTAGAAAAGATGAACAATCTGACCTCAGTATCATCTCGGATTTGAGAACTGCACAGGATTCCAAGCAGGCTGTTGAACAAGCAAGAGGCCTTACCATTGAAGCTGGAGAAAATCTCTTGAAAGATCTCGGGTTGCGCAAAGTTGATGTGAGCCTTTTTCGCCCATTTATTCATCTGATTCTTCCTCATGGGTAATCCAGAACGTATTCTGGAAGGTCGCATATTCTGACCCGCACCACGCCATATCTTTCGATCGACTTCATTCCCACCACAGTGGCCTTTGGGGCGATCATCTCTTTACTCAGATCAAGCTACAACTCACAAGCCTCGGCCCGCGGGAATCCGCTAAACTTGACCAACAGTGAGAATAAATCTTTGCAGAGAGGCCTCTCAATTTATATGCGTAGATTCAACAGTCTTCCTCGGTGGCGCAATCTTAATCACTTCCAAACCGTCACAAACCTTTCTTTCAACGATGGCTCCAAGCACGAAGATATCGCCAAAATGATGATTTTCGCCGCCCAGAACATCTTGACTAACGCATTGGGCCTGAAGCTTTTAGCATGCGTTCGAAGCTACCAGGAGCTCGATATATATGCCGGCTTGGAAATTCAGACCGCAGACACAATTGCTACTGGATGCCAAAAGGTTCAAAAATTCGGTCAGCTGCTAAATGTACGTGTACCGTCACAGATGTGACCACTACTTACTCACAATGGCTTCTCAGGAATACCGGGACGCGTGCAAGGGTACAGAGTTTGAAGATAAAAACTGGAATTTTCCCAAGGCGCATCTGCAACAGCATCTCTTCGATGATATTGAGCGCAAGGGTGTTACGAAAAACTTTACGACCAAAATTGATGAATCCATGCATGGACCAGTCCGGGCTGCTTACCTGCGACAAACCAATTTCAAAAATGTCCAGCCACAGGTTTGCTATCCTCAGGCTTTTTCAATTCAGCATCTCAAGCACTTGAATTTCTAGATACTTCGATCTCTTCACCGACGCATGGTTGGTAAATATATCCGAGACCAACTGAATGATCTGGATGTATCCATGGATGACGACGATCTTGAGCACGCTCCACCGGCAGATCTCGAGGTACTGGGGAACGTTGTCGTTGGCGCCAAGAGACCATTTATCTCGTTCCTGGATTTGGAGGCTGCAATGAAAAAAGATGCCGCCTTTACCAAGTTCCGACTCCGATTGGCCGATTTTTTGAATGTATTCCTTCCGGCCTATGGACATCCCCTTCCCGGAGGGAAGCGAGTCGCCTTCGCAGCTGACCAAGGAGTGAGTACTTTACCTGGTGATCCCGATGATCTCTCAGTCCTATTCAGATCACGCCCCAACAATTTCTCAAGGTCTTCTTCAACTCCCTGGACAACTGGTTAATTGATGAAGATTTCCTTCGCTGCAACCCGTCTTTCCATAACCGGCCACGGTATGACGCAGCTTTAGTGAAGACGACACGCGGGAATATTTTCGTTCGCCTTGTGTATGTTTTCGCGTGCAAGATCGACGAACAAGTGTTCCCGTTCGCGCTTGTCCAAGCTCTGGATGCCAAGACCGGCCAACGGTCAGCCAAAGACAAAGCATTGGGTTTATATCGTGTACGTGAGCAGGACAGGAAGAAATCCGAGTTCATCTCTGTCCATTCGATCATCCGTGGCGCCATGCTCGCTCCAGATTTCGGCAAGAAGGGGGATTATCTTGTCGCTGACGTAGTGGATGCGGATATGTATTTCAGGCTCCAGGCGATGTATCCTGATCGCGCTGTGGAATAATGACTTCATACCTGTTCAATCTAAACACGTTGTTGCCGTAGTGCCCAAATTCTCATGAAGCGCGAATGCCCGCAGAGTTCGTCACGACAGAAGCAAATTTGATTCAAAACTACCGGTAGTTCCATTAGTGTGTGCTGTGGTGTAAGCGAACGAGACACTGATATCCGCAGTGTCGACATGGAAGTAGAGAGCCAAGAGCATGTACGCATTTGCACGAGTATTACAAGGCGAGCACACCCGTGACATTATTTCTTGAAAAATGCATGGTGTATTGGTGAGAATGCAACCGCAAACGATGTATGAACACACATACTACTTTCCAATATGTTATGGGGAGATTAGCCTGCCGGAGAACTCCTTCGCGCTTGGAGACACCTGGCATGAATCGAGGTGAATTCCCTGCGAAATTTTATCATCACGCGGTGCCTGTACCAAGAGAAGGGAGGAAAAAGCAGCAGAGGAGGTGGAATGACCTGGAATGTTTTGATGGGACAGTAATGCAAAGTCTTATGGAAGGAGAGCACCAATAGACGACGCCTTGCAAGAGGCGCTGTTTGCTTATGATTGTCTTACAATGACATTATAACGTAAAGCTCTTATAAGACGATTTTCAAATTTCCGACACAAACCCAATTCCGCGAAAATACGTCGACAAACTGGTGCTTGCCACTCTCGAACATACACTTTGGCACCCAGTCCATTTCATCCTTAAAGTCGGGATTGGCTCGCTGTTTCTCGAAGATTTTCAGAGGTGATCGAAACCAAATACTGGATGACAGGAACCGGTCCCGTCTCCGGGAGTGGGCCTGTATATTTAATGGCGAACGACTCCTAAGGAATATCTCCCTGCTGGATCGCATCTATTGTCGCATACAGGTCCTTGTGACACTGGGTGCAAAGCCGTATTTCCGCGGCGCGGAAATTTTGAATTTCCGCAGGATTTGCGCCACATTTGCGCATTATTTACGCCGAATTTCCGCGCCACGGAAATTTTGAATTTCCGCAGTATTTCCGCTGCATTTCCGCAGCATTTCCGCGGCGCGGAAATTTAAAATTTCCGCAGGTGCGGAAATATGAACCTGAAAAGGAAATAATAAAAACTGACCAGCTGACCTTTAATTTGCAGCTGTTAGTGTTCATCTTAAAAGACTTACCAGAAACAGTATAAAGGGCTGCTAACGCGATAATTAGAGGTAGGTGCACAGGGTATGGTTACGTGCGGTTTCAATGGGTAACAAAGCAAATCCTCTGCAGTTACAAAAAAGGTCAAAAAGCCTAGAATATTGTCGCCAGCGCCCCGTCGTCGTTTCCGCTCCCACCTCCCAGTCCCGTCTGACGCCCAGGTCCATTCTTCCCAAACGTGAAGCCGACCCACACGCCGCGCCCAAATGGCTCCTCCTTCTCCTTGACCGCGTCGACGTTCTTTTGCTTCTCCTTGACCTCGGCGTACTTGGCCATGTCCTCGAGCGACGTAAAGTCGTCGCAGTACCCCGTGTCGATCTCCGAATCGAGCGCGGGCACGAACAGCGCATTGACGGAGCGGAGGTCGTCCCAGCCAACGCCGTCGAAAAAGCTGTGCGCGCTGACCTGCCCGATGGATGAGTAGCGCGTGGTGGCGTGCGCGATGAGACTAAGGAAACTCCGTTAAGAATGAAGTTATAGAAAAGGGAGGGGGCGGACCAGGTGACGGCGTCCCATGCGACATCGGTGAGATTGAAGACGAGGTTCTCGGGCTTGTCGTACTCGGGACGGCGCAGGACCGTGGACCAATTCTTGAGATTCGTCCAGGTTTCGTCAGGAGTGCTGCCGCTGAAAGGAGGGAAGCCAGTGAGGAACTCAAAGAGGATGCAGCCAAGGAACCAGTAGTCTACCGAATGAGTGTATGGTTTTCCGCGAAGGACCTCGGGTGCCATGTAATCCGGGGACCCAACGATGGAGTCTACGTAGCAGGCGTCTTCGTTTCGGATGGAGCGGTAGATCAAGCGACGTTCGATGGTAGATCGGTAGATCGGTAGACGATTTGGTTGTCTTTAACTTTGTCGAGCTGGGCAAGTGTTAACTGGGAAAGAAAAGAATACGGTGCCAATCCTCACCTTGACTTTGAGTGATTCTATGAGTTTGGGGTTGAGGGCTCCCGTTGCAAGACCAAAGTCGGTGAGCTTCACATGTCCAGTGCCATCGACGAGGAAGTTCTACAACGCAAATTAAGAAAATTACACATTCGAGCAACACGACCGTCACGCACCTCAGGCTTGAGATCACGATGGATATAACCGAGCTTGTGCAGTTCATTCACATCTCGCTGATGTAGAAGCGAGCGTGTTCCTCCTTGAGCACCCCAGAATTATTCAGGAGCATGCGGAAGTCGCCACCGGAGACATATTCCATAGCAAGGTAGACGAATTGAGGATCCTGAAAGGCGTAGAGAAATCTCACGAGCCAAGGAGTCTTGGTCGCGGTGAGAATGTCGCGCTCCACCAGGACATGGCGAATCTGCGCGCGACAGATGTAAACGACGCGAATGAAACTGACGAAACACGCATACCTCGTCCATCTTGAATAAGGTCCGCTTCCGCATCTTCTTCAACGCGCAGACCTCGCCCGTCTCCTGCTTTCGGGCCAAGAAGACCTCCCATAGCCGCCCTGGCCGACCTGAGCGATGATGTGGAACTGGTCGACTCGCAGCTTGGTCCGCCGCTGATGCAAGACAACACGTTCGCGGCCGCAGTACAACTTGAACTCCTTCGCGTGCTCTGTCGGCTTGAGATCGCGCATCGCAGTATCTTTGTCGAACTTTTGCACGCCATTCTTCACGCGAATGCAGATATCCGAGAGTCTGGAAGTAATAAACAAGGAAATCTAGCCATTCCAGTCAGCGATTTGCCCAAAAATTCGTAAAATATGACCCACATAGCTGAGCAACTGTAGCCTTACGCTTCACTTCAGGGTTGTCGAGCAGCTCTAGCTCCCAGATCTTAAAGCCGCCCGCCTTCATCGTTTTGCCGCCTTCGGCTGTTTCCATCATGATATCCCTGGGAAAGGCTTTGGCGGTGCTGCGTGCTGGCATAAACCGGCCGCGCGAGGCCTCCCCGTCGCATGGCAGCTGACGGGCGCGGAGCCCCCCCAGCGTGTACGAAGGTCGCAATGCCACGAGCAAGGCACGAAGCCCCCCCAGCGCGACAACAGACGAGAAGTCGAGCAGGCCGCGCGCAGTGGCAGTGGCGAGCGCGGCGAGTTGGGGTAGAGCGTCGAGAGCTGAGAGGCAGCGCCCCCCACTCGCTCGCACCCTGCGGAGCTTCTGCGCGCACCTGGCAGCGCGGGAGCCCGTACCGCGCGAAAAGCGATCGCCGTGGTGGAGCGAAGGGAGTCGGAGAGGCATGGCGGCTCGAGGTCAGAGGCACTGCGGCACGAGTGAGCGTAACGGAGGCGTTGAGGACTGTTGCCCAATGCCGAGCTGTGCGGCCGCATGGATGAAGAGTCGTCCGCGCACTATGGAGTGAACGACACCCCTGTGCGCGAAGGACGCTTGTGCGCGGGTTGAACGCAGCAGCAGCGAGGGTGGCGTCGACGCGAGGCAACGGGACGGGTGCGCTAAGAAGTTGCGCCCCCCATTTCGTGCGGCCGTAACCTCGACAGCTCGCTACGCTGCTACGCATGCGACGGGACGATGGCGTGGACGGGCTCCGCACGCACACCGGCAGCGCAGAGCATCTTCGTGCGTGGACGCAAAAGAGGGCGCGGCGCCTGGCTACCCCGCTGCGAACGCTCGCTTGGAGGTGACGTGCCCTCCGAGAGTGCGTGCGGCACATTGACGGGCGACGGTGTGCGCAGGGGGCGTATGTCTTGAACAACTCGGCCCAACGCGCCCGAGTCGTGCAGCAACGCGGCGACCGTATATAGCGCGGCACCAGGGACGGACTCACCGCAGACGGCGTGCTCTGGCCCTCAGAATCCCGTTCCGAAGTCGCCACGAAAACCGCAGCCACTAGGGCGCAGGTTTTCTCGTTCTCCGTGTCCCCACTTCTTGATTCCCATAGGCATTGCACTTGAGACCTCCAGGTGCCGGGGTTCCAGAATCCCGCGAAGGAGAAATGGGGGAGGAAGAGTAAAGAAGATGGATGAGAGGAGAGGGCGTCCAAACTACGGCGATTGAAACCGTAGTTCGGATGGTGGTGGTGGTGAAGAGAGAAATGCCAAGCGCCACGTGCGCTCGGCGTCGCCCTATTGCCACGCCGCGGCGAGCTGGTCGCCGTCGGGTGACTTCCCACTTCGGGCAACGTGGTCGCGTTCAACGCAACCCATGGGGCAAGGCGCATCTTGGCGACGCGTCGGGAGTTCCTCAACGCTAATGCAGCGCGTCAAGCGTTGTTTCTGCGCAAGAATGGAGGAACCCGAGCAGTTGTGGCTGTCGGGATGGCGCCGGATGATGCTGGCGGAAGTAGTGCTGCTGCTACGGCAGGGGGACGGCAGCGGGGCGCGACATTGTTCTGGCGCTGCGGCCTTGACCAATGACGGGGCTGTATCGGGTGGATATGGAGATCAACTCTAAAAGCCATTCTAAATCTGGAATGTGCTGGCACAGCCGCAGACACATACATACCTCTGGCGATCAGCTACCGAGGGCTGGCTTTGACGCGACATGCTCGCTTGCAGTCGCTGATCTCGACGGCACGCCAGTGCAGGTCACAAGGGGAGCCTACCGTCGACAGTTGCCCCGTCGTTGAACTTCAGGACACGGTTGAAGACGTCCAATTTCTGTATGCGCCTCATTATTCTGATTTCTTGCATCTCCTTTCTAGATGCATTCATGCAACGTCTCCGGACCCATAGTTTGTGGTGAATCTTGAACATGAAGGTTTATCTCTTCAATTTTCGGTTTCGCGTCTTCCAGTTACATCTTGCTCATCCTCTCCTCAGACGCGTTGTTTCTCTCCAATGTCTTTGGTATTATCTGCGTTGTTGAACCACGCTTCATCTAGTACCGCTAATTTGCTTTGGATCACTACCATTCCGCCATTTCCCGAAAGCAAGTTTCACCTTATTTCCTCCTTTTCGTGTCGATTTTGTCACCGAGTTTCTTCCCGCCGCTCCCGGTTATGGTGTCTTCTTTACCCAACTCAATCTGTCCCAAACCCGCGTAACGTGTCGCAAGGTTCAGGCCCTTTTCTACAGCCGTTGCCCTCAGTTTCACTTCCGCACTCATTCTGCCCGGTCACGATCTTCTTCGTACTTCAACATCGATGTCCCGCAAAGCTTGTCCGATTGTCTGCTCCAAGCATGGACTCAGTGCGTTTGTCCCATATTTTTCCCTCGAGGATTCTGTATTCATCTCGCCTTTTGTTGACATTCTCCGCCTCAAAGTTTCGGGTTAGCAGGATCCTCAGCCTCGGTAATCAATTTCTTTCCTACAGGTACCGGTACTCGCTTCGCCGTCGCCTGCCGTTGCCGATGCGAACTGCTTCTCCTAGGCTCTCTTTGCGACTGGGGCCTGGGAGACATTCGCTCGTTTGAGAAAAGGCGAGTCTCCCACTTTGAGCCTGTTTCTCATTCCTCTTGATACTATTTGCATGTGTGAAATTCCTGGAGATTTGTTCGATGTTGATTGCATGTTTACTCTAAGCCCTTCTTCCTTGATTTTGCTCATTCCTCTTCTTCTTTCGGCTTTTCCTGCCTTACATCATCTCCCTACGCTTTTGTTGCCGTCCGCGTCTCTTTCAAGGTATGTCAAATACTTCCATCTGCGGCCCATAATGATTCCATTTTCTTCTCCCTAAACCCCGCCTTCTTATTATATTCCAAGATGTGTTATTCAAAGGCACTACTACTACCGCTCCGTCCCGGACAGCTTGCTGATTACGTTTTCTTTATCCATTCGATTTCCGCTATGTATCTGAAGATCTATCCGTTTCCTTTGACGCACAACAATGATTGAGTGCGTCCTTTCTATGGTTCCTTGCTCTTACCCACCAGACTGCATTTCACTGTGAGGTGTGATCTATTTTACATTCGCTCTGTCGGTCCTCAGGTTTTTAATTTTTCCACTCCATTTTGCGCATTCTCTTCTGATCATTTCCTCTCCATTTTGTTCAGCGCCATCTCAGTTGATTTTCTCCCTCACCAGCAACCTTCCCAGTGAGTGCAAATTCCGCTTGTTTCCTTATTCATCCACTTGTTCGGGATTTCTCTTCTATTCGCTCCTCTTCGATTTTTCTGACCTGACGAGTTTTCGGAACAGTTTTGTTCTCATTCCGGGGGGCGAGAGAGGAGCCATGCGACGAGCATTGAGGTGAGCGGCTCCTTTTCATTTTAGCTGTTCGATCTCCTTCCGCAAATTTCCCACATCGTCTCCGTTGCTGACTGCGCTATATCTGCGCTATATAGAACCCTAGTGCGTGTAACGTCTTTATTTTCACTTTCTCTGCGTTTTTCTGACGACGTGTAACAGAGCACCGGAATCACTGCGACCACTATCGCGCGGCGCGTAGCGACTCAGCAGCAAGATCAGCAAGAGGCAGATCCAAACAGCACCAAGCCTTCGGCGAGGAGGACCAGCTCCCGCGTCGAAAATGATGTTCGTTGCATTGTGTTTTTCCTTGCATTGAAATCTTATGAATTCAAGCAACTCACTTTCCTTGGCGTTGTTTCCATTGCTGACTATGACATTCAGAAAAGACTGTAGATCACCTGGATTGAATGGTAGTTTCGAGGCTCAAGGCGGAAGCCTGCGGCGTCCCCGTACGTCCAATTGGATGCACAGACTTGGCCATTACTGACCCTGCTTTCAAGGCACGCCTTTCAATCTCAGTTTGACGTCGAGTTCAGTAGACACATTGTGCTTAACCAGGTGCGTGTGTGAGCTTTATTAACTGCTGTCGACTTACTTACCTTTCTCTGAAAGTCAAGCCGCGAATATATAGCTTCAAGAACCATTTCATTCACAGTAAGCAAGTCGACTCGTTCATTTTTTGAACCATACTTTCAATAGACATTATTTTTTGGCTTCACGGAGACCAATATCAAGTCCGGACACGTACTTGCTCCCATTTGTTTCAAGTTGATTGATTGACCTATTACTTGACCTTTCATTGTCTCGTTGAACGAACTGACTTTTCTATAGTTTCAAGTGGTTTAATACGGAAGCCCGTGGTGACTGTATGTCCAATTGGATGCGCAGACTTTGTCCTTACTGACCCCCCCCTCAAGCCGCCCATTTCAATTTCAGTTCGATGTCAAGGTCAATAAACACTGAAAGCCGTGATCATGTGTGCACGTCATTATTCACCAATGCCATTGACTGACTTACTGCTCTTTATCCGAAGATAATCCCTGATCGGCGAATCTATGGCATAAGATTTCTTTCATTCCAGAGTAAGCTAGTGCACCCAATTTATTTTTTCATTAATTCGGTGTACTGACTGACCTTTGATCTATTAGATTCACTGACGCTCAATCCCGGCTTCACGGAGAGTAATCTCAAGTCCGGACACGTACTTTCTTTCGGGAAGGACTGGATTTCACAGTTGACGAGTTGAAAGACGATTTTGACCCGGTACTTATGGTACGAGTCCATTTATATTTACTTGACCTTTCATTGGCTCGTTTAACGAAATATATTTCAACTGACCTTTGTACAATTTCCTTGTGCGGTATCCACCTTCATTCCTACAGGACATGGCTTCATCAGAAGGTGCTCGCTAGGTATGTGCTCATATTCTCGACGACTTCATAGTATCACAATTACTGACTTGAGTGTTAACTTTCTTCGCAGGACGAACATATACTTGACGAAACTGTGACCGAGGATTCAATTCCAGCTGTTATTTCTTGACTAGAAGGTATGTCTGCATGTTACTTATGGAGAGCCACGACCACTGACCTTCAATTCCAAGCTGGACAGAAGGCTGAAACGATGGTCAACAAAGTAATGACCCTGGATGTTGAATCTCATTCATTTCGGAACATACATACCTACCATTTACTGATTCAATCCACAACTTGCTTATCGAGGTCATTGACCTTTTGAATTTCTCCACGCTATTTCATTCAACTGAAGCCAATAATCAACATCTCCCTCTTGCTGAATTTGAACGTGAGATTTCTTTCGTACTTTTCTTCTTCAACACACTGACCTGTTCGTACTTTGACCCACAGATCTGCTGCGGTCTTTCCCTCGATTTCATTCCGAGCCGAGGTACGTTCTCCTTTTCAACGGCCGTGCCTTGCTTGATGTTTGTCTAGGGTGGGCCTCCTTTCCGAATTCCATCCAACCCGAGTAATTTGGAGTAAGTTTTGTATCGTACTTCTTGACTCACAACTTGCACTAAATCTTGAATAAGTACTGCCCTCAATTTCATTCCCGCAAGGTGTGTTCATACTCATTCGATTCCCTCCCTGAATCTGTTTAATCCCGTCTTCAAATCACTTTCAGTACTTGCCGTCCTCCGTCCTCCTTTTTGAGTTTTTACCATTCAAGTCAAGAATTCGGTGAATTTAGTTTCGCAGGCTCGGGTTTGAATCTACCAAACGAGTTGAATCCGACCTACTAGCCAAGGTACCTTAGAGCTTCCATTCTCAAGACGAGACTTCATCGCTCACAGTTCCCGTAGCATTTTATTTCGGACCTACACGCGATGTGATCTGTGCATGTACTCACACAATTCACCGCCACGCGCACCGCTGACCTAGATTTCGACTTTGACAGTCCGACATCTTGAATATCTTCAAGTGCGCAACTTGCTGCGTGCGCCACTGTGTGCTGCATCCACACATCATTGGTATTCACATGTCCACTTTTCATGTGCCTGCTCCACGTATACCCTACCCTCCATACGATTATGCCAGCATGCTACGCATATGGCGCATTCCGTTGTTGCAGTGCTTATTGTACTTTGTACCTCGCTTCTCATGCCTAATTTCTATTCTTTTTCTGTTTCTGTACACCAAATACAATTTGTAAGCTATTGCCTTTTGAAATTTCGGGTGCTGAGACCATTGGGAACAGTAAACCTCAGAATAACTTGTCCGAACATGTGTCGGAGTTGGTGGCCGAAATGTCGGCTGATGGTTCATCCGGTCCAAAATTCGTGTTCACTGCGTCGCCGGGCACGTTTTATAGGATTTTGAATGGCCAAATATGCTTCAACGAGTGTAAAGAACTCATTTATGTGTTCTTTGACAATACACCAAATTGGGGCCACTGGACAAATCCGGACATCGGCGCTTGATGGGCGTCTATTGCAGTTCAACATTCTAAACCTGCCTGTAGCTACTACGTATCACCCTATTGCTGCTCCGATATCACAAATCAGGTACAGGACATTAACTGCTTCAGAAATGATGGCCAGTTGCAAGAACTCTTGCGCTAAACCGTCCGGAGAGTGGCCTGAATCCAAATACAGGTTTCACTCTGCGTTCCAAATCGCATTCTCTGCCAAAAGAATTTTGATTGAATCTCGTCTTCCACTGATGCTAGGACCATAAACTTTTGTACTATGACAATCTACTAGTTCCCCTGAGTCCACTTTTTATACTTCTGGTGCCTAGAAAATTACAGGTGGGTTCTGAAACTGAAATTGATGGATAGGCTGATATTTTACCACCTCCCTTTCTTTCAAATTGGAATGTGAACGGTACCCTGGGTCTAGGCGAGCCCTTGGGTGGTTTCAAAATAGCTCTAGCATTCGTGTAGCTCAAGGAATGATCAAAACATTATTTGCTCGGAAAACTGACCTAATCTCACTTGCGAGCGCTTCCTCATAATGAATATCCTTCTCAAAACGATGCGGATTACAATTATGCACCTCAGGACGTCGAAGTTCCGGTCCCCAAGTGGCTGAATTTCAATTATTCACCGGATTTGCCATAGGCTGATATTTCACTACCATGATTTTCTTCAAAATTTCCGTCAAGAACACATTTTGCATGTGCGCAAGTCTTTCTGAGGTGTCGAAACTCACATAGAGTGCCTGTGGATCGAAAATATCCGCAATAGGTGCGGATCCTGCTATTCTGGTCTGCAAATACTTTTCACCTGCGGGATTTCGATTCAAATGAAATTCGTTTGAATTATTGAAGACTTTGGGTTCGAAGATTCAACGTCAACGCCAAGGCCACCGGAATCCGGTATGGCGCGTAATTCTTCAGGAGGCTGATTTTCAACCTCCTCAGACCCCTGTAATTTTTATGCGGAAAGCATCCAATATGTCAGGCAGCCATACCAGTATAATTTGAGCCTTTTAAACGCGTCGCAAGGTTCAAGCAAGACAAATTTTGCGCGACTGATTTGGCCGAATCAGGCAGGACGTCATCGGTACGTGTTACCCGGTGTGATGATCGTGACTCTTCTGGCTTCACACCGACGACCCGCTGGCACAAAGTCACTCTCCTTTGTGCGACAACACCCCATCGCTTCTGGAACCCATTCTCTGGCGCCCGCAGCACTGTTTCCAGGCGTTTTGCCTTTTTTTGCGACACAGATATCTCTCTGTCAACGTTTTACCTGCCCGCGACGTCTGTGGAGCGCCGACCTTTATACCTTATCCAATCTTGTCCAATTTCGACTATAGCCTCCGGAAAACCTCCCTCATCATTTCTGCGGCTCCATTTTATCTCTCCCGGAGCCAAGCGATCCGCAAATTTATGTTTTCGTTTCGAGTCAAAAGATGGGACATGAAGGACACAGGAGTCGATTTTCCCTGGATCAACGTGTATGACGTTCCAAACGTCACATTATTCATTTCAGAAAAAAAACTTTGGGTCCTGAAAAAAAAAATTGCTAAAATCTCAGAATACCTCCATAGTGCATACCTACCCACTAGGTGAGTGTACTATGCTAATCCTGAGAGGAATTGGGCCTTATCGTGGTGGAATACATTGAGGAAGCCAGTTCGGCCCTACCGGCCGAAGGTGCACAGCCACTGCTCTTCCCGAACTGTCTTCCTTCTGGCAATTACAATCTACTCAAAGCCCGTCCTACCAAACAGCCACATGGGACCTGGAATGCCTGCCACATACCATAAAAATTGAAACACACATGTCATTTGCCTAGTCTGATGTGCTTGCTGCCCACTCCAATGTGGATGGTCAAGCGTCCATGACTCCAAAACCCCCCACCGACTTGTGGTGTGGTTTAAGTATATGTTATCAAAGTAAGAAAGTACATTCAAGCTCTGCGCCCAAAGTGTTGCATGCTGTAACCAAACCGGGATTGACCCAGGGGGGCCGGTACTCTGCCTCCTCCTTTTGCACATCCTTCTTCTTCAACCGCTCCTTGACCTCCTTCTCCAACTGCGCCAGCTAGAGAATCCGGATCACCATCACCATCAAAAATTCATCGCCAGCTATGCGTACCTTGGTGACCAGAGGATGCTGCTGCGGTACTCGTATCGCCGGCGGTGAAGATTTGTAAGGAAAAATTAGAAGGGAATTACGATAAAGGGCGAAACACACATAGAGGGTGTGGATGACACTTTCGACAACATGTGGCCTCAAGTTGATGATACCACTGGCAACGCTGACGCTCTCGGGATCGGGACAGCGGCAAGGATGGTTCAGATGGTTGGAGATCATGTTAAAGCTGAAGTACGTTGTTTAGCTCAAGAGATTCAAGGCAGAAACGAGTGAGCTAGACTCACTTCATTCTGAGCAGTAGTTGACCTTAAATCAATGATGCCTCCGTGATTCCGACGCTCTCGGGGGCAGGAAGGCGGCAGCAATGGCTTAGGCAGCTGGAGATGATGCTAAAGCTGAGGTGGGTCGTTGAGTTCAGGAGATTTGAGCCAGAAATGAGTCAGTTAGACTCACTTTTGTCTGGACAACAAATGGCCTCAAGTCGACGATGCCACTAGTGACGCCGACGCTCTCGGAGTCGGGACGGTGGCAGCAATGGTCCAGGCGGCCAGGGATGATGCTAGAGGTGAGATAGGTCGTTTAGTTCAACAGATTCGAGCCAGAAATGAATAAGGTAGACTCACTTTTGTCTGGAAAGTAGCTGGACTCAAGTCGACGCTGCGACCCGTGACACCAATGCTCTCGGGGGAGGGGCGGTGGCAGCGATGGTTCTGGCGTCTGGGGATAATACTGGAGTTGAGGTAGGTCGTTGAGTTCAACAGATTCAAGCCAGAAATGAGTGTGGTAGACTCACTTTTGTCTGAACAGTAGTTGGCCTTGGATCGAAGATGCCACCGGCGACGCCGACGCTCTCGGGGCCGGTATGGCGGCAGCGATAGTCTAGACGGCTGGGGATCATACTGGAGCTGAGATTTGTCGCTTACTTCAAGAGATTTAAGCCAGAACTGACTGAGATACACGCACTTTTATCTGGACAGTATTTGGCCTTGGATCGAAGATGCCACAGGCAACGTTGACGCTCTCGGGGGCGGGACGGCGGCAGCGATGGTCCAGGCGGCTGGGGATCGTACTGAAGCTGAGATTTGTCACTTACTTCAAGAGATTTAAACCAGAAGTGACTGAGATAGACTCACTTTTGTCCGGACCCCAATTTTGAGATATTTGCCACACACCTGGGCCCGAAACATTGTTGCTGTCCATATAAACCTTCACAATAGTGTTGAAGACCGAAGTGTCGAACCTGAACTTTGGGCCCTGGCAGAATCAGTTTAAGCCTGTTGTATGGCTCAATGACTTCGCGAACAAGCTAGTCGACATGGAAGTTTCCAGTGATGGAGGCAAGCAGGCTCTTGATAGCGCCCTCATTGCAGTCAATGCCAATGAGTTTGTCGGTAGACTGCAATAAACTTCATGAGGCTGTTCTGGTACAAGTAGAGGACCAAGTCAGGCACGAAATCGGACTGGTCGCAAACAATGATGAGACGTAGCTGGTCCTTTTCCGACTCTGAGCTTCTTGGACCTTGGTTTTGTACTGGTTGCTGTTGTGGCAAATTCACTCAACCTCGCAATTTTGGCCAGTACTGAGACATGTGGCCAGTTTGGCTGGTAGTGCTTGAGAAAGCCTGTGTGCAAGTGGCAAGTCAACCAAAGCTGGCAAGGTGGTGGCCGAGAGGAAGCTGATCATAGTTGATGTGTCTGGATGTGTTTGTCCACATCCCCAAACCGTGCTCCTCAGACGCGTCTTGAGACGCGTTGCGGCGTTGTCACCCGTCACAGGACACCAGGTGAGTGACTGTACGCGGCCAAAAACAGTCCACAGGTGGACCGTTTTCTGACACGCTCAACAAAAATGCCTAAACTTGTCAAGCTTCATTTCTATAGTTTATGTGCTACTAGAGCCGCTGGTTAACAACTTTCGGGTTTTATAATGCGATTTGCACCTGGACTATGTAATGGAAACCGGATGTGACCAGGACAAAGAATACCAAGACCGACTGCCAGGTCAGACATTAAGACAGAGAATCAGAGGAGTAACGCACGCCGGGAAGTCATGGTGGTCGAGGGTCTTATCGGATCGGAGGCTGTGCACATTCAGCCGGTTGGGCCGGATTCCCTTCCTCAACATATTCCACCCCGATACAGCCCAATTCCTCTCAGGATTAACATAGTACACTCCCCTAGTGAGTAGGTATGCACTATGGAGGTATTCTGAGATTTTAGCAATTTTTTTTTTCAGGACCCAAAGTTTTTTGCCCGAAATGAATAATGTGACGTTTGGAACGTCATAAACGTGGGTGTACTACCAGCATTAAATTTTCCAAGGACTTATATCGGACATTTGGCCCGCCATTTGTCGTCTGGGCACTTTTTTCGGGTGCCGTGTCATCCGCGCCCGACACGCTGCCTCCCTGCCCTACTGGTGTGCACTGCCAGTCTCTGTATATCCCCGCACGTTGTGGGGAGCGTGCGCACACCTCTCGGTGTCGATCCTGACACCTGTGCGTCGGCGCAGCCCTCCCTCGAGCCTGCACGTTTACGTTTGGCCGGCTGCTATCACAGCGGCTTCGGCGCCACTGCTGCGAGGTGCGCAAGCGCCACTCTCCCCGCACGCGGCAGCAGGTAGGGCCTGCTTTCCCAGGACCGCCCAGGAGCTGTGGGCACGCCGGAGCCGGAGTCTGCATACGAGCACCTGCGATTCCCCATACCACGCAGGACCCTCGTCATGTCTGCCCCCACCCTGAAGGACGGCAGTAACCCAGCAAATCAGCGGCAGGGATGGGGGCCGTCGGCCTGCAGAGCCTGCTCGAGTGGGCTGTGAACTATGGTGTGCGCAGGGGCAATACGCCACGCAGAGTTAAATCCTCCCTTGCACCACCAATTTTCTACGTGACGCATGGCTACTCCTACCTACCATTTTTCTGGTCGAAAACCTAGTTGCAGGCCATTTCCTCATAAAATCACGTTTTTTAGCTTTGATTTGTGGACGCTACACTCGCTGCTCTACGATAAATGCGCTCTATTTCACTTCTCTGAACCATATTTTTTTCGGGAATTTCAACGGATATTTTGTGGTCAATGGAGCGGACGATGCTCAAGGCATTTGATCGCTGTCTGTAGCAATTGATCGCTGCTGTCCCAATGTGGATAGCATTGGCCAACGCCATCGACAGCAAGAGCACATGCCCTGGCACCGCGAAACCGGGCCATATCTCGAACAGGCGAGTTTCTAATGTGATTCATTGCACTCCCTCTAATGAGAGGAAATGATGCATCGCCCTAAGCCTCTGATCAGAGGGGGCGATGCATCATTGGCCCAACATCTGGTGCTGCGGCAGAGGCTCGTCTGTCATCGCCACATCGTCGTCCTTCTGCAGATGTATGTCTTCCCAAGGAGCTTTTCGCGGCTTCTCCGTCTTTGTCTTGGGCTTTGGCTTCGAGGTAGTGGCCTCGACGATCGGCTAACGGATCTCAATCAGCGGTGCAGAACATATGACGCGCAAAGCACATACTTCGGCTGGCTTGGTCGTTCGGGTCAATCTTCGCGGAGGCTTGATCTCGTGGTCGGATTCGGGGTCAGCATTTTCCTTGGATTGAGTGTAAACAAGTCAATATCGCCGACAGAAACATATCAGACCTCTGCTGCTGCCGCGGCCTGCGTTTTCTTATTCTTTCCGGAGGGCCCAGCCTTGGTGGGCTTCGGAGGAGTCTTGACAGCGACGGGTTTCTGTCCGCCCTTTCCTCTCATCGCGGCGACCCGACTCTTGCGAGCGTCGTTCACACCAGACACCGTCTTGGGCTCCGGCTTGGGCTTGACCGCCTTCCTAGCTTTTTCTGCGACGGGAGACGGTGGTGGGGAAGGTGCTGTAGGAAGCTCACCATAGTCAATAGCCATGTCAGTATCATCAGCAGCGGCACTAGCATCTGGAGCGGGAAAAGAAGTCCGGCCTTTCTTGCCACCGTAGCGTTTCTTCGCGGGCGCATGAGTCGCGGTACCAAAGACAGCAGAAACTCGACGAGTGGGAGGAACGGGCTCTAGTTCTTCTTCCCGCACTATGTCGTTCTGTCGTCCTCGCAATCGTTTCCTCGGGGGCTCAGCCTCCTCCTCCTCGCTGTCAGGAACTTCCTCTTCATCCACCTTGGGTCTCTTCGGTCCGCTCTTCGGCTCAGCCCGTTTGCTCGCGATTTCGGCCTTGACTGACTTTGGCTGCAACCATTTATTTAGCTTGGCAACAGTCACGGGAAGTAAGAGCTTACTTGAGTCGGCTTTTCCGTTTGAACTTTTCTTGGTTGAGTCGCGGGGTCTACCTGCGGCGGCTGCGTCGGCTCGAAATCTTGGTCTTTGCTATGCGAGGACGGCGGCGACGACTGGGTGGGCTCGCCCTCGTCGTACGATTCGATGGTACGTTTCTTCATCGCGCTCTTCCGCACACGCGGTTTGACAGGCGCACCCTGCTTGTCGTCGGAATCCTCCGATATCCTTACGCGACGCGGCGGAGTCTTCACTTTCGCTGCAGGAGCAGAGGGTTTGGCTTTAGGCGCCGCTTTGGAGGGCGGTTTGTCCTCGCCGTCAGATATGTTGGTCAGCTCGTCTGCGTCGATCGCCTCGTGCTTCGAACTAGGGTCGGGCAAGTCTGAATTTGCCGAGGAAGAAGAATCATGCTTGCAGTTCGGTGTCTTAGGTTGGCTGGCCGGACTGCCACACTGTGCCTATCGTCAGCGCATTATTCATGCTGTACTTGGACGCGACCAACCTTGCGCCACCTTCGCGACCTTTTCTTCCTATTACCGACATGCTCTTCAGAATAATACCATAGATGAGTATGGGACGCTCTCACCTGAGTCTGCGGCGGTTTCTGGCCGCTTGAGAACTGTAAACTCACCGCCTCCACGGTCTTCGACACCTTCATATCCGCGATGAGCCTGCTCTACATCAAATATATCTGTCAGTCCTTGGTTTAAAGGACAAATGAGACCAAGAGCCCACCAGCCCCCGCGCCTTCAGCGTATTCAAAAACCGCCCCGCATCCGCGTTCTTGAGTTGAAACTCCATTGTGCACTTTTTCTTCTGTTTCTGGTCTTCGGCCTCCGAGCTCGGGCCAATGACTGGCGGCGCAGTCAATTGCATCGAAACAGACGTCGAAGGAGTGCCGGGGACGCCAATCTTAATGCGCTCCATGGAGGGGAATGTCACCTGCCATGGAGTATACACCTCATCCTGTGTAGCCGATTTAGTTTATTCGTCAAAAAATTGAAAAGGGAATTCACACCTGGTCCATGTTCGCGAAAAGCCCTTTGTTATCGACGTAAAAAACGTCGTTTACGTTAGGCGTGGCCGTGCGCGGGTTGGTACGGAGGTTGCTGATAGAGAATGGCTGGGGCTGTCCATGCGGTCAAAACAGAAAAAATAAGAGAGGAAAAAGACGACGCACAAGGACAGGTCGGACTTAACCAATTCGGCAATAATCTCTACAGAGACCGGGTCCCAGTCCTTGCCGGACGACGCGGCGATGAGTTTCTTAATCTTGGCACTCCGGGAGAACACCTTCGATTTGAATACAGTGTCCACAAAATTGGTGCGCTTCGCCTGGACCTCGCGCGCGGGCAAGAGCACCCCAAAGACCCCGAGGAGGGAGTCAAGGATGAAGAATTCTGAGTGTAACAAGTGAGTGTCGACCTATTTGATAAACGAACCGTTCTCACCTTTGCTTTGGGAAAGTATGCGTCCGAGGCGGGTCCTAGTATACGGAGGAAAGGGTAAATTGAGAACAGTCCAGAGAAGAAAGGCGGATGACATACAGGCCAAAAAGGTTTTCTGACCGAAGCCGGCTCTGGTAGTCTGGATGGTTCGCAGCAGTTTCGGAAATTCAGGTCCTGTGGCCATCGTAACAATTTCCGCTCTGAGTAATTTACCTTTTCTTTCCTTATATAGCAGGTCTTGTCGCCACCTCGTGGTATCAAATTTCCGCACCCGCGGAAATACTGCGGAAATGTTGAGGAAATGATGCGGAAATACAAAATTTCCGCTGAATTTCCGTGCCGCGGAAATGTGGCGGAAATTAAATATTTCCGCGGCGCGAAAATACTGCGGAAATGATGGCTTGCACCCAGTGTGATCTGCAAAGGGTGGGTCCGTTCCCTGATACAGAGCTAGAAGTAATTGCGCGAGATGATTGACTCCCTTTGCCGACATCTCCTCTCGAACATATAAAAACTCCGCAAACTCAAATTTGGCAGGGCTAGCGAAAGGGGAGTAGTTGTTGGCCGTGCGCTCCTTCCACGTGGTGGGGCAGCTCATGGGGGCAAGTTGTTACCATCGGCATCACAAGGAGTACCTAAAATATCAGTGAACACGGGTTGCAACACACTGTCCAAAATTGGGTGGCGCCCTATGGTTGTCCCGCATTGAGCAGGCGGCACAATGGGCGAAAATGGAGGTGATTGAGGTGGTTCTGCTCCCGGAGATTGAGGTGGACTGGAATTTTCGTTGAGATCGGGGCGGGTGGACGATCAGGAATAGGTGGGTTGAAGTGTGACATCACACTGGCAGTGACAAACTTGTGCAGGCCTTTTGCAAACACCAAACACCAACAGCATATATCTGAGGAAGCAAAAACAAAGTTTAATGATGGAGGGATGGCACAAGGAGAACAGAATTTCAACACCAAAACATTTGAGGAGCTGAGAGTAAAATCAGAATCTGTTACATAAGAAAAAACTCAGCCACCGTGACAAAATGTAAGAGTTGTTAGATTCGTTTCTATTGAAAATGCAGATTGAGTCAGGTTTGGAGTACAGCCACTATGGAGGCTTCAAATATCTAATGAATATTAGACACAGCCACTAAGAGTATCACCGTCAATAAATGCAGACAGTAAAAATGCGCGAACAAAAAATGGCGGTCTACAAATATTATGAATGATTACTAAAGTACTCGTAACCTTCAATAAATTTTCCAGAGCTCAACTTTCAGAGTGGTGATCACACTGGGGACGGCAAGAAGTTTCAGGCTCTCAATGGCGACTTGAAAGATTCGGTTGTGTTGGAAACCTTGGGTGAAAGCACCTTTGACTCACTCCCTGAACCCGAGTTTCTCCAGAAATTTGCAGACATCCCGGAAGAGGAAGTGCAGCAGCATTTAGCCCCACGCGGAACTGAAAATCTATCAGTCAACATTGTAGATGTTGTAAGTCAATGATACTTATTCCGTACAATTTTTACATAACATTGGTTGAATTTCCCAACAAGGCCAATGACGCAACAATTCAGCTAGCTCATGAAGCATCTGCCGCATCCAACAAGGCAGTTGAGGCACAAGTGGTGCAATAAAACTGGTAGAGCTAGCCGGCGCCACCTTCCGGAACAAAAACTCGAAGAAGGGGTACCAGGACCGTTACACAGCCTACATGATGAAGATGGTGGTCGAGCAATACGGTTCTGAGGCACTTAGCAACCTCATGCGTCATTTTGCTGAGGTCTCAGCAACCTGTTACCAGAGTTTTTTTTATGCTGCTCCCGAGCTCTTGGTCCATCACAACATCACTCGCAATATTATCCAGGACATTTGCGAAAGCAAAGGGCGCTCTGGTGCTAACTATATGGAGACAAACATCATCCGCGGTCTCGGCTGCCCATTGACAATGTCAGAAATTGCTGCTCTTGCTGCATATGGGCTCCTAGTCTCCTGGCCGTACCTGGCTATCGTACGTGGCACTCCTTCTGAACATGCTGGATTTCGTCGATTTGCACCGCCACCTCCTCATCTTTTGCATGCGCTTTGCTGTCTGTCCGGGCCTCATTCTTGACCAACCCGTGCCCAACTCTAAACTCACATTGGACGGAAACCCCCCTGTAAACCCGGGATTGCTCCATGCCATTCATCAGGCTGAAAAGGAGCTTCCCTATGTCCGCGAGATGGTCACTGCTCAGTTCACGTCCAAGTTCGTCCGCAGCGGGCCTATTGACAAATTACCCGACTCTCTGCAGCGCCTTGTTGCTATCCCTGCGAAAAACGATGTGAATGAAGGAATCCTAGGCTCTATGCGTCTCGCCGCTCGTTTCCATCCCAGCATTTCAACAAGTAACTTCTCCGTGCACGAACAAATTCAGCACAACAACACTGACAACTTCATCTGGAAGGTTATGACACGGCCAGAAGATCACACATATGTGATGCGCAGAGTACGCGAGGACGACACCTCTGGTAAGAATCGAAAATTCAATGTGGAGGTAGCAGAGTGTATAGCAACGAAAGGTTGGGAAGTCAGAGAGCACCGAGAGGCGTTGGAAGAGGATCGCTGGCTCGAGCAGGCTCGTCTGGCAGCTGTAAGGGCAACCTCAGCTCGGCGCAGAGCGCGGGAGACTAGCGGGAGAATCCGAAGCAACTCAATTGAATGGTACTAAATACAGGTTTCTAGAATACGCACCTAGCGGGAGAATCCGAAGAGAAGAAAGGATGAGGATTCTCACGCTAGGCGAGGTTTTTTAAGTACTAGCCAGTAGCACGTGTCCGGAGGGATCGGCAGAGGTCTCGAGCTTGATCACACAGCACGTGCCAGTGAGAGCGGCCGGACGGACGGAAGGGAACAGAGTCCGGAGGGACGGGAGGTGACGTTCCGGATGGAGGCGCAGGCTGGGGTGCGAGTCCGGAGGCCGGACGAAGGATCGGACGAGGAAGCGGGGCAGTGCGATGGGCCGGAGCCGGACGGACGGACGGATGGACGGACGGACGGGCGGTTCCCCTGACATCACCCCCCCCTTGGAATGCGGCGTCCCGACGCATGAATCGGACCTGGGCGTCGCGCCTCCGGAACGAGAGCGAGTCGAAAGCGGCCGAGGCGATCCGGCGCGGGGCGTTGGGGTAGCGGCGATAGTAGGCCTCGATGGCGTCTCGAGCGAAGACGTCGGAGTGCTTTACCCATTTATTGTGTTCCGGGCCGTAGCCTTTCCACCGCACCATGTACCAGAGGCTGCCATAACGGACCTTCGCTTCTAGGATCTCCTCGACCTCCCATTGAACGTCGTCGTCCGTCTGAAGGACGGGTGGGGGCTCGTCGTTCCGGGGGCGTCCGGGGAACGGGTCCGGTTCCGCGAGCTGGAGTTTCACCACCGGAAAGACCGGGTGGAGCTGGGAGTACCGGGGGGGGAGCTCGAGCTTGTACGCACCCTTTCCGACAACCTTCACGACCTTGAAGGGGCCGAGGCGTTTGTCCGCGAATTTGACGGACGGACGGGTCGTCCGGATGTCGGAGGCGTCTAGCCAGACTCGGTCGCCTACTTTGATCTCCGGGGCGGGCGTGCGTCGGCGATCGTAGTACAGCTTGAACTCGTCTTTGGCCTTAACGAGCGCGGCTTTGGCTTCCGAGACTCCGGACGCGATCCGGTCGCGGAACTCGTTCGCGGATTCCACGTTCGAGCGCCGTCCGTTGGGCTCAAATCCCATCCGGGGGAGCCTTCCGGTGTCCGTCATGAACGGGACTTGCTGCGTCGAGGAGTGGACGTGGTTGTTGTACGCGAACTCCGCGGCCGGGAGGAGCTCGTCCCAGTCGTCTTGTTTGTAGTTCGTGAAGATCCGGACGAACTGCTCGAGTTCCTGATTGACGCGTTCGGTCTGGCCATCGGTCTGCGGGTGGTAGGCGGTGGAGGTCGCTGGTTCTATCCCGATGAGGCGCCACAGTTCCGTGGTGAACTCCGCGACGAACTGCGGCCCACGGTCGGAGATGTATTTCCGGGGGGTTCCGTGGTGCCTCCAGACGTTCCGGTAGTAGAGCCGAGCGGCTCCGACCGCGCCAAGGCCGGTGTGGCACTCGTTGAAATGGGCCCGCTTACCCAGGACGTCGACTACGACCATGACCGCGTCGAACCCGTGCGCGTCTGGGAGCTCGACGATGAAGTCCACCGAGACGGTGTCCCAACGTTCTTCCGGGATTTCGGTCGGGTGGAGCTCTCCGTGGGGCAGCTTCCGAAGCGCCTTCGTCCGGTTGCATGGATCGCAGGTCCGGACGTATTGGCCGACGTGACGGGACAGCTGGGGCCACCAGTAATTCCGGGAGATGAGCTCGAGGGTTTTGAAGCGTCCGGCGTGTCCGGCGACCCGGGTGTCGTGGTGCAGGGCGATGATTCGGCGCCGGAGGTCCTTATTCCGCGGTACGACGACCTTACCGCGGTAGTAAAGGAGCCCTTCTGCGACGCGCCACTCGGACGACCGGGGGGGGCGGACGTTCCGGTTCTTGAGGAGTTCTCGCGCGACAAGCGCGACGGGGTCCTCAAGGTCCGGCTCACCCGTGAAGGCCTCCCGGACGTCACGAAGGAGGGGGACCTCGGGTCCGGCCACCACGACACCTTCCAGTGCGCGGACGTGGAACAAGTCCGGGCGAAGAAGGGTAACGTCCGTGTTGTCCGAGCCCACTCCGTGGTCCGGACGGCGGGACAGCGCGTCCGGACGGCCCATGAGGCGTCCGGGCTGGTGGTGGAGCGCGAAGTCAAACCGGGACAGGTACAGGGACCACCGCGCCTGCCTCCGGTTCAAGTTCTGCGCCTTCCGGAAGTACTCCAAGTTTTTGTGGTCCGTCCAGATCTCGACCGGGTGCTGCGTACCTTCGAGGAAGTGTCGCCACTCCTCTAAGGCCCGGATGATCGCAAGCATCTCCTTGTCATGGATCTCGTAGTTGCGCTGGACGTCACTCAGACTTTTGGAGTAAAACGCGACCGGATGCCACTTCCCGTTCGCGTCCGGCTGAGACAGGACGGCTCCGGTGGCGTAGTCGGAGCTGTCCGCCTCGACCCGGTATGGACGCGACTCGTCGGGCAGGACCAAGACGGGCTCCGCGGTTACCGCATCCTTGAGGGCTTGGAAGGCGGCAGCCGCGGCAGCGGTCCAGGTCCAAGCGACGCTCTTCTTGGTGAGGTCGAAGAGGGGCCGCGCGATGTCCGAGAAAGCCCGGATGAATCTCCGGTAGAAGTTCGTGAAGCCGAGGAACTGCTGCACGTCCTTCCGGTTCTCCGGAGCCGGCCAGGCGGCGACTCCGGCGACCTTGACCGGGTCCATCTCGACGTGGTTGTGCGAGATGATGACGCCGAGGTACTCGATCGACGACTTCTCGAACTCGCACTTCTCCGGCCGGAGGTAAAGCTTGTGCGCCCGGAGCCGCCGGAGGACTTCTCGGACGATCTCTCGGTGGCGCGCGAGATCGGAGTGAGCGATGAGGATGTCGTCAAGGTATACCATGACGTCTCCGGACAGGATGAGGTCTTGGAAGATGTCGTTCATCATCGTCTGGAACGTGGCCGGGGAGTTGGTGAGGCCGAAGTACATCACCAGGGGCTCGAAGAGTCCTCGGTTGGTACGGAACGCGGCCTTCCACTCGTCGCCTCCCCGGATCCGGACGTTGTTGAAGCCCCACCGGACGTCGAGTTTTGTGAAGAACCGGGCTCCCTTTAGGCGGTTAATGAGGTCGTTAATCAGCGGGAGCGGGTATCGGTTCTTCACGGTCATCGCGTTGAGCGCTCGGTAGTCCTGGACGAACCGGAGGCTTCCGTCCTTCTTCTTGATGAAGAAGACCGGAGACGCCATCGGGGACTTGGACGGACGGATCCGGCCGGTGCTCAGCCCATCCTCGATGAACGCGTCGAGTTCCTTCTGCTCGAGGGGGGAGATCGGGTAGACCTTGCAGTTGGCCGGCTTTGCGTCCGGGACGAGTTCGATGGCGTGGTCCCACGTCCGGCGCTCCGGTAACGCGTCGAACGACTCCTTGTCAAAGACGTCGGAGAAGTCCTCGACCCAGGTCGGAACCGAGGTCCCAGGCGGGGCCGAGTTCCGGGCGAAGGCCTCCGCGAGCCGTTGGGAGACGGTGCTCCCGGCGCGGATTTCCTCGGCCGGAGCGAACGCGGTGTAGAGGATCCGGTCGCCTTCTTCTAGCTCGTCATCGTCGTCTTCGTCCGGGTCCGGAGTGAGGTCCGGACAGTCGTCTCCGTCGCCATCCGGATCGTACCCGTCGTCTCCGCACCACTCCTCCGAGTCAATGGCACAGATAGACGGGACGGGACCTTCGCGGAGCTGTCGGAGGATCGCGGCGGAGATCTTCGCGCTGCGACGGACGGCGCGAAGCTCGTCTCGGCAGGTGCTGCAGCTGGTCGGGCAGCGGGTCATCCGGACTTCCTTGGTTTCCCAGTCGATCTCCGGGTTGTGTTTCTGAAGCCAGGAGTAACCGAGGATGACGTGCTGCTTCCCGAGCCGCGTCACGGCGAGTTGGATGCGTTCCGAGTGACCCTTGTAGTTGACGACCATATCGACTACGCCCGTAATGCCTCCGGATGCATTGGGTGTGCCGTCGACGTTGAGGACCGGGATAGGCTGGGAGAGCTTCCGGACGGGAAGGTTGCGGGAGATCACGTACTCCGAGTCAATGAAGTCTCCGGTCGCTCCGCAGTCGACCAGACCTTTCACGGACACCTTAGCCGCGGTTTCTACCGACTGCATCTCCAACGGAATGTGCAGGGAGTTCCGGCCCTCCACGGAATCAATAACGTACTGCCGGGGCAGTTTGCGTTCCCATCTCGGACGGTGGACGCGGGGAATGGAAGGGGTTTTTGCCTCCGGGGCGGGAATAGGGGGCTCCGGCCGGGGGGCGGAAACCGGAGCAGGGGGTGCGTCTTTCGTTTCAACTGCTGATTTATTGGGTATATCTTTGTACAGGCAGGAGTAACGATTAGGGGACGCGACCGAGGGCGCACCGCTCACTCGACCGCGTCCGGAAAACCCTCCGGCTCCGCGTCTCCGGCGTCCGGCTCGGTCGGAAGCCCGGCGGTTGTAGAGAGGCGCGCGAAGAGCTCTCCGAGGAGGTCGTCTCCGAGTTGACGGACGACCTCGTCCAGGACGTCTGCGTGCCGGACGTCCGAGGGAGTCGGGCAGTCTCGGGCGAGGTGTCCGGACGCACCGCAGCGGAAGCAAGCGCGCGGTGCGAAGCGCGCGCGGGTCCGGTCAACTTCCATCGGAATGCCAGGCGGAAGGGCGGGCGCCGGCGCGGCTTTGGGAGCAGGCGTGAAGGAGGGGACTGGGAGGAACGTCCCAGTGCGAGGGCGTGCGGCCGGAGCCGGGGCGCGAGTCGGAGGTGCTCCCGCTCGGACGCGGGTGAGGGCGTCGTACTGACGGAAGGCGCGGAGACGCCATCCGGCGTAGTCTAGCAGCGCCGGAGCGGTTCCGGACGTGGTGATCGCTGCGTTGATCCTCGGGTCGAGCCCCGCTCGGTACTTGGTGACGCGGACGAGCGGATCCGTGTACCCGGCCGTGGCGGTGAGTTCCTCGAAGTCGTCCGTGTACCGGTAAACGTCGCGGGAGCCCTGGTAGTAGCTGTGGGTCTCCAGCCGGAGGAGAGCTTGGTCTTGCTCGTTTTCCTCGACGAACCGGAGCCGGAACTCGGACTCGAATTCCGCCCAGGACGGGAATGGGAACGGAACAATTGCGGACTGTCGTTCGGCCCATCGTCCGGCCGCGTCTCGCGCCATAAAGGACATGGCGTACCGCACGAGTTTTTCCTCGACGAGCTGTCCGTGGACCATGAAGGCTTCCGGAACCAGTCGGAGGTATGTGAGGACGGAGTGGAGGAACATCCGTCCTTGGGTCCGGTCGCCGTCGAAGACGGCCGGGGGGTTCGGTCGGAGAACCGATTTTGCTGCGGGGGTGAGGGTGGTAAAGTCTGGACCCACCGCCGGAGCCGGAGCGGCAAGGACGGGGGCAGTCGCGGGTGGATTTTGGTTGTTGTGTAAAACGCGGAGGAGTAGGGCTTCGATGTTTGCGAGAGAGCCTTCGACCGCGGTCAGCCGGGATTCGGGGTCGGCAGCCGGTTCCGGGATGTAAACATCCGGGAGCTCGGGTGGCGCGGACCCGCTTCCGGGCGTCGGAGCGTCCATCAAGGAGGAGGGGTCGAGGTTGGAAGTCGGGGAGGCCGGAGCGCTAGCGTAGCAGTCCGAGTCCGAGTCTACACCGAACTTCGCAATCTTGACCAGTTGATCCCTTAGATCCTTTCTTCTGCTGTAAGGGCAACCTCAGCTCGGCGCAGAGCGCGGGAGACTAGCGGGAGAATCCGAAGCAACTCAATTGAATGGTACTAAATACAGGTTTCTAGAATACGCACCTAGCGGGAGAATCCGAAGAGAAGAAAGGATGAGGATTCTCACGCTAGGCGAGGTTTTTTAAGTACTAGCCAGTAGCACGTGTCCGGAGGGATCGGCAGAGGTCTCGAGCTTGATCACACAGCACGTGCCAGTGAGAGCGGCCGGACGGACGGAAGGGAACAGAGTCCGGAGGGACGGGAGGTGACGTTCCGGATGGAGGCGCAGGCTGGGGTGCGAGTCCGGAGGCCGGACGAAGGATCGGACGAGGAAGCGGGGCAGTGCGATGGGCCGGAGCCGGACGGACGGACGGATGGACGGACGGACGGGCGGTTCCCCTGACAGCAGCGGTTGGACTGGAGCTTGATTTGTCGAAGGTCAATACCATGATGGTCCCCAAGCTCCGGGACCAGCTGCGAATATTCAAGTTCATTTCGAGGATCCAGAGTTGAAGAATAAACCAGTATGAGGTGACAACTGTCGAGCGGAGTTGCTTGCTGTGGTTGTCGCAGCAGTCAACCGTCGCAAGGATAAGTATGTTGACTAATTTTGCACTTTTGCTTCTTCTAGTCCCGCTATATGCTGACTATGGTGTTTAGAATTCCAACCCTCAAGCCGACACCTGCACAGCAACTTGTTTTGGATGAAGACAGCTCAAGTAACCCGAAGGAATAGCAGCTGCGCCAGGTTTTTCGTGTGTTTCCATTCAAATATTGATCTGATGCTCTGTACCTGCTTTCTGTGCTGTTTTCGTGTTTTTACCAGACCTTTCTATGGTGTACAATAATAATTTCAGCATAATTTGTGTTTTCCTAGTTGTGAACGTTATAAAAAAACAACGGGGGCATTTTAAAAAAAGCCTTTGACCGGTTAGTGGTGCTTCATGGGAGTGTGTGTGCAAAAAATCTCGCCGGTGTATGAAGTAGTTCTCAATAAAGACGATGCAGTGACAAGGTTGTAAAAGTAATTGTTTAATCGAGAATACACAAGATCAAATAGCACGCCGATCACCCATGTACTGTACTATTTCGATCAATTCGGCAGGGGTTATGACACGTGACCGAAAACACGGCCATATTTTTTGTCGCATTATTAATATCCTTACAAAAAGCCCGAATTCGGAAGCTGTCCTGACCAAATGCCTTAAATTTAATTAATTAGTTGAATAACAAATCATGCATCAATGCATATCTGCTTCATGGGTCACACTTCATTTTGATTTCCCATGTAAGTTATGAGGTGGAAGCAATGAGCTAGCACTCGATGATTGTCAGGATCCACCTGAAAATACCGCCACCCCTCGATAACTATTGACGGGACTACCCCCCCAAGTCCCGTCGATAGTTATTGAGGGTGCCATTGTGCCAGCACGAGCTCTTGGTGGCAGCTGTGGCACCTGGCCGCGCCACCCAATATATACCTGGCTTTGTTTGGTTCTTTTTTTTCGACCAAACAGTGCCATATATGCCATGGAGCCGCCATGTATGCCACAGAACACCAAATTGCAATGGATATGGTGCCATCCATGCCACGGAGCCCTTGACCCAGGGTCAGTAAAAATTTGTTACCCAAATAGTGCCATGAGTGCCACGAGACGTTCTGATCGAGGGTAAAAAAATGTGACCCAATTACTGCCATCGGTGCCACAAGATGTCCCGACCGAGGGTCAGTAAAAAAATGTGACCCAATTACTGCCATCAGTGCCACGAGACTTTCTGACCGAGGGTCAGTAAAAAAATGTGACCTGATTACTGCCCTTGGGGCCACGAGATGTTCTGACTGAGGGTCAGTAAAAAAATGTGACCCCACTACTGCCATCGGTGCCACAAGACGTTCTGACCGAGGGTCAGTAAAAAAAAAAGTGACCCAATTACTGCCATCAGTGCCACGGCTTGTTCTGACCCTGGATCAGTAAAAATTTGTTACCGTAGTAATGCCATCAGTGCCATGTACCGTTTTGAAGGGATCCAGTGGAAACTATGACCCATGCAATGCCATGCGTTCCACGGAACATTTTGAAGCAGGACAGGGAATGCCATTGGTGCCACCAATAATTTCCGGGAAAATAATATCCGAATACTGCCACCAGTGCCACGAAACTTTTCAGCGCTGGACCAGGGGAAAAATAATATCAAAGCCATGCCATCAGTGCCACAGGTCATTTGGATGCGGCATCAGGGGGAAAATAATAGCTAGAAAATGCCATTGATGCTACGGATGATTTGTACGCCGGGATCAATAATACTCAGACTATGCCATGGATGCCACAGATCATTGGATTGGGGGAAATACCCTAAAAATGCCATCGGTGCCACAGATCATTTGGATGGTGGATTATGGGGAAAAATACTGCCACCATTTCAAGGTGGGATCCCAAAAGGAATGACAATAGAGGAATAGCATGGGTGCCACACCACATCGAGACTAGGATCACTAAGAGAGCTTTCAACAAAGAGTATCGCAAGGACCAGAACATCCATAAGCATTTTCTTTGTGATCCATTGGTGGTGACTTCAAATGCCATCAGTGCCACTGTTCAATCATGACTTTGAAAGTCTCACTTTCTGCCAACTCCTAGTGATGCTACTCCTTCCAACACTGCAGACAGTTCTTCTCCTTCAGCATCCGGTCCCTCATCCTCATTGCTGGATCCATTATCCAGCAGCCATCTGTCCTGAGATCCTTCATCATCCTCCCTCCCTGTAGGCTCATCAATGTTCATCTCTGTTGTTTCAGGTTCCACTTCCGGTGGTGGCACCGGTGGCAGCATGGGTGGCACAGGTGGCATCAATGTCTTTATTCAGTGTGTACATGGATGCCATTCAATTCAACTCCCTGTGCCATCAATGCCATTTGATTTGAAAAAATTATGTTACAAGTACAAGGAAAGCTATGAATCACGCCATTATTCATTGTCACAATCATACACATACTCCTCCTTCAAAACCTGCCCCCCTAAATTACCCAACAGACAAGGGCCCTTGCCTCCTCCAAGTTGTGGCCTGCTGCCACATGAGTGGCCACCCATGGATTACCTGTTGCACAGAGAGTGGCTTGGCTCCAGGCTGTAGCTATGTTAAGGGTATCGTCGAGAGAGAGGTGTGGATGGTGCCGCTGCCACGGACAACATATGTCTGGGTGGCATTGAGGGGAGGGTATAGCGCAGGGGGCAGAGTCCTTCGACCGTAGCGCAGGGCCTCCAGGGGAGGGGGGGAAGGTGATTGGCTACCAGGGATAAATTTTCGCTCACACCCCTCTTGGCCAAGAGGGTGGGGTGGAGGGTTCGCATGTGCAAAGCGGTGGACACTGAAGGTGGCACCGGTGGCACTGAGCATCGACACAGTGCTGGGAGACGCCGAAGTGGCAGTAGTGGGAGTGCATGGGGTACGCGCAGCAGTGGTGCAGTGGGCCTGGGTCTTGGGGGTCCGGGGAGGCTCCAGGCAAGCAGGGATGGTGGGGCTCGAAGGGTGGGCATGCTCCCCGGCGTCGCAGCAGGCATGCCACACAGGGAGGTAAGCCTCCCAGGAGGGGAACTTGGTGGTGCCCCCCCGAGGAATATTTTCGCAGATGTGCTGGGTGCTTCGCTTTTTCTTGTGTCTCTTTCAGGGTTGGACCAAGGCGGAAAAAAAAAGTGACGCACCAAGAGGTGTAGATGCCGCAGTTGTCCAATTCAGCCGGGCTGGAAACCAGGTAAAAGGAAGTGGCTTGGGCCCGTGTATCGCCAGGATCAGGGTGGAAGGGTGGGGAGCATTGATAGGATGAAGACATTGTGGGCGAAGAACAAGTTGATATTAGTCACGGGACTTGATCTGTATTTTTTTGGGTACCGTGCCATCTGTGCCACCCAAAATCCTTCGGCCTGCCACTACTGCCACCGAAAATTGTTGATCTCTTGAAAAAAAAAATGAAACTTTGCCACCTGTGCCACATGTGCCATCAGTTTCATAAACAAAAAGTTTGTACCCTACTGGCCATCATGCCTCACATACCCATCTTTGTCCCTCCACAGTGTATCTGAAACCCTTTACTAGTGCTCGTCTTGTCTTCTGTGGGTCCAAAGTGTGTATTCCAAGGCATAATCTTTTTTTTCTTCCACCTGATAACCCTGCTTAGTTCCCTTTTGCGCATTTGCTTCCTTCCTTTTGTCCCGCTTTTTGAATGCTAGAAGATGACGGTTTCTAATTGGGTCAGTCAGAGTGGGAGAGCGTGAGTAAATGGAATTACCTCTCCCTGTAGGCCTTGTCGACACATTTCTTCTTGTCCTTCTGTTCCTGTACATGCTCAGGGTCGGCCTTGATGCTGGCTCTATATCTAACCAGTTTCCATGTAGATATCTCAAACAATGTCAGTTGCCACATACCTTGCAATCCAAATTATACTTTTCTCTGCTTCCTCTTCTTTATGGCTGCAGCAACTGAGTATGGATTGCAGCTAGCTCACTCTGTGTACATACTTTTCATGATATTTGGCCTGTGCAAGCCGTCTGGCAGCTGGGGTACGCGATGGCACCGGTGGCACAGGGGAGTGTTTCTCCCTCTCTGGCATCCTAAATGGACAGCAGGGCATTCATAATGAGCCAGAGGGACAAGGAGATCACTTACCAGGTCAACTGGGTCGAAATTTCGAGGTTGAGAAAATTTGGTGTTGTGGTAAGAGTCAAGAGGTGGGGTACCCATATGAAAGTAGCGAACCATTTGGATTGTTGGATGTTCCAAAATATATCACATTCTATGCTTAAAAAGAAAATGCAAAAATATTTGGGGACACCCAAGAGATGTGTTACTTTGATTCTGCCGATTCAGATTGAGTGGCTGGGAGCTTAGGATGAGGTGCGAAGCGAAAATGTGGTGGGACGTGTACGTGATCACGGCGGGACGTGTTACGGGATCACGGTGTCACAGCCAAAATTCATGTGGCATCGATGGCAGATCTCATGGCACCAATGGCATGATCCATTTGGTTACACTTTTCCCGTGGCATTGATCGCATTGGTCACAAATTTGTGACACTTCTTCAATGAACCCGTGGCATCAGTGGCAAGATGTTCCAAATTCAAGAAAAACATGTCAAACAAGATTTGTTGGTCGGAGCATTCCATGGGCATGCTCACAACCGTGGGTGCCAGCTCAAGTACCTGGCAACCTATGTTGAAGGGATGGGCATCGAGGACTTGGAGGGTCGTGAGCGTTTTTTTTCAAAATCCAATGGGCTGTCCAGGTCTGTTCAGTACGCAAGTGTGTTTCACTGCAAGCAGACGATCAGAACCTACCTGGCTCATGTGGACACCTTTGATATGTATGCGAACCTGAGTAACTTTTCTCCATCTAATGCTCATCATATTTCTGACCATCGATTGGAAGGCACCATTTTGGTCAACAACTACAAACAGGCAGTCGGCATTCTCAACACCAAAAAAACTGTCAAGTATGCCATGGCACAGGCCGGTGTGACTGAAGAAATGATGGAGGCTCGTTTGGAAGAGGAGAAGGTGTATCTGGATGGACTATCAGTGGATCCAGAGGAAGAAACTGATCACATGGAATACTACCAACAGCTGCTCAATCTGGCTGATAGATGGTGTGTTTTTTTTACTGGACTGGCCTTGGAAATGAGCTCATGGCTTTTTGCTGCCACCTGTGCAACTGTCTCCTTTCACAAAATCGCCATGTGTGCCACTGAAATCACCATGTGTGCCACTCTCCACCAATCTGTGCCACCGATGCCATTCCTGCCACGTGGGCCTTTTCACCAATGATTCCACAACCCATTGTGCCACTGGTGCCACCCACACCATACCACCATTGCCATCTGTGCTCCTTTTGCAGAGGGAAGTTCAAAGATGTCTTTGCTGAAGGCTCCACTGCAAATGGGACCACCAGACGACATGCAAAGGAAAATTATGACAGGGCAGTGGAAACTGTGCAGACAATAGAACATTGATTGTCGATAAAGGTAGGTTCAACAACAGAGGATCCAGAGTGGATTCAGGCTGCAGAGCTAGTCACCATGTGGCATTATCAGCGAGCAATCAATACGCTCGAAGGTCTGGTGGTTAAGCAGATTTTGGAGCTCACCAAGGCTAAACAGTCAGGTCTAGGTCAGTGTTTCCTTTGATTGGCAGGGGAAGTGGGCTTAATATGCTTTTTTAGCTTACAAACTCAGAGACCACATTGCTAAAGCTCTCAAAGCTAGATCAAAGGCCATCTGGAACACCCTGAATTGGTACAATACGGCGGCCGAAGTGCTTGACCCTCCTGGCCGCCTTCTCACTTGGGCTGAAGTTGTTGACTATACCTTCCTCTCGAACTTCGACATTCTCCAGAATCCAGACACTACTTCCTCCATCTGTGCCTGGGCCACACCTGCTGCCCATCAGCTCCTTGACTCTTACTACAAGCTCGAGCGGGCCAGGGAAGAGATTCAACGACTGAACATCGAAATCCGCCACTTTGTGACCCATATGAAGGACGAACAGACCTTCCTTGTCCAGCAGGAGTCAGAGATTAAGGCAGAGGATCCAGTATTGGCCTTTTTTGTTCGAAGATATTGAAACCGCCGGGGTAGGTTTGATAATGTTCACTCGAAGAGGCTCCAAGCAATGAAGGACAAGTTGGGCCCTGCCTTCACAGGGACCTTTCAACCTGGCATCCGGGTCTCGCCACCAGTGCCACTGGTGCCAAATCCTGAAGAACAAGGGACAGTGCCATTTGAACCACCAATGCCACCGACACCACCGCCAGAAGTGGAACCTGAAACAACAGAGATTAACATTGATGAGCCTACAGGGGGGGAGGATGATGAAGGATCTCAGGACAGATGGCTGCTGGATGATGGATCCAGCAATGAGGATGAGGGACCGGATGCTGACGGAGGAGAACTGTCGGCAGTGTTGGAAGGAGTAGCATCACTAGGATTTGGCAGAGAGTGAGACTTTCAAAGTCATGATTGAACAGTGGCACTGATGGCATTTGAAGTCACCACCAATGGATCACAAAGAAAATGCTTATGGATGTTCTGGTCCTTGCGATACTCTTTGTTGAAAGCTCTCTTAGTGATCCTAGTCTCGATGTGGTGTGGCACCCATGCTATTCCTCTATTGTCATTCCTTTTGGGATCCCACCTTGAAATGGTGGCAGTATTTTTCCCCATAATCCACCATCCAAATGATCTGTGGCACCGATGGCATTTTTAGGGTATTTCCCCCAATCCAATGATCTGTGGCATCCATGGCATAGTCTGAGTATTATTGATCCCGGCGTACAAATCATCCGTAGCATCAATGGCATTTTCTAGCTATTATTTTCCCCCTGATGCCGCATCCAAATGACCCGTGGCACCGATGGCATGGCTTTGGTATTATATTTGCCCTGGTCCAGTGTTGAAATGTTTTGTGGCACCAATGGCAGTATTCGGATATTATTTTCCCAGAAATTATTGGTGGCACCAATGGCATTCCTTGTCCTGCTTCAAAATGTTCCGTGGCACGCATGGCATTGCATAGGTCATATTTTCACCCGGATCCCCCGTCAAAATGGTACATGGCACTGATGGCATTATTACGGTAACAAATTTTTACTGATCCAGGGTCAGAACAAGCCGTGGCACCAGTGGCAGTTATTGGGTCATTTTTTTTACTGACCCTCGGTCAGAACGTCTCGTGGCACCGATGGCAGTAATTGGGTCACATTTTTTTACTGACCCTCGGTCAGGACGTCTCGTGGCACCGATGGCAGTAATTGGGTCACATTTTTTTACTGACCCTCAATCAGAACGTCTCGTGGCACTCATGGCACTATTTGGGTAACAAATTTTTACTGACCCTGGGTCAAGGGCTCCGTGGCATGGATGGCACCATATGCATTGCAATTTGGTGTTCTGTGGCATACATGGCGGCTCCGTGGCATATATGGCACTGTTTGGTCGACAAAAAAGAACCAAACAAAGCCGGGCAGGGCGACTGTCCTATTGAGAAACAATCTAAAGTGACTGTAAAAAACTGATTCCCCTTGCCAGAAAGTCGCCTTGTCGATCAGTGTCAAAATCTGAGACGCCCGTTCGCTGCGGATTCCGAAGGCGAATCGATCGAGCCTATGACAAAGGCGAACGGGTAGGAATTGAGGGCGGGGCAGCTGTCCTATTGAGAAACAATCAAAAGTGGCCATACAAAAATGATTTCCCTTACCAGAAAAACACCGTGGCGCCCGGTTTGAAATTCTGAGAAACACGTCCGCTGCGGAACTAGAAGGCGAATTTATTGAGCCTATAACCAAGGTGAACGTGTAAGAATTGAGGGCAGAGCGACTGTCCTAGTGGAAAACAATCAAAAGTGGCCGGAAAAAGGTGAGTTCTCTTACCAGAAAAACTACCTTGGCGATCGGTTTGAAATATGAGGAGCCTGTTCCCTGCAGATTTTGAATTCGAATCGATTGAGCCTATAACCAAGGCGAACGGGTAGAAATTGAGGCATGGCGACTATCCTAGTGGAAAACACTCAAAAGTGGCCCAAAAATGGAAAAAAAAACGGCTCGCGCCTGTTGTACCGCAAAGAGCTGTAAGGCCTTAGGGCGGACACTAGAAATTGTGCACACACAGGTCTTCACAGTTTCACCGGGACAACAAGCGCTGCTGCTCGCCATCGCCCGAGGTGCAAATCCTCGCCAACCGTCACGCGATCAAGAAATTGCGTGCACATGCACAACACTGCGAGGATGACGAGGAGGTGGAGACTGTCGGCGAGCGTCAACTCATAAAGCAGGAGCCGCATACACCTCCCCGACCCACGCACATCACGTACATCTCTATCCCTGACAGCACATCCTATACGCCCGTCGCCAGCTCCTACCGCCTTGCCAGCAGCACACGCTCGACGCCAAGATCCTCCAGCTCGCACCGTGCATCTCCGTGTTCGTGCAGCTCGTTCCTTGGCCCCCGCGACCTCAGTCTGTCGCCCATTCTCCCCTTCTCTCTCCTACCTCTCTTATCCTCCTCCCTTTTACCCTACCTATGCCCCACGCTAGTTCTGTATGTTTTGTACGCTCGACTTGTAATTTTTCAAATTGGTACAGCATTTCGGCACCGTTTTGACTGCCGTCCTTCCGTCGAAGCTTCCCAAAAAGGTAATCGTCCCAAAAAGGCTTAGGGGCAAAGGCGAAAATTTTGCAACTGCCACGCAGCGACGCTAACACCCCCGTGACCCCCCTCACTTCTCTGTAAAAGAACCCCAGTCATGGGTTCAACACGTCCCCGTGGACCGAAGTGGTGGTCGCCAAAACCGTGAGTTTTAAAACTAAAGGCATGAGCATGAGTTCCATGAGTTCAGAATTATAGTAGTTTGCCAAATATTTGCCGGTAAGTATCTGATTCGTCAAGTTGAGTCGTTCAAAAAGTTGTTCGCAAAATCACAATACAATCGCATTTGTACATTTTTACAATTCGTACGAGAGAAAACTTATTTTCGCTTCCATATTGATGGTAATGCCGAAACGGCCCGGCTCTCACTCGGCCATGTTGTTTTTCACGATCGAGATTCCGGAAATTCCGGCTAAAGACGTCGGAAATGAGTATACCCATCATCAAATCAACATCGTGGACATACTCTGCTGGCTACCGGCAGTCTCGAAGCCTGCGAAGGCCAACGGGGTGGAAACAGAAAAGAGCCTGCCTTGGGCGAGACCGTACTGGCCATCGCCGCCAAATGGCTATAGTGTTACGGTAAGAAATAAAATCAAGAAAGGAACGCAAGAAAGGAGCCCTACGTACCCCTACGACTCTGACAGCTCCGGTATGGGTGTCAAAAATCACGAGCTGCACCCGGATGAGGAGGCTGTTGTGGTAGAATTCGAAAGGCCCGGCGAAACCGGAGATCTGGGAGATAATCTCGTTGTCTGGGTATTGTTAAGATCAATATACGCGAACTGAGGATGAAGGGAACGGCCTGCCGTTGAGGACGACGCTATGCAAAGTGCCCCCAGAGTCGCCGGAGCCGCGTCTGATGACCTTGGTGGACCCGTCACTCAGAGCATACGTGGTGGTGATAGAGTCAACGACCCAGCCACTACGGATGTCCACCTTCTTGATGGGGTGCGTAGGATTGATCGTGAGTCCGGGATCGACATTTGGGAAGTTGCTCGCTGCGGTCGAGGTCAATGAAGGGTACCAATTTCAAAAAAAAAAGGACAAAAGAAACTACGGACCAGTCGCGTTGTCGTTGAAAGAAGTGCCCTGGGCACCACCGAAGTTAGAGGTCTGGACGACCACAGGTGCGGTTTGGAACATGCTGAGGATCGAATGTGTTGATGCTGTTGACCGAAAGAAACGGGCCTCTTTATACCTGAGGTGTGCGAACCTGGAACGTTTTAGGCAACTCCACCTTCTTAACATGAGGGGGGCGAAAATTCCAGGGGGGCGAAAATTCCCCTCAGTTGCCATAGAAATTCCCCTCAGTGCCATAGAGCAAAGAGCTTCGAGAACCGGAGTGGCGGTCTTTTCCTGGCAGGTTCCCTGACAGTGAGACAATGCTGGCCCTGGAAATAGTTATATGGAACACATGTGAGATATTTCACGGAGAAAGTAGGAAGGTCTTTCATCACTTTCAATTCGAAGTCACACCAGAAGTAAACAAGCGGACCGTTCTTCGGTCATCGGAGCCTTTTGGAAGGGCTTCGATTTGCAAGAAGGTAAACCCTACACCGTTACTACTTATTGCACGTAGCTCCACTGGCAGATATCATTTGGGATCGGAGAGCGCATGCAAGGGCTCCATATTTACGTTCATCGTCAGTGCACCTGAAAGAATCAACAGCTTGGAGGAAAACGAATCTAGAGTTAGAACCGAGGTATATCTGAATCTTAGGTATTTTCTGGCCCTAGGCATCTTCATAACGAACGAAGTCGATCGAGGGTGTTGACTCATGAGCTTGGAGAAAACCGGAGTAAAGGCGCGGATTCTGGAATGAAGTTAGAACGATAAACCTATTCAGCGGCTGTTAAGCGTGTCAAATAGAGGCCGAAATCAAAGGTCATCTGGTTCTCCGTAAAAAGCTAAACGTGAGGACCTAGCGAGAACCCGAGCGGAATAAATTTATGTGAGGTTTGAATCGAGCTGCCAAGCCTGAGCAACATGCCCCCCGCAATTCAATGAACGTCGTGGGTGGGAGTGAGAGCGCTAAACATACCAAAAAAAAAACTGAAAGAACTGCGTTGCTTAGTGTGCTGCCCCCTTCGCCCTTTCACTGCTTAATGTGACTTGAATAAATATCCCGTGGACCTGGATTTACCGTATCAATCGTGCAATAATTCACTCACGAATCGTCATTTTTGAAAGCGGATCTTTGCTGCCCGCCATGTCACCATCTCGTTCGCAACTCGCTCCCTGCCTGGCCATAGGTATGCTGCAACAATACATCCATTGGAACGTCGTGTTGTACTTCTTAAGGCTTCCAAGGTCCGGAAGGCTTTCATTTCGGCCCAAATTTGATCATGGACCTCAGGACGACGCGACCTGGGCCTCTTTCTAACTTTAACTTCATCCGTGTCTGTCAGAACTACCCTGGAACTCACTTCTCAACTCAGTTTCGGCCCGCGCTTAACTTCGACCTCAAGTCGCCCTTCCCAAATGATTTGGGGTCTTCTCACTTGTAGATGGTCCGACCGTTCGGGAGGTGAGAACACGGGTGGAGGATTCCTCATCGGATCGCGGCACGCAATAGAGTATATTCGCGGTACCTCAGCCAAGATGCACTTCCAAGCTCCGGGCCTTCGTTTCTGCCCCTCAAACTCAATCACGGGAGTGCTAAAACGGAGTCATTTTATTATTATTGAACTACGTGTCTTTCACATGTTGTTTATCCTGGTCACTTATGAAGTTTCTGGATTGGCCATGCTCAATTTTAACTACATGTCGTGCAATATTGTATCTTTTTCCATCAATCATCGGCAAAGTTCCAATGTTCGGCTCCCACCCCGAGTCCGCACAATCGGCCGCTGCCGCACAAGCCCTGCCATCACATTTGCTTCCATTACGCTCGAGCCATGAGTTCGCGTATAAATACTGGAATACAGACCTATTCTAAGAGGCTAGTGGGCCGCAAAACTGCCCGCAGTATCTCAGGCGTTTATCGATCAGCTTTTGCTTCCATTCGGCTCACCTCATAAGTTCGCGTCTGTCATTATCAACCCTGGAGTACAGACCTATTTCAAGAGGCTAGTGGGGCGCAAAACCGCCCACACTCTCAGGCGTTTATCGATCAGCGGCGTGGTTAATGCGCCTGGACCCTGAGTAGCATTCACTCCACTCCCATTATTAGGGCCGTGCGTCCCGTAGTTCACGGGTGGGCGACGGTCAAATTTAATCCAGAATTTTGTTTGGGACCAAGTTGCTCGAAGAAGATCAATTTTAAGCAAGATTCAATTTACGATGGGATTAATTATAGGGAGATTAATTTCCGGGAGAAAAGCGGCAAAACAAATACCTAGAGCAGGGTTTGAATACAAGACTGTCTAACGAGGTTGAAGATTTATAGACAGAGGACATACTTTAACTACCTGCATGCGGTCGAGGGACCGTAATACTCGGGCTTGAGCCATTGCTCTGTTGAAATCTTTTTGAACATAATAGAAACAATGCCAGGTTTATAAATTGGTGAATAGAGGTAGAGAGATGCTCGGTAGCACTCTAGGGCGCTGTTTATAATCCCGCCGCCCATTATAAACGGTTTATCATTTTATTTTTATAAACATCTGGCGCAAAAACAGTTGCCAAACGAGTATATCTACTTCCCCCTCCCACATCGTCGCCCCCGCTTCCTTTGTTTTGCTATTGGAGCCCCCTGCTGCCCACTTTGAACAATTAACAAGACTTCCAATCTCATTCGCACCGGAGATCGGCACATCTGAGAGTATATCACGGAAAAATAACAACGTAATATCAACACCATTGCGTCGTGAGCTAATTGTGCTCTCATGATCAGTCGACTCAGAAGGTGGTCTTGTGTGGTTTTCGTTCTCGCAATTAAGGGCAGCGAGCCCAAGTTCACACGTGGCCGTTCTTGTGGCCGTTGGGATGGCCTCCAAGTTTATGGTGATAGCAGTTTGGGTCGGCGGTTGCGTCTGTTCAGTCTCCTTCATCAGCCCTTTCACACTTCGCCAGTTCAACGTGGGAGCCCTCGAATTCTTTGCCTGCAGCAGATTGAGATTTGATACTTAAAAATCAAAGCAAGTAACTTGCAGCTTTTGTAATTGAAGCTGCTGCCGCAACACATTGATTGTGCTGATAAATCTTGGTTATATCGAGGATGGTGGAAAAATCCTGCCCGGCGCGATCGATGGTATCGTTACGAGTAAATCGTGAGACTGTACGTTCCTCCGCCATTGAATTTGGAAGTATCGAAAATATTTTGATCAACACAAACTAAATACTGTACTATTTCGATCAATTCGGGATGGGTTGTGACCCGTGACCGAAAATACCGATTCGGTACTTTGGCAACCAGCCAATTTTGGTGTGACATCCTCAAAAATTTGGCACTCGAGGGAAAAAAAGAGCCCATTGAATCAAAAAATCAGACCAATTGAACAATGGTAGCTAATGCTACAGCTGTCCTACCCAAAACACGGGATATTTTCCCAATCAAGTATTTTGATTGGCCATCAGAAAATCCGAGAATACCATGCCCTCCGGCCTTTCAATACAAACATAATGAGCATATTCTAAAGGAAAATGGTTGAGAATTGAGCTCAGGAGAGCCATCCGACGCAAAATTCATTGAAAAACAAAAAAAAAACAGTCCGCGCCCTAAGTTCCGCAAAAGGCTGTAATGGATGGTGCAATTCGGGACAATACCCAGACCGTATGGGTCCGTGCCGCACTCTGATACGGTATGGGCAGCCGTCTGTATCAGTTATATGGTTGTACACAGTAAGGCCGTCTGCCGTATACTGTACGGTTTCATGCTCTAAGGAGCTGGTGAACATTGGTTGAAATATAAATATGACTGATGGAGAGACCTGGCCTGTGCGCTGTATTGATACATAGTAAGGCAACAAATGGAACAATTACCAAGAAGAGCTCGACAGCAAATGGCCTACCGTCGAACGATAAACATATGGCACAGAAAAAATGGAAACTTACTTTGGTCTCATGGCTTGGGGCTTAGGCCTGATTCGAACGGCCAGGTCTGCACATCTACATCACGGAACTGTATGAACATGCAGCAGATGCGGACCCCTCCGCTCCGAGTGTTGAAATTCCTGTGCATGAACCTGGGCAAGAAAAGTGATTTTGCAACGTTTGACTCACCACAGACCTATTTGTAGGAGTAGAAATTGCATCCATTCCAGGCTGGTGCGCTGTACTTAATGGATATTGATGCAGCAAAGAATGGATTGAAAAATTTGGTAGAGCTCGACACGAATGTGTTCACCTGGCACAGATGTCCAAACAAAAAGGAAACATGTGCTAATTGCATGGCTTGGACCCGAGTTGAACGGGCGATGTCTGCTTGACTCCTGCAACAATATGCGTTATGAGCAGCAGATGCGGCCCCTCCGTTCCAAGCCTTGAAAGTCTGTGTCGCGACCCTGGGCAAGGAGAATGATTTCACAGCATTCATTTCACTTACCAAGTGAAAATGGGAATTTCACCATGCTCCATTCCTGGCGGGTGTGCCGTATTGATGCGAGGAAGCTTGTGGTGGTGCTTGAAAAGAAATGTGTTCACAGACATGCACATGCTTGAATTTGGAAGTCAGTTTTACATCCAGCAGACGCGGACCACTCCCCTTCAAAGGTCCTGTGCACACATCCCAGTAGGAGCGAGTAATCTGTCTCATTCAACACAGGAGTGGGGATGTTATATCGGTGTCGGGGAGAAAGGAAAGAGAGGAGGAGAGGAGGTAGGTTCCGGATGACAGATGTCCGGGCCAGAGAGACGGAAGGCCGGAGGACAGAGCTGGATGGAGGTTAACGGAAGTACGGAAGTTAACAGAGGTCAGTGATATGGGATCCGGAACTACGGATATCAAAACCACTACACCACAGGGGGTTAAGGGTGAGTGGGGATTGTACTGCTGGAAACTTCAATATGAAAGGATGACAACGAAGATGGCCAAAGAACTTCACTTGTCGGCCAGATGAGTAAGATGATGGCTGGACGAGTTGAATGAAGGCCAGACGGATTTCCGGATGATGTCATGAATCACCCGGGTTCCACTTTTTTTCGTGCAACGCATCTGTACCGCGTACAGACATGTCTGCATCACAGGACTCTCATGATGCGACCACGGGACCTTCTCACGGTTGAAACCCGATCGCGGGTTTCTTCAAAGGACTTGGATATGAGAAGAGGTTAAGGGTTAGGGAACCCGCACAGTCGGTTCCCCTCCAATGCTACACACAGGAGCCCGATCGCGGGCTTCAGGGACCAAGATATTGGAAAATGTTAAGGGTTAGGAATCCCGCGCCATTGGTCCTCCTAACCCTCAGACGCTATGGTGATAACCCACAGGAGCTATGAGTATCACACATTAATGCTCCTTAACGTTGATATACAGGAACTGATCACAATTGTATTAATTTATTCATAATGTATATAAGCACGGTAGAATAGGGGAGTTCACGGTAGGGAATATTTTCCCGTTTGTGAATAAATATATTCGAATGATGGCACCATTATTTTTACAAAAAAATATATTCCACAAACGAGATTAAATCTCGTTTGTGGAATAAACATTTTTTGTGATCTATATATAAATATGCTTGAGCTTTGGCCGAGAGCACCGAAGCTGCCAATGGTAAGACCATCAAGCAGCTCGAAGCTCCTCGGCGTTCTTCAGTGGCAGACATGAAGAAGGTTGCCACTGTTTGGTCCGAAGCTCAGCTGTGGCGTCGGCTGTCCACTGGCAGTTGGTTTTTCAGGGGCATTTTGAAGAGAAGTATTGTGCTAGCTAGGATAGTATGTGGTATCTAATGACCAAATGGTGCAGATTGAATGTTGGGAGAAGGTGTGTGCCTGGCAGGTGGAATTAATAATCGGAATATATCTTGGGACTCAAATGGGGTGATCACGGATTTATTCCACAAACGACGGTTTTATTGGTCCCATCAAATGAATATATTTATTCACAAACGAAAAAATGCAGCCTACCGTGAACTCCCCTAATCCCCTTGTACAGTAGATTCTACCTCGTCTAATCTCAGGCTTCTGCTTTGGCTTGACTTAGGGATTGTCTCCACCCTGTCCCACTTCCCCTCCATTCTATTGCAGGTTGCATCCACACCCCAGGTATTATACCTGAGTGGATATCATACCCTGTTCAACTTGTTCCGGGTTCCGCCTCGCATCCCGACCCACAATATATGGCTTCCTAACGAGGAGTCCGTTCAGTTAGTCCTGCTGCTCGGGGACCGCACCAGTTATTAGCAGCTGTCGGGTTTCTCCTGGTTGGGGTTCTCGCCGGGTTGCTCATCATTTAGCTGACCCAGAGGCCATTGCTGACAGATGGTCGGAGTCAAAGCAAGGATCGGAGCCGAGACCGCAAGGGGTCAGAATAAGTTCGGACGTCGGATGAAGGACAGAGGTCACGTCCGGACGTCAGACAAAGGTAGGTTGTCAAGACAAAGAAGCCGGAAGAGGTGGAAGTAAGGAAAGATGACCGGACGAGTTTCCAAAGGCAGAGGTAACATTACAACGTTAAGTCTGAGGTATCGGAAGTTCGGGAGTTCGACTGGAATTAGGGTTGGGACCAGAAACAACGTTAGGATGAAAGTCCAGAGGGACTAGACCGGAAGAACATTTGAGACGGAAATAAGGTTAATAATCAAACTGAAGTACATCCAAGACTGTACTACATATTTATAATATTTACGGGGCAAGTCCGGATGTGGAGGGAAGTAACTAAAAGACAATAAGTGTGAGACCCAAACGGCCTCGCGAAGTAAAAGAACGAGCGGGGATGTCCTAGCAGATCGCTAGTGAAGCGTATGTGGTAGGGACCCTTCTGCGGTCTTCACCTCACGGACGATTAGTTAGATTAGGATATTCCTTTATCTGCTAATCGTCCTGTCTCCAGCGATATTCGCTCAAAGATGAGGGGAAGAAGGGGGAAGGTCTAGCCACGTGTCAACGCTAGAGATGAGACGAAATAGTTATCTTCGTAGAAGAGTTGAAGGGAACTGTCCTGAGGATGTCTATCCCTTATCCTTGTGCTTCAAGTGAGTTCTTGAGCCAAGGCAAGGATTAGATGTCGACGTGTTTGTGTAAAAGTGTAAATTGATTCCCAGATCACTGATGCTGACTAATCTACTACTGGTACCAAATTCGTAGCTAGAGATTAAATAATACGAAAGAGTCCGATTTTTGTAGTGCATGGTATAATGGAAAAGAGGAACCCTTACAATAAGATAAGTTGTATAACAATAAGGACAATAAAGGAAAGCATATGGAGCATAGTGGATAAGGACATAGGATTTGATGGTGAGTCAGATGACTCATGAAAACCATCAGATATGACACTGTGTGGACTTGGTGTCATGTGGTGAGTCTGAGGAAGTTCCGTGATACTTCCGAGACCGGAGCTGGAAGACAGAAGCCGGAAGTCGGAGGACGGGAGGACCAGAGGTTCGGATGAGGATCTCGAAGTGGCGTAGAATGCCGGAAGTGAGGCCAGATGTGGTCAGGAGTTGTCCTGGAGTTGCACGGGCGTAACAGGGGACCTTGAGAAAACATGAATTTCAAAGCAAGAGGAAGGATTTCCGCTTCCTCACTCTGGCTGATGCCCTGCATTAATCAACACAAAGAATGGATCAACGTTCAACACACAAAAGGGAACGGCAAAGAAAAAAATGGGTGATCGATCCGAGGCTCCCAAGTCGAACGGGCAATGTCTACTTGACTTTGAAACCAGTTTATATGGAGCAGATGAGGACCCCTCCAGCCCAAGCCTTTCAGAGCCCTGTGTACGAGCATGAACGAGAGTAGGTGATTGTGAAGTGTTTGACTCACCCCAAACCTGCTTGGTGGATATGGAAAATAGGAAATGTCATAACTGGCTGTATTAATGCAAAGAAATTACTGTAATAGTAAAGCTTGACAAGAATGTCTACATCCACAGACATGCTATGCTAATGTCCAAAAAACAAATTGGCAATGCTCAGATGGCTGGGGTTCGAGTCGAACGGGCGAGTTCTGCTTGATTTAACTCTGGAACTTGAATATACGAAGCAGATGTGGACCCCTCTGCTCCAAGCCTTCAAAGACGTGGGGTGAACCTGACCAAGGGCAGTGATTTTGGGTTCAACTCACCAGATGAAAATAAAAATTTCCAGGGTTGCATTTCTGGCTGGAGCCTGGTGTGCTGTATTGAGGGAAGGTATGTATTAAATGATTAATGGGAGAGCTCGACAAGAATGCATTGATTCACCCCCATGCACATAGACATGCTAATGTGCAAAAAGGAGGGGGGAATTGTTCCATGGCTGGGGCCCGACTCGGGGTATGGAAGCAGCCACCCGGACCCGAACCCGGGAAAACCCGCACCTGCACCCGCGGGTTCACAGGTCTTTACGGGTTGCGGATCAAAGGTGATCTGCATCAGGCAAAACCAAACTGCTATGGGCTCTATGGGCAGTTACATAGACCCACATAGACACTGATAGACACCATAGCAACGTTGCTATAGCATCTATGGCATCTATGCAGGTCTATATGGCAGCCCATAGCAATTTGGCTTTTTCCTGATGCAGGCACTCAGCATGCATCGGCAGGCTCCCATGTACAACCTAGGACATTACTGTCCTGTTACTATGACTTGTAACTGGATTATCTCGCTAGAAGTGGAATACACTCATCTGTCGGGCTTGTACAATTGTTTTTTTCAGCTTATTTCCAGTATTCACTGGTATTTTGTAAGAAATTGGCATGGAATAGTGATTTGAGTATTGTGAGGTGTTTCTCGGGCCATGAAAAGCCATCCGAATATGCTTGGAATATATATTTGGGGTGTAACCGTGAAAACCCGCGGGCTTGCGGGTCTGACTGGGCTGCAACCCGGGACCCGTACCCGGCCGACCCGACCCGCAATACCGCCGGTTTCACCAAAATTCGTGCCCAACACTAGGCCCGAGTCGAACGGGCGGAATCCGCTCACTTTCGGCTATTCAAGAAATATGTAGCAGATGCGGACCCCTCTGCTCCGAGCCGTTCAGAGGGTTGGGTAGGGACGGGAGAAGGGCGAACGAGTTTTGAGGTGTTCAGCTAGGTTGAGTGAAGATGCATGGTGAGGAACTGGGGAACATTGATTGAAATATGAGTACGGAGAGACTTCCTGGCCTGGTCGCAGTGTTAGTATTGATCCAACGAATTAACCAATGGCACAGCCAGTGGATCTATCAACGAACGGGCAAAAGGGAGTGGCAAACCACCCACCCAAATGTCAATTCCGAGTCACTCTCACTGCCAAGCATCTCGTGGCGGTCTCGGCCCCGGCCATCTGCGTCTAAAGCAATTCTATGCCTTCCGATGTCCCGAACCACCCTCTCCACCTTCCTATTCCAATTCCATTCTAACCACAAATACATACCATCCCGTCCGCCTGCCCACCCCGCCTGACCCGTCCTCTCTCATCGCTCTAACGCGTTGTGCGTCCCGGGTCCTCATATGTCACCTTGGCGCAATTCAATTCCCTCTGACATACGCTTGACACCTCCTCCGTCTTATAAATACCTTGGCACACCATGTCTGGGGTTTGGGGATACATACCTCTACGTTGGGATATCCGTGGGAGCCCGCCTATTCCTGACACCTTTTTCCCTGACGGCCGTGAGACCTCCTTTGCTCCCCGTCGCCCGGGCCCTCGCTCGCATGACGACAAATGCGTACTGATGCCTTCCTTTTCCTTCATGCCTTACTTAGTCTGATGCGTATGTGGTGTATCGACGGAAATAAGCACAGACTTTGAGTGAGTGAGGTCGCACTCGGCCGAGTCAGTCCAGTTATAGCGCACCCTTTCCTTTCTCTTTCCCCCTGAGCACAGAAAGTAGAATAATTTATACACGGACGAAGGTAGGCACTCGGAGTGCCCTGCATCTCATATCTGTCCTCCAAAAATTATGCAGACATCGCCCGTTCGACTCGGGCCCAAGCCATTGCCTCAGTGATTATTGTTTTTTTGGGATATAAATGAGTGGAACGAAGTATAGGTTTGCAGATCGTGAATATAAGCAGCTGGGCAAGGCTCGGTCGCACTCGGAGCAGTGCTGTGCATCACATTGATCAGAAGCTGCCTGCTTGATTATGCGGAAGAGCCCGTTCGACTCGTGCCTGAGCCAAATGCGTTTTTGGCTTAGTGTGTGATATCCCGACGTTTTAGTTTTTTCACATTAGAAAGGGTCACATGTGTATATGGGGCTGAATACAAGCAGGAAAAGGCTTGGTCGAACTCGGATGTGCATCTGCACCTAATTGTCCGTCAATGCTGGTTCGTGGTATATATATCATGCAGACACCGCCTGTTTGACTCGGGCCTGAGCCATTTCCCGACCAAACAAAGTCTTTTTGGCACAATAAAAAGGTTACTATTATTGAGTAAGTTATGTAGGGAGAGAAATGGGAAGAGAAAGGCTTGGTCGCACTCGGATGTGCATCTGCATCTCATATCCGGTTTACATCACGCGGAATTTATGCAGAAGGAGCCCGTTCGACTCGGGTCCGAGCCATGCTTGGATTGATGAATTTGGTCTCCAGTATTTTTTTTTTGTTTGGCAGTCTGAGACCGAAGTTGGAACAGTTCACATGAGGTGAGTAAATGGGAGAACAGCTTGGTCGCACTCGGTGTGCTCTGCGTCACATCACAATTAACATCCCGACTCCGAGTCTGCTCAATTACATATGCAAACATCACCCGGTCGACTCGGGCTGGGTGCTGAGTCACGGCCAGTCCAAAATCATTTTCTTTTCTTCGAAACTCACAGTCCAAATAACAGCGAGCTTTTAGAGAGATGAAAGTAAGCAAGAAATGGCTTGGTCACACTTGGATGTGCATCTACACCTAATTGTCCGTGCGTGGTATACATCACTCCGCAAAATGGATACAATCAGTAACCCCAGAAACATAGCTGACACTCTTAATATCGGTGGCCAAATAATCAAGCCAGGAATGCTATCTGATATGTGGAGAAGAAATGGTGCTGATCTCTTACCTGATTCGGCACATGCTGGAGCAGGTGTCTGGCATCCGGATACTGCAGTGGTAGGTGCAAATTATTTGCACCTGACATTGCTCCTGACATGCTGGGTGTCAGGAGCAGTATCTGGTGCACTTCAACAATAAGAATCAGGTACAGTGTAGGGAAGTTCTCGAACACAATAAGAATCAGATGGCCTGATCCTGGCCATCACTCGGCATCAGGTGCGGTGATTCTTATTGTGTCAGGGACTTGCCTCGCACTGCGCCTAATACCTATTGTTCCAGTGAACCGGAGACAGAACCGGACACTTGAGGTGTCAGGAGCCATTTCAGGTACCAAGAAATTCCACCTGACGCATATGGTGTCGGAATAGCTGAAACTGGTTCTGACATATGCCAAATCAGTTGGAAAATCAGAGTGATGTATTCCCCACATATCAGGCACCATTCCAGTTGCCATTATTTGGTAGCTGATACTAAGGATGTCAGGCACATTTCCAGGTTCACCAATTCTATTAATTTTTCAGAGTACATATCATCATCATTCATGCAGACATCGCCCGTTCGACTCGGGCCTGAGCCATTCCAACCGAACGAAATCTTTTTGGCACAGTAAGAAGGTTACTGATATTGAGCTTATGTAGGGGAAGAAATGGGCAATGGGAAGAGAAAGGCTTGGTCGCACTCGGAGTGCTTTGCATCTTATATTACAGTCATGTCAATTGTGCAGAAGGAGCACGTTCGACTCGGGTCCAAGCCATGCTTGGAGTGATGAATTTGGTCTCCAGTTATTTTTTGGAGCATGCAGTCTGCCTGCAGACTGAACTTTGAACACTTCACATGAGGTGGGTGAATGGGAGAACGGCTTGGTCGTCATCATAATCAACACCCATCCCAACTCTGCTCAATTACATATGCAGTCATCACCCGGTCAACTCGGGCCTGCCAGAGCGCTGAGCCACGGACAGTCCAAAATCATTTTCTTTTCTTCGAAAACCACAGTCCAAATAATAGTGAGCATATAGAGAGACAGAAGTAAGGAAGAAATGGCTTGGTCGCACTTGGAGTGCATCTGCATTTTATAAATCGGTAGTCATGTACATTATGCAGAAGGAGCCCGTTTGACTGGGGTCCGAGCCATGCTTGGAAGGATTTTGGTCTCCAGTTTCTTTTTTGAACATCGTAGAAATAATACCAGTCTTATAAATGGGTGAACAGAGGTAGAGAAAGGCTTGGTAGCACTCGAAATGTATGCTTTCCTTCGCCTATGCACTGGGAGGAGCCCGTTCAACTTGGGCCTGAGCCGTGCTCACTGTAAGGTTTATGTAGGGGTGAATGTAGGCACAGAAAGGCTTGGTAGCACTCGGAATGCCCTGCATCTGATCGGCACCCCAACAATGTGTTGTGCAGGGGGAGCCTGTTCGACTTGGGCCCAAGCCATGACAATGAGTGGAAACTCCTTTTAGCGCAATAAAAATAATATCAGATGTCTGAAGGGATGTAGCGCCTATTTTCCGATAGTTGTGCAGTGCAGAAGGAGCCTGTTCGACTCAGGCCCAAGCTATCTGAAAATACTTCCCCAAATTATTTTTGAACACAGCAGAAATCATAAACGTTTATATAGGGGTGAAAGTAGGTAGAGAAAGGCTCGGTAGCACTGGGAGTTCCCTGCAACTGATGTCCCATTTGATGACTACTTAGTGTGCAGACAAAGCCCGTTCGACTGGGCTGAGCCATGATTGATCCATGGCAATCTTTGTGAACATAGTAGAAACAATACCAGGTTTATAAATCGGTGAATAGAAGTAGAGAAAGACTTGATAGCACTCGGAATTTATGCTTTCCTGCAAGGTGGCCTATACAGGAGGAGCCTGTTCGATTTGGGCCAGAGCCATGATAGCATTGAGGAATTCTTTTTGAACATAGTAGAAACAAATACCAGGTTTATAAATTGGTGAATAGAGGGAGAGAAAGGCTCGGTAGCACTCGAGATTCATGCTTTCCCTCAATGTGGTCTATACAAGAGGTGCCCGTTCAACTCGGGCCTTAGCCTTGATTGATCTATGGCAATCTTTTCGAACATGGTAGAAACAATACCAGGTTTATAAATCAGTGAATAGAGGGAGAGAAAGGCTTTGGTAGCACTCGGAATTTATGCTTTCCCTCGCCTATACAGGAGGAGCCCGTTCAACTCGAGCCCGAGTCATGACCAATTCGTGAAGACCTTTTTGAACACAGTGGAAACAATACCAGGTTTATAAATGGGTGAATAGAGGTAGAGAAAGGCGGTAGCACTCGGAATTTATGCTTTCCCTAATATGGCCTATACCAGAGGGGCCCGTTCGACTCGGGCCTGAGCCATCCTTGCTGAGGTTAATTGAATAGATTTTTTTGCATGTGTTTCAGGTTCCAGTGAACTGTCTGAAAATAGAACACACCTAAACATCGCAGATTTTGCGTGTTTCATGTTTAGACCAGGCAGGTCATTGAGCACTCAGGATCATTGCCGAGGTCCGAGGCAGTTGGTTAGGGAGATATGCACAGAGTAGTGGGTTGTGTGTTGGGGACCACCAAGACACGGCTGGCAAGCACTCGCCTCGAAACGTGTAGGGGAATGTGTAGCCCACAAATACTCAAAACAGGACTTAGTCCTCGAAGTCTTAATTGACTTTGAGGCGGATGGACTCGGACTGATGTGACATGTTGGAATTGGAGATATTTGGTTCTCAGACTACCTACGTGTTCGGTCATCTGACCTGTTGCGGCAGAGAGCAAAGCCATAACCGGCAGGTTACGGCATGGACAGGAGCGGGAAGCGAAACTCTGATGGGATTGATGAAGGACCATAGGGGCATATCGCCTAGTCCTCAAGAACCCATAATGGGAAGCTATATAAAATGGGTATGCCCTGGAAGCCACGATGATCTACTACACGAATATGGGTAGTAGGCCAAGGGGGAACTCATATCCTGCGAGGATATGAGTTGGGCATCACTAGTGATCGCCAGGGGGAATTGCCATCTCAGTACATGTGTGATCGGCCTAGCTGGGCATCTGAGTAATATGGTTTCAGCATTATTAATCACCCAACCAATGAGACCTCAAGGGCGGAACACTTTCCGACGGATAAACGGACTTGGGATGGGCTGAATAAGCAAGACAACAGACTTCAAAGTCTGATCTTTGTTGGCTAAGGGATCTGATTGGTTTTGTTGTGAATATATTGCTACGCGCTACGGGAAACGTGCTACGGGAAACGGGAAACGGGTTACGGAATCGTTGACTTGAGAAGTCTTCGAGGGAAACGGATTGCTATGGGCTTGACAGCCAAGACTTGCTACAGACCTTCAAGTCACATACGCTACGGGGACACTCAGTTCTGCCTTCGTCTTCGGACACAGTACACCACCACCACTACTTTGTTGTTTCATAGCTGAGAAGCTTTACATCCATCAAGACTTTGTCTGGTTTATATTGTTAGGCTCATAACCTAATAGTATTAGCTTGGCAAGACGTTCGTATCTCTACTTGAGATAGTTCCTCTCCCTCCAACCTTCGTCAAGGCCCTGGCCAGGGACTGACACTCGTCGGACTCATCTCGTTTCGACTATAACTTTGTTGACTTGTTTCTTACTGGCTGTTGCGTAACAGTGACCTTACTGTTCGGATGTGCTTTAGTTTGTATCTGAAAGGATATAAAGTTGGTTGTTCTTATCTTGTTTCCGAGCACATCGATCACCAGCTGTCGGACTATACGGCTTATGCAGGAGGTGAAAGTAGGTAGAGAAAGGCTTGGTAGCACTCGGAGTGCCCTGCATTTCATGTTCAGAGAACAACTTGATTATGTAGACAAAGCCCGTTCGACTCGGGCCTGAGCCATTGCTTCAAGGACGTCTTTTTGAACAGTAGAAATAATACCAGGCTTATAAATGGGTGAATAGAGGCAGAGAAAGGGTCAGTAGCACTCGGATGTGCCCTGCATGGAATTTATGCTTGAATTTCCAGTATATTTTTTGGGCATGCAGGCTTGCCATCATTCAGCGCCGTCAGACTGCAGACTGAAGTTTAGACGGTTCACATGTATTATACAGGTAGGTGAAGGTGAGAGAACGGCTTAGTCGCACTCGGAGTCGCATCATAATTAACATTGGACCCGACTCTGCTCGAATTCAATTACGCAAACATCACCCGGTCGACTCGGCCCTGAGCACTGAGCGCTGAGCCACGGACAGTCCCAAATCATTTTCTTTGAAACCCACAGTCCAAATAATAGTAAGCTTTTAGAGAGATGAAAGCAAGGAAGAAATGGCTTGGTAGCACTGGGATGTGCATCTGCACCTAATTAGTGCATGGTATATATCATGCAGACACCGCCTGTTCGACTGCCATGTAAAATTTATCTCCAGTATATTTTTGGGGGCATGCAGGCTTACCATCCATCCTTCAGCGCTGTCAGACTGCAGACTGCAGTCTTGAAAGGTTCACATGTGTGTCGGGGTGGAGATAGGGAGAGAAAGGCTTGGTTGCACTCGGAGTGCCGCACCTGCATCTTATGTCCTGGAGATTGCACACCTTATGCAGAAGGAGCCTGTTCGACTCAGGCCTGAGCCATTAATTCTTGAAATCCTTTTGAACATAGTAGAAACAATACCAGGCTTATAAATGGGTGAATAGAGATAGAGAAAAGCTCGGTAGCACTCATAATTTATGCTTTCCCTTAATGTGGCCTATACAGCAGGAGCCCGTTCGACTCGGGCCGGAGCCATGCTTGCTTTAGGTTACTGAATACATTTTTTGCATGCAGGTGTTTCAGGTTCCAGCTCTCGAACTGTAAGGTTTATATAGGGGTGAAATTAGGCACAGAAAGGCTTGGTAGTGCTCGGAGTGCCCTGTGTCTGATCAGCACCCCGACAATGTGTTGTGCAGGGGGAGCCCGTTCAACTTGGGCCCAAGCCATGACAACGAGTGGAAACTCCTTTTAGCACAATAAAAATAATATCAGATGTCTGAAGGGATGAAAGTAGGTAGAGAAAGGCTTTGTAGCACTTGGAGTGCTCTGCATCTGATACTGCCTATTTTCTTGGACCTTATGCAGAAGGAGCTTGTTCGACTCAGGCCCAGCTATCCGAAAATACTTTCCCAAAATTTTTTTGAGCACAGCAGAAATCATAAAGGTTTATGAATGGGTGAATGTATGTACTGAAAGGCTCGGTAGAACTCGGATGTGCCCTGCATGGAATTTATGCTTCCCACAATGTCAGGAGGTGTCCGTTCGACTCAGGCCTGAGCCATGGTCGCTTCGATGAATTTTCTTTGAACATAGCAGAAACAATACCATGTTTTTAAATTGGTGAATAAAAGGAGAGAAAGGCTTGGTAGCACGCGGAATTTATGCTTTCCTTCGCTTATACAGGAGGAGCCCGTTCAACTCGAGCCCGAATTTGTGAAGACCTTTTTGAACATAGTAGAAACAATACAAGGTTTATAAATGGATGAATAGAGGTAGAGAAAGGCGGTAGCAGTAGGAATTTATGCTTTCCAATATGACCTATACAGGAGGTGTCCGTTAGACCCGGGCCTGAGCAATGCTTGCTGAGGTTAATCAAATACATTTTTTTGCATGTGTTTCAGGTTCCAGCTGTCGGACTGGAAAATTTATATAGGGGTGAAAGTAGGTAGAGAAAGGCTTGGTAGTACTAGGAGTGCCCTGCAACCGATGCCCCTTGATCATTACTTAGTGCGCGGACGAAGCCCGTTCGACTCGGGCCTGAGCCATGATCTCATCGAGTAACTCTTTTTGAACATACAATACCAGGTTTATAAAGTGAACAGAGGTAGAGAAAGGCTCGGTAGCACTTGGAATTTATGCTTTCCCTCGCCTATACAGGAGGTGTCCGATCGACTCGGACTCAGTTCGACTCGGGCCTGAGCCATCCTTGCTGAGGGTACTGAATAGGTTTTTTTGCATGTGTTTCAGGTTCCAGGTTTATATAGGGGGTGAAAGTAGGTAGAGAAAGGCTTGGTCGCACTCGGAGTGCCCTGCATCTGATTGACACCCTGCCAATGTGTATATCAGCCTGTTAGACTCGGGTCCAAGCCATGACACTACTTTGAAATTCATTTTAGCACAGTAAAAATATAATATCAAATGTTTGAAGGGATGAAAGTAGGTAGGAAAAGGCTTCGTAGCCCTCAGATGTGCATCTACAACTGCTATCTAATCCCATCGGTCCGCAGCCATCACCCGTTCGGCTTGGACCTGGGCCATATATGGTTTAATCAAATCTTTTTGAACATAGTAGAAATAATACCAGGTTTACACATCATGCGAGAAGAAGAGGAAGGCTTGGTAGCACTCGGAGGTGCATCTCCATCTTGTATCGATGACATCATATAGATTATGCAGACAAAGCCCGTTCAACTCGGGTCCAAGCTTCTACTCGATAGCTTCTTTTTTTTCTCCCACAAATAATAGGGGTATTAAAAGATGGGTAGGATAGGACAAGGCTTGGTAGTGCTCAGAGTGCCCTGTATCTGATATTGATCTTGTATAGTTTATACAGAAGGAGCCCGACGCTAAGCTGAAATTCATTTTAGCACAGTGAAAATAATATGAGCTATCTCAAGGGATGAAAGTAGGTAGGAAAAGGTTTGGTAGTACTCAGAGTGCCCTGTATTTCATATTTTAGATGTTTCTTGGATTATGTACACAAAGTTCGTTTGACTCGGGTCTGGAGCTAAGCTGAAATACCTTTTAGCACCATAAAAATGATATGAGATTTCTGAAGGGATGAAAGTAGGTTGAGAAAGGCTTGGTCGCACTCGAAGTGCTCTGCATCTTATCCACATGTGTTCCGCCAGGTCATGCAGACATTGCCTGTTCAACTCGGGCCCATGGACAGCCCAAAATCATTTTTTCTAAAAACCCACAGCCCACTAGTAGTGAGGTTATAGAGAGATGAAAGTAGGAAAGAAATGGTTCGGGCGCACTCGGAGTCCCTTGCATCTCATTGGAAGCACGATGCACTTCGTAATTGCGCAGAAGGAGCCCATTCGATTCGGGCCTGAGCTGTAACTTGATACAGCAGAAGCCATGCCTGGGGTTTGGGGATACATCCGTGAGAGCCTGCCTATTCCTGACACCAGCCACCACCTTCTTTCCTGACGGCCGTGAGACCTCTTTTGCTCCCCGTCGCCCGGGTCCTGGCTCGCATGACGACAAATGTGTAGCGTACTTATGCCTTCCTTTTCCTTCATGCCTTACGAGAATACCGCCGTCCTCAGTCGTGCGGCAACAATGAACGTAGCGCTCGGCGAGGGGCTTCTTCTGGTCGTCGAGAAACAGCTGGAACGCGCCTGAATAAATCTCCAGTTTGATCGGGGCTGTAGAGAAAAATAATGGACGGAATATCTGGGATCCCGAGTCCGGCGGGATATTTTTTCGACTTTACCGCTTGAACTATGTTACTCTTGAAGTGCCTGTTTCCGAGGGCCGGCGAGTATTCGGAGGGAGTTTTGCCGCCCAGAATGGTTTGGGTGGCCTTTGCTGCGAATCAGAACGCCCTCAGTGATGCTAAACAAAGAAAGAGAGAAAGAACACTCGCAAGTATCAACTTTATTTACGGTTGCACCGACGCATCCGACTGTTTCGACGCAGGTTTCATATTTATCTTTCAAATCCAACGAGATTTTGCCAAGTGCAGGCATCGGATGGCGATGCGGGACGTGGGGTGTGTGGACAAGGAGCGCTTTCCGTATAGACGGGTCTTCAGGGACGTAAGTAGTCCGTTTGACCTGACAGAGGTACCGCTTTGTAGCGCTACGAGTCACAACATGACCGTCGACAATATGGGTATGCGCTGTATGGCCCTAAGTAAGAGGCTGACTCGATGCAGGAGAATAAGTGAACATACGGCAATTCTTCTGCTTTAATCCTGTCCGCGAAGGGACAATCATGGTGCATGGTGGAGTGTCCTTGAGCGTGCCGTCGGCGATGGGCTCGCCCGCGAAAAGTTTGATCAGCATCTTTTCGTTCACGTAGTCGGAGATGCTGTACGTCCGGTGGTTTTCTTTGAAGTCTTTTCTCCAGCCATCACAAGCGACCCAGAAGTTGTGCCCGCGATTAATTTCCTGGTCCAGCATTACTCAGAGCAGGTGGAAAGATTGAAATCCTGACCTTCTTGGACATGAGCTTGGGCCGACCTTGACATGGCTTCCCAGCCGAATCGACCGCTGGACAGCGCTTATCGACAATATCAAAGAACCTGACCGGAAATAAATTAGCAGACAGCAGGTGAAAGAGAAGGATATTACCCAGCAGTAACATCTTCCGCAGTTGTTCCCTCCCGCTGGCGAGTCTCTTGTTGCGCAGAGAATATTGCGTCTCGAGATGCTGGATCAAGCTCGTACCGGTCGATCCGCTCGCATGCATAACAGCCCTTGCAACCCATTCGGGGGCGGCGGCATTCGATCGTAGGCTGCCCTGGGTCGAACCTGATATTCGGTTTATCGGACCCAGTGCCACTACCATCGCTTTTCCACGAATCGTTGTCCTGCAGATGTGAGAGAAAAAAACAGAAAAGTCTGCGGAAGAGCGCGCACATGGTTTTTGATGAGAAAATCCACAGTATACATCTTGCCAGTTTTTGGGTCGATTTCGTCGTAGCTGGAACCCAAGTTTAAGACGAACGCAGTTGGAATGCGAGGATTCGGCCAAATCGAAGGTATCACGTCATGGGGCATGACAAACTCGACGCGTTGGACAGTAACCTTGGTACTGATGCGGAATTTACCAACGAGAACGAGGGAGGTGATACCGGGATCCTGCCAGATTGTATCTGACTGTTGAAGTCCACCTTCGGCGTGGAACTCCTCGGGGTCAGGGTACATTTCTGGAAAACGATTACATAAATACTGGCACGAGCGTCGAATTCAAAGTTTACCGTCGCTTGGATCAGTTTCGATGTGGAACCCCTCGTTGTCGGGATCCGGGTACATTTCTAGAAAAAATTCCATAAATACTAGCCCCGGCGCTGAACATAAGGTTTACCGTTGCTCAACTCAATCCCGATTGGAGTTATACTGGAAGAGCGAGACGACGGACGCAACAGAACTTCAGAAACTTCGACGTCCGAATCAATTGCGTCGTTCGTGGGTTCGGAATCCGACAAGATTTCGAAGACATCCTGGCCATTTTCTCGGAGGAGATGCGTCCGGATAGGATCAGGTAGAGTTGTGATATCGGGGCCAGGATATTCGGTCTTGATAGCAGGTGAGGGGACCGAAAAATCAGCGAGCGGAAGAGCTTCGAGCTTGCTCGGCCGTGTTGACCCATTCGCGGTCAAGAAAAATGTGAGGATTGTTCCGAATATAAGCTGGTGAGTAAATCTGCCAGCGGGAAGACAGCGCTAAGCATATCATGATAGAATTCCAAGAAGTGCCAACGTACATGGTTCCTGAATTAATAGGGTCAGTCAGAGTAAGTTTTAATCAGTCGTTTCTGGACTCGCTTCTCGAGTCGTTTCTCGAAATATTAAAGCGTGGGAGAAACAAGAAACGCCTCAGAAACGATGTAAAAACTCCTGCAGAGGAGTTTCTGCGTTGTTTCTGAAGTCGTTTCTCCCGCCAAATAAATCCAGGGTCGTTTCTTCCCGCGTTTCTGATGCCAACAATTTTCTGACTTCTGCAGAAACCACCCCAGAAACGACCTACTCTGACCCTATTGATCCAGCACACGACCTGGCAGGCTGTCAAGCAGGTCCACGTCCGCGGCGACACTATGGGTGCCGTCGGCGACGTTGAGAAGCATTGCGCGAGTCGGAAACGCGTCGGGCCTGTCGCGGGAGATGGTAGGGGTAGCAAGAAAAGGGGATTTTTTCGCTGTCGATCTCACGTGCGTTTGCGCAGCCGAGCTCGATCAAGAGAGGCAGATTCCTAAATTGGACATCTGCCGGATCTGTCGCACATAATGTAATCTGCCTTAGATCAAATCTATAATCTGCTTCCCATCAAAATTTATCTGGGCCCGCCTCCCCGCCGTCTTGTATATCCTCGATCCTGTTGAGAACTCCGATCGAATCCTCTGAGACTGAGTTTGACTGGCGTCTCGTGTGAACGAGCGTAACCCAATTTGGTTGACCTGCCTCAGGCTTTCGGACGAGCCATCTTGGCGCTGGCAGCTTTTCGTTTAAGTAGTGCCACCCCTTTGCGTTTGCCTTCTCCACCGCTACAGTGACACGCCGTTACACGATGAGCGACCATCCAAACACCATGCCTACCTCCAACGCCTCGCCTCCGCCCGCCATCTCGACAACGGCGACGGCATCCTCCGACGTTGCACGCCTCGCTGTCCTACTCGCCAGTGCGCGCTCAGACGTCGACTCCCTGCAGAAGAAGGTGGCAGCGACGCACAGGCGCGCAAAGCGGGCAGAGACGCTCTTAGCGACATTTGGCGTGCCGGTGGCTACACTTCCGACCTCTGTGTCCAAGACTAGAGCGAATGCTGGGGAAAAAACCACAGTGCCAGAAACGGAAGGAGGAGTTCCAAAAAAGACGAGGAGTACACGGGATACACCTGGGGCCGAGACAAATATAAGAACTACCGCCCTAACTGCCAATTCACCCTGTCCCAATAGGACATCCAATGCCGCCGGCCCATTCTCAACAGCCCCCACCCTCCCCCTTGCAACTCTTGCCCTCCTCGCCGCCCTCGAAGACCGCGCCTTCGCGGCACAATCCACACGCGACGAGGCACTCGCCAAGCTCGCGGCTCAGCGATCTCATTGCAGGCAGCTCGTGTCCATGTTGGAAAATAAGGAAGCTGCGTGTTGGAGCACGGGGATAAGGAACCCAAGGTTACCACTATCGCCTGGGCCAGAGGGCGACGTGGCGAGATTGTCGCCTATATTAAATGCAGCGGGGAGCAAGAGACCGAGGGAGGCGAGTGTGAATGCGGGAGAGGATCCACGGGACAATAAGAGACTTAGGACGGGGAATGGGGAATGTAAGGTGGGTGTCGTTTTCAACTCGTCGTCTGCCAATTAGGTTTGCGGATATCGCGATATTTTCGGCGCATGTTGAATCTCCTTTCCTTTCACTCTTTTTCTGGCTGGCTGCATCGAGTTTTCATCCTCTCCTTTCGACCCATCCTTATTTTCCTTCCCTCCATTCCTCCGTGTTTTTTCTCTTCCCCATTGCTCACCCGGTGGGTTCTAGTATCCAAGCCAATGTCAGTACCAGGGCCTCGTCACACCCGCCGACCGCTCTACAACAGTCTCTTCACGTTCACACCAGTCTTCCAACTGGAACCCTTCTCCCTTGGACCCTTCAGCATCTCATACCCTCTCTCTCCCGAGCCTCCACCGCTCGAACGAACGCATGAATACGCCTTCATTGCACGGCGAACACCATGAGCCGCGCGAACGGAGCCAAGGGAGCGGTCGCCCGCCGCGCACGGCCTCGGAATACGTCTCCACTCTCCTCTTCCAGCGCGCCCACGACTCTTCTCAATCCCCCGTTACTGCTTCTCATGCTCGCCCACAACACCCACACGCCATGGAGGGGACTATGCCTTCGACGAGGACGCGGATTAGTCCGTTCTCCGGGTCTCATGCAGAACGGACAAAGGCGCCTCACGGATGGAATGGTGATAATCGGGTGCATGTGGAGAAGGAGACTAATGGTATGTCTCTTTGCTGTCCGTCTGTATCGGCGAACGCGTCTTGTTGGTGGACGTTCTTAGCTGAGATCCTCCTCCCGATGTCTCTCGCAGCCTCGGTCTACGCGAAATTCTGACTTCCATTTGCACAGATCTCCACAACTTCCTCTCCTACCCAGTGGGCGAAGGGATCGTGTTCATACCGGCAATGACGGATGGTGGGGTTGTGAGTCATTTCTCATTGTGTCTTGATCTTTACTCCCAGCAAGATCAGAGACGCGACACTTGCCAATTGGGAATTTTCATTTCCCTCGCGCGATGCCTTCTAGGTTCCGAGCCCCTTTTCGAGCCCCGGGTCCTTCGGTCACGCTTCAAGTCTTGCTTTGCCGCCGCTCTTCATGCTTCGTTCAGTCTCGGAATTCAAATTCTGACTTGCGAATTGGCAGCCCGGTATCTCAACTTTCTCAGCCATCGACACACAGGACCAGCGGAGGTATTACAACCACATGCGGGGAGCTGTGGGTACGTTTCCCGGTCTCTTCGGGTGGAGCACGTGTACGATTTTCACATCCCAGCAGCCGGTCCACCAACCAACCTCCCATCGCCCAGCCTCAACCACAGATACACAGTCCCTGCTGGAGCGCCTACTATCATTTCGACTTCGACTTCCACCCCTGCCCTCACGCACACGACAAGCACTTACTACAGGCGCGAGGCCCCCCAACAATCCCCCCTGCGTTCATCGTCCGTGATGGCCAAAATGTCGATGAAAAACATACTCATACCCATGCCGCCTTTAAGCGGGTCCTCGTCGGCGTCGATCGCCGCAACGTCACAGCCATCCTGCCTTTCACCCCGGCTGCGCATCGTCTCGGAAATCAACGGCGATATGGACCGGGATGGCGCGGAGGATGAATCAGAAGGCAGAGGTTGATGAGATTCAAGGAAGGTGGGGTATCCTCGCATTCATGTGGGACACGCACGCCACGCGCATGCCATGGAGGATGGGGATTCAGAGGCGGATCTATTGGCGACGAATGTGGGGAGAAACTAACAGCGGAAATGGATATCAGTGTGCTTCTTGTCTGAAAATAGTTTTTGTTCACCTTGGACCGCAACAGGAGGCGCCGCAGACGAGGAAGGGTATTGGAGCAGGCGCTGCGACCAAATAGTTTGAGAGAATGCACGGTATTCAGTACTCACCATGTCCAGCTCTTGTGGCATAGGTAGCTTTCAGAAAGGTGCTTGGGGCAGCGTTTGCCGAAATGGGAGTGTGAGAGCGGAGTGGAGCTGTTGGCTTTAAATTTTGTAGCATGAAATTTGGATTTCAAAAGTGACTTCGAATAGCCTCAATGTCATGGATTTTTTCACCGAAAAATGTAGGAAAACAGCGACCAACGTGCTGCATTGTTACGTGCACCGCGAATTCTCCCAAAATTCTCCTCACCGCTTCGGAACCGGCCGGTAAATGTAATGCATTATGTCATCATCAGCGTCGATATTACTCCCCAAAAGCGGTGCTCTTACCGTCTTGCCCACACCCATGCAATAGCAAAAATTCCGCATCCACCATAATGGGACGAACACCGCCACAGTGTTGCCGGCATGCGCGGCGAGGAAATGGTGTGCCGTGCTGCCGTTCTGGCCTCAAATCGGGCGAGCACTAAGAGTGGACGTGGTGATGGCAGCAACAGTGTTCGCCCTAATGCCTAAGGCCTTACCTTGTGCCTAAGGCCTAAGGCCTTAATTAAGGCCTTAGGCCAGGCCTTAGACTAAATCAGAAATTTGCGTGTTTGAAATAAGGCCTTAGGCAATCACGTGGATTGTTTCACGTGATTCGCACGTGTCCAATTTTTTCTCTCGGAAGCCATGGTCGGCAGCGACAAGGCAGCACTCTGGAAGCATTTCCACGAGGTTTCGGGGACCAATACCAAGCACAAACGAGCCTGTTGTCGGGCGTGTGTCGCCCACGCTCTCAAGAATCCGCCTGCCCACTGGCCTGTAGGTCTTAATGTGGACGCAAAGAAGGCACGATTTGATCTTGGTACGTACTGATTTTTTTCCCAAGGGGCGCTAATCATCCCGGGGCTTCTCTAGCCTGTCAACAAGTCACTAGTGTCAATGGGGTTGCGGCTTCTATGGCGGCCCATATTGTGGGCTACGCCGGGCATCCAGCCTGCCCGCACGCATCGGAGGAGGCGATGGACGATGCGAAGGAATCACAGGCCGAAGCTAAGGCACGCAAAAACGCAAAGAACACCGACGATTCCACGTCGGCAACGGGCAAACGTTCACACGAAGCTTTGAATACCTCGGCTTCCCAGGCACGTCCGCCGAAGAAGATGCGGAACGGCGAATTCCATGTAATTTCAGCGAAAGCGTCCGAGTACGAACCAGCAGAAGTCGCTGCGATTCGAAAGCAAGCCTGTCGAGCTATTATTTCAAGTGGCTCGGCATTTGCGGTGTTTGAGGACGAGGAAATGAAGACCTTGTTCAACATGATTCGGGGCGGGACTTCTGACATTCTTCCGTCGGGGAAGGCAACCAGCGGCAGCCTGCTCAATAAATGTGCAGCCGATGTCGAGAATGAGCTTCTTGAGGTCCTTGGAGGACGGGAAGTGGGCGCGTCGTGAGTGCATAATTTATTCTCTCTACACGAATCTCAATTTCATCGCAGGGGAGATGGCTGGAAAGGCCAGAAACAAAATTCTGTCAACGGTGTTTGCGCGAATGTCGACTTCAAAGCATACCCCCTCGAGCTCATTGACGCTACGGCCCTCGCCAAGAACGGGCCGGCGCAATGCAGGCAGTTCGCCAACATCATTGATGCCATCGAGCGCAAATACAAGTGTCGCGTTATTTATTTTATCACCGACGCCGATGGCGGGAGCTTGAAAGGCCGCAAACTACTGCACATAGAGCGGCCGTATCTTTTCCTACTGTCCTGTATCGCCCATCAGGTACGTTTTAACTCCGCTTTTCATGTCAGTACTGAATATTTCGCAGTTTCAGCTTGTTCTCGGCGATTATTTCAAGTCTTGGGAGTACGCCCAGAAGATCGCCGAGCAAGCCACTGCGATAATCATCTGGATTAACAACCACAGCCACGTCCGTATCATCTTTGATGAAGCTCAAACGGAACTCGGGCGTACCACCGCGCTTGCATATCTCAGAGCGTGTATTACTCGGTAACATTATCAGCTCAATGGTTTGCGCAACTCTTACAGTATATCTTCTAGCTGGACGACCCATTTTACGGCCTTTGCGCGGCTATATTTGTTGAAAGAACCCATCACGAAAGCTGTAGCGTGGAAACAGCTTGACATCGTCAAAGCGCAGGTTGGGGCCGCAAAATCAACGGAGAAGATCCGTCTTGAAGCTGACGCAAATCTGCACTGCGCCATGATCAACGACGCGTCCTTTTGGTCCGGCTTGGAGCAGGTCCTCGGGGACATTGAAGTGATCTGCTACGCTACCAATCTTGCTCAAAAGGACTCGACCCGTGCCGATCAAGCTCTTTTGGCGTTGGTCGGTGTCTATCTTCGTTTTGCTGAGCATCCCGAAGAAGCCGTCAAAACGGAGATGCTGAAGCGGCTAGAAAAGCGATGGACAGCAAGCATCGACATTCACGTGATCGCTTCTTTGCGCTCTCGAGGTTCGGAATCTCGGCATGGAGAACAGAGGTGCCGTGGTTCCGAAAGACCTTGTGGCGGTGTCCATCCCAAAAAGGTAAAGGGGTGGATGCGGAATTCATCGAGTGCGCCCATGTTGCGAGTACGCATCATTTGGTTTAATGGTTGTGTTCGTATCTCACTCCTCTCAGCCCGTTACGCAGGTTTCCGTCCCCACCAAAATCTCTCTCCAAGCTCAGGCTAGGTCTCCTTTCCTCCCATTGCCCAGCCAGGTACGCACCAGCCATGTGCAAAAAGTTCGAGCGTATCCCAACGTCAACAGGGCTTCCCCACCGCATGGCTCGTGTCGTGCGACCACCAGGTCTTTACCAAAGCCCAGTGGAACCATGAGGCCCCCCCGCCGATGCTCCCGAAGGCGATGAATTCACTGTCGATTGGTCGACCTCCAACAGTGCTCCCTACTTCTCTCCCACAGTTAATGGCCTCGCTGTCGGCCCCACCATCATCTGCTTCTACTTCGGCCTACCGGGATGTGTCATCCCCATTGCTAGCGTCCCGATGTTCGGCGAAACGCCGGCGATGGTCTTCACCATCGCGGGGCCTGCCAAGGAGGGGACAAAGCCTTTCTACGTCTACCTTCACAGCCCTCAGAAACTCAGCGCGAGCGAGCTGTACTGTTTGCGCTCCTTCTCGAGCGTCGCCGACTTCTTTCGCAACTCCCACGTAGAGCCATGGGGTCAGATGTGCCTCTCGCCGGTTCATGGCGGGGAAGACGCGACAACGAAGGAGCTGATCAAGTGTGGATATTTATACGATGAGCTTCCGAAGAACTACGCGGGCTCGATCGAATAGAGCACGTTGCTGGGCTGGTGTCACAAGGCGTGTGTCATTTGCTTATTTTTTGCTCATGTGTATCGGTGTGGTCCGTCTGTGAACTATAAACTGTTTTTTTGACCTCTAACAATCCGAGCAACGCGAGCCGCGCAACAAAGACGAATATATTGTACATTATAATCAGCCCTTGCTCCAGCCCGGCTTCCGTTTGGTAATAATGGTCATACCGAACATGAAAAGCATCGGGAATCAAAGTGCTGCCTCCGTACTTAATTTCGGAACCTCTGGTATGTGATCACGGATGAGGATGAAATATTAGGATCACTATATTTATCTTTAACTCGCCTTTTCACGCAATTTGAACGGCCTTGCCTGCCCCTCGTAGAGTCGTGCAGATTACATAAAGATTGACTGGGAAGGGCTTGGGCTCGAGTCGGACGAGCGATGTCTGCTGCTTCAATGCCAATTTTCGCGCTTATCAAATGCAGATGGCCACCAAGGGCGACCAAGCCTTTCCTGCGTATCTCAACGCGTGTGAAATCCGTAGTCTCGTAATACCCTTTGAGCACAAAGAAAAGTCGAAAATTTCTGGTCGAGGGCTTGGGCTCGAGTCGAACGAGCTGTGTTTCTGCTTGACCCAAAATACCAGGTACTGACGTACCACAGATGTCCACCGAGAGCGACCAAGCCTTTCCCCAATGATATTGGCCCCCCCTACAGGTAGGCAGTGCGGTAATCATGAGGAAAGATGAGGAAGGGCATGGGCCTGGACTCGAGTCGAACGAGTGATGTCTGCTGCAGCAGATGTCCACCAAGAGCGACCAAGCCTTTCCAGGGCTACTTCTGCCATTCATATGAGCTGCGTAAATTTGGGTAGTTTGATGAATCAAAAGTATCCGAATCCGAATTTGAGTACATACACACCTGGTTGCCCAACATCAACAATTTTAAGCCCTGTTGCTTCGCATCTGTATTAGGAGACAAACAAAAGGGGAATGCAACGAAACATTTAATATAATAGGGAACCTAAATGCAACGAAAAAGGAGAATGCCAACGTTATGGCTCGGACCCGAGTCAAACGGGCGGGGTCTGCTTGATTCAACTCAGGAGTTGGTTATATACAGCAGATGCGGACGCCTCCGCTCCGAGCCTTGCAAACTGCGTGTCGCAAACCTGCACAGCAGTGAGTGATGGACTCAGCCAAGCATGAGGACTTTTTAAATTCCAAAGTTGAAGTTATTTCACAAGAGGAAAGGTTTCCGCTGGGAATCCGAGCTAGTGCTCTGTATTGTATTGCAGGCCGGGATTCAGATTCATCAACGGTGAGAACTTACAAAAAAAAATTCCGCGCTTTTTGCCGTGGCTCGGGCCCGAGTCGAACGGGCGGGGTCTGCTTGATTAAATGGACAAATTCCTCACGTGTGGCGGATGCGGACCACTCCGCTCCGAGCCTCGAAAGTCCGTGTCACGAACCTGAGCAAGGGTAGGTGATTTGACATGCAGCAGATTCGGACTCCTCCGCTCCGAGGCTTTCAGAGAGCTGGGTAGTGACGGGAGAAGGACAAGTGATTTTTTTTGAGGTGTTTAATTAGGCTGTGGGGCCTGCCTACCTTACCTTGTTTAAAATACAAACCGCTTCCCAGCTAGGGATCTGTATTGCAGGGAGGAACTCAGATTCATCAACGATAAAAACTGAGAATATACCAACGCCGACACAGCGACACATCTTGCAATTCCGACACACTACAAATTCTGACACATTCTGACATAATTCACAAAAGCCAACACACTTATGATCACTTTCAGCAAACACAACACGGTTTTCAATAAAACCGACACGGCCGGTTTGGCAATGGTGTGAGAATGGTTGACTCTGCGTCACGGTATGACATATCTTCTTCCTCTCCCCCACCACCATTTCCCCGACACTGACACCATTCTTGATCGCATGCACCTCCCCACATGCATTTCACAGTCCCAACGCAGCATGCAGGCACAGGTAAGGAACCACAAGAAGGCGGAAGGGAACTCGACGGAGGACCTTGCCTGTGCGCTGCATTGATACATATTAGACAAGTTGCGCAACAGCCATTCGAGCCATTCAATGGCTGATTTTGCATGCGCAAACCAATGGCTGGTGGCTTGAATGGCTAATGACTTCCAGGTGAAACAGGTGGTATTCTTGACCCCGACGTGTGTAACGTGCCTGTATGAATTCTGTTTGACACTGACAGGGACGCAAAATTCCATAAACAACATAGTTTCCTTGGTTGTTCTGCCATTGGTTAATTGGAACAAGTGTGGAATGGACTGATCAACCTCTATGTTCATTAAACTATGTGGAAATGAATCAGATAATGCAAAAATGGTCCCAGGTACCTAGCCATTCCAGCCATCAGCCATTGGTTTGCGCACGCAAAATCAGCCATTGGATGGCTTGAATGGCTGTTGCGCAACCTATCTATTGAGGCAATGAATGGATCAATTGCCGACAAGAGCTCGACTGCAATGGATCCACCGATGAACGAATCATCAACGTACAAAAGGGAATGGCAAAGAAAAAAAATAGACACTCGATGTGGTCCCATGGCTTGGGCCCGAGTCGAACGGGCGAAGTCTGCACACCTATATCACGGAACTCCCTCCGCTCCGAGCCTTGAAATTCCTGTGTATGAACCTGGGCAAGAAAGGTGATTTTGCAGTGTTTGACTCATCACAGACCTATTTGTGAGAGTAGAAATTCCATCCATTCCAGGCTGGTGCACTGTATTAGGGGTGCTCAATAAAAAGTTTGACCCAGGTCAGTTCACATTGTAAGAATATTCCACCTGCCAAACCAAACAATATTGAAAAAGTTGAACTGAACTGGGTCAAACTATTTATTGAGCACCCCTATCGATATTGATCCAGCAAAGAATGGATTGAACAATTTGGTAGAGCTTGAAGGGAATGGGCTCACGCTGACACTCACAGAGGTCCAAAACAAAAAGCAGTAAATTAATTGCTCGGGCCCGAGTTGAACGGGCGATGTCTGCTTGACTCCTGGAATGATCCACTCTATGAGCAGCAGATGCGGACCACTCCACCCCAAGCCTTGAACTTCCTTGGTGCGAACCTGAGCAAGGAGGGGAAGTGGATGATTTCGCAGCTTCCATCCATCGCACTCATCCAGTCAAAACTGAATTTCGCAAGGTTGCATCCGTGGCTGGTGCGCTGGCGCTGTAACGGTATTGAAAAAAATAGATTTGCCCACTGGTGGAGATTGAAAAGAATGCATGCGTTCACACTTGCTTGGAACACGGACGTGTAAAACGAAAACCAAAAGGACATATGTCCAAATAGTATGGCTCGGGCCCGAGTCGAACGGGCGATGTTTGCTTGAACTTCGGGGTCCCCATGATACGTGCAGTAGATGTGGACCACTCTGCTCCGAGCCTTGAGCTTGAAAGTCCGTGCAGCAAACCTGAGCAAGGGAGTAATTTTTCAAAGTGTCTGACTCGCCAAAAATTTGGCAGTGTGAACCTGCACAACGGGAAAGATTTCGCAGCTTTCATTACACTCACCAAGTTAAAAGGGAAAATTCACAATGTTCCATTCCGGGCGGATGCGCTGTATTGATACAAAGAAACTCATGGTAGAGCTCGAAAAGAAATGTGTTCACAGACATGCACATGCACATGCCAATTTCCAAAGCAAAAACGAAATGCACAAACTGTATGGCTCGGGCCTGAGTCAAACGGGCGAGGTCTGCTTGATTTAACTCTGGAACCCGAGTATACACAGCAGATGCGGAACCGTCTGCTCCAAGCCTTTCGAAGACGTGGGGTGAGCCTAAGCAAGGGCAGTGATTTTGCGTTCAACCCACCAGATGAAAATAAAAATTTTGCAGGGTTCCATTCCTGGCTGGAGCCTGGTGTGCTGTATTGAGGAAAGGTATGCATTAAATGATTAATGGGACAGCTCAACAAGAATGCATTCACCGCCACGCACATATACATGCTAATGTGAGGATGGGGGAACGACTTTATGGCTCGGGCCCGAGTCGAACGGGCGGGATCCGCTCACTTTCAGCTTGTTCAAGGAACATGTAGCAGATGCGGACCCCTCCGCTCCGAGTCTTTCAGAGAGTTGGATAGGGATGGGAGAAGGGCGAGCGAGTTTTGAGGTGTTCAGCTAGGCTGAGTGAAGATGCATGGTGAGGAACTGGGGAATATTGATTGAAGTATGAGCGGCGGAGAGACTTCTTGGCTTGTGCAGTGTTAGTATTGATTCGACGAATTAACGAACAGACCCATTACCGCCAATGGATCTATCAAAGAACGAACAAAAGGGAACGGCAAAAAAAAATTGATACGGTGGATAATATTCAAAAAATGGCTCGGGCCCGAGTCGAACAGGCGAGGTCTGCATGGTACCTTGGTGACATGGAAGAGCAACCTACAGCAGATGCGGACCCTCTGCTCCGAGTCTTTCAAAGACTTGGGGACGAGGCAGGAGAAGGATGGATGATTTTTTGAGGTGTTCAACTCGGCTGTGAGAACTGCGTACCTTACCTTTTGCAAACGCAAATTTTCACAGAAAGAAGAAAGGTTCCCATTCCGCTTCCTGGCGGGAGCTTTGGAAATTTGTGGTGCAAACGTGAGCACTCAGAGTAAGGGTAGATGATTTCGCAGTGCTCGAGTTACCAGAGACTTGATTTCTCAAGATAGAAATTTCGCAGTATTCTTTTCTTTGGACGCTGTGTTGATAATTCAAAAGCATAGATTGATTTATTAGTGATGATAGAGCTCGACTAGAAATCATTCGCAGACACAGACATGCAGATAAGTAGTACTGTTCAAAAACCAGCGTGCAAATTACGCATGACTCAGGCCCGGGTTGAACGGCCGAAGTCCGCTTGAATGCAGGTTTGACGAGGGTCAACTTACATGCAGCAGATGCGGACCCCTCCGCTCTAAGCCTTGCAAGTGCGTGTGGTGAACCTGAGCGAAGGGAGTGATTTCTCCGAGTCAGCATTCAACTCACCAGGGGTGAACATCGAAATTTCACAGTGTGCTATTCGTGGCTGGTGCGCTGTAATGGTATTTTGTGTAACAAATGACTTGAATAAATCATGGTAGAGTTTGAAAAATTCATTCACACTCACTTGGGACACGGATGTGCAAAACCAAAGGACCTGAATTGTATGGCTCGGGCCCCGAGGCGAACAGGCAATGTCTGCTTGAACTTGGGGGACGCTATGATGTTACGTGCAGCAGATGCGGACCCCTCCGCTCCGAATCTTAGAATCCCTGGGGCAGGGCTTGGGCAGGAGCGCGTGATTTTAGAAATAAGTGTTTGGTTCGACCAATGAAAGTTGCCACTGACTTATTGTTACGCGGGAAGTAGAGTGGAGTACGTAGAGTAAGTATTACTTTTTGAATGTTGACAAGTCGAATGCCTTGTCTCGGCATCCGCATAACATGGCGTTGGGATGACGGAATTTACATACTCGACTTGGGGGCCGGGCGAGCCCGAGCGGCGAGCGGGGCCGTTCGCAAGTAATCCCCTCGAGAAATCGAGCAGTTCACTAACCATTCCAGCACTAGTTGCAGACCCAGTCGAACAGAGAAGGGAACGCGGAGGTAGAGCAGGTACTTGAGATTGCTTGGAGATTGCCTACCGGCCGGGCCCTACCCAAAGTGGGACTAGCCATCAGCATCACGTAAGTGCTGCCATTCTTGTTCCTTCGTTCTCCCTGTTTTCGTTCTTCCCCTTCTTCAGCAGGATTTAGTAGGAGAGCGAAGGAGAGAAAGGATGCCCCCGATGCAGACCTACTCCATCAGCTCTTCAAGTTCCCTCACGACACCCACCTCGGGCTCGATCACCCTTTCCCCGTCTCTGGCTACCTCGCTATCCACCTCGCCCTCCATGGCCTCGCCCTCAATATTTACCTCTACCAGTACCTCAACGGCGCCTCGAGTCCGCTTTGACGCCGAATGCGTCCACATCCCGGAGCTTGGGTCTTTTAATCCGAAACGGCCGCGGATAGTGACCAAGAGCCATTCGCTACCTCTGTGGAAGAATACAAGGGACGAGGAGGATGAGCAGCATGTGGTGCTCAAGGTCGCGGTGTCTAGGTGGGTCATGCCTTCTTTTTTCGTTCTCGTCTTCGGTTTCGTTTTCGTTTGTGATTTATGGTTTCCTCCTCCTTTACGGGCTGCGCCCCTCCCCGGCCTGCTCTTCCTATCCGCGCGGGCACCTCGCCCCGCCCCTCCTTTTGTGTGCCTCACTCGCATGACACCACCTCTCATGCATGGCGCCATGCCTGCATGGGAATAACACTACCTGTTGGCAAGTTGCTGGCAGCGGCGCACAGCTTTGCGGGGTACGGAGTGGGCTTTCGCGCTCGCCGCCGCGCGGGTGGGTCTGCCTTGCGTACAACTATTCCTGTTTCACGCGCGAACGTGTCCGCGGGTGGGGCGAATACTCAGTCTCAGCGAGCGCAGATGATAGACTGCATCGCATAGCGCATGACGCACGCTTCTCCCGAAACCGAGACCCCGACATCGACGTGCGGAACGAACGATGTCGCCAGCCAGCCAGGGCTATGGCGGCGCGAAATCTTTCCTTTTCCTTTCCTGCGTAGTCGGTGCCTGTGCCAGCGGGGTGTCGAGCTCAGGGCGACATGCCGCAATCGTAATCAGGCTCAAGGGGTGAGATGTATTTGTTTTTTTTTGCGCCGCAGGGCAGGAACAAATTGGTTACGTTGCCGGCGTTGGCGCTGGCGCGTTCTCATTCCCATTTAGACCCTCTTCCGCAGGCTGCGCGGACAAATTGGTCTTGGTTTGGGTTTTTTTCTTTTTTGGCTTTTGTCTTGGTCTGTGCGAGTCGAGACCTGGTTTTGCGTAGCGAGATGGAACCGGCTCGTCTGCCCATCTCTGTTGGGTTCCCTTTACTTGTCGCGCTCATCCGCCGTCTTTTGTCTCGTCTCGTTTCCATGTTCTTTCTTCGTTCTTTTTCATTCCTTCGTCCCGCGCACACCGCTGACGATTTCGTTCTTTCTTTCTTTCTGTGCAGCTTCAAATCCAGAAAATCCTCCTCACGCTTGCGCGAACGCAACGCCTCGCGCTCCCCGCCATCCGCCTCCTGCCGCTCCCGTCCTGCCTGCGCTCGCCCTCCATCACCTCTGCGTCCGCGGCCCTTTCCTCACCACCGGAAGCGTCACCCTCCCCTGCGGCGTCCTTCGGCTCTCTCGGCGCAGGGAACCCGCCACCTACATCTGCGGGTACATCTACATCGCCACCGAACACCAGCGACACCTCATCAACCCGAAACTCTAACCCTGACGCCATTGCCTCCCGATGTCCCGAACACGACTTCCCCTCGAAGTCTGCGAGGTAGTCAATCCCTGCTCCCTTCCTCGACGCCATGTCCTTCCGGATCCAAGTCTGCCTTACATCTGCAACAAATATCAACTCCAAGCGCGAGCTGCTTCTTCTCGACCGGTCGCAAGCATGTCAACCTGCCACATTACTGTCGATCTGCGGAATGGCCTGATAACCATATCTCACCGTGTCAACACTTAGCTGCACCAACATTCAAATATTCTGCAAGTAAGCAAGTCCCCAAGATCCGCCACTCGTGCTCTGGCACATTTACATATGTCTTCTCCGTCAAAGCTGCCAACTTGCTCTCCACGGTCAACCCTGCAAAATGTGTTTCGATCCACCTTCTTTCCCAGTCCGAGGTTCAATGGTTGCTTGGGCGCGCGGGGTCTCAGAGTTTCATGATAGTCGTATTATGTGGTATATATTTACTTCAATGTTAAATTCCGACTATACCACCACTGTTTCCTGGCTTTTTGTTTGTATTTCTGTCCAAATGTACCTTAAAGCGTGTTTGAGAGTAGAAACACGGAACGCAGATGCCCGCCGGGGTGAGCAAGCCTTCTCTATCATAACTTTTAAGTCAGAAAAGTAATCTCAGTGAGATGGGATATCTTTAAGATCAATAAGTCCAAGTTCAGCAGGTCAGCAGAAAGCAAACAACTGATCTCGTTTCGCCAAGACAGCGAGCTTATTGTACTGAAAAGACTTCACCAAAAGAACAGGTGTCGCGTACCAAGCCTTCATGTTGGCTTGCTTTGTCTATTGGAAAACATCCGAGTCGATAGCTATCAGATTCGAATGCCCACCGAGGGTAACCAAGCTGGCCTGCCCTCATATTTGCACCTGTGGAAGATTGTTAGTAGCTGTCCTACTTGAAACACAGATATTTTCCCCAATCAAGCAGTTTGATTGGTCATCAGAAAATCCGAGGAGGCTCATGCCCTCCAGACTTTCAATGCCATAATGAGGGTATTCTAAAGGAAACAGTTGAGAATTGAGCTCAGGAGAGCCATCCAATGCAAAATTCATAAAAAAAAAAGGGCTGTGCCCTACCACCAAAGTCGGGACACACGGGCAAAATGTGGACGCAACTTGGGGCACACGTCTTTAGAGCAGCTGAAATTCAGCTGTTGCGATGCTGGTTTCTAGCTGAGGATATGGATGCAGCACTCTGCCGCCATGCCGGCTGTCCGACAGCTGTCGACGCGACATGTGAACGAGCTGGTATGATGGCTGGCGAAGCTACCGAGGAACAGCATAAAAAGCATGATACTTAATCTAGTAGATTGAGAGGAAGAAATACAATTTTTATTTGAACATAGTGCTACAACAAAGGGGTCCACGCGCGCCCCAGAGCCAATTGCCGCCGCCACCACCATCGTCTGGCCAACAATCATGCCATCAATGGCTCACGCCGGTCTTCTCGGTCTTGTTCGACCATCAGAACATGGTGAAACACGTCCACGGGTGCGGCGCCCGCGCAATACGCACGAGGTCAGCAGTGGTGGTGAACGGTGGGGGACCAATGAGCGCGACGGATGTCGAGGGCGGGTCGGGGGCGGGGTGTGTCCGGGCGGAAGGGGAAGGGCGCGTGCGGGGCGGGCGGAGGGGGAGGGCATGCTGGGCCAGCCGGTCGCAGCTTTGTGGTGGCCGAAGACGAGCACGGGCGGTGGCGCGCACGTCACGAGCACCCCCGAGTAGTCGTTGGGGGGTCACTTGAATCCGAATTTGAACTTCAGGGGCTTCACGTCGTTTTTCCCGAGTAGGCCACGAGAGAATGAGCTATAATGTCAAAGCCTTGAAGAAGTCTTGCTCCTTGAAGGTTCTAAAGATTTTGAGTGAGAATCTGCCAGAGCACAAGTTGAAGCGCGGGTCGTTATGGAATAGCAAGCAAATGGGGCGGATGACAGAGAACAAGACCTAAGCATTGAGTTTGAACCTTGAAGCCTTGAGAGCCTGAAGCAGCCTTGCACCAGATGAAAAGATCTTGAGCCACAGATGATCCGACACTGAGTCCATCCACTTGGGATCGAGTCTTGGTCTTCGCTAGGGCTGCGACCCGTAGACCCGTACCCGTTTTACGGGTACGGAACGGGTATTTACGGGCCACCCGTACCGTACCCGTCCCGTAGAGCGGATGCAAGCAACCCCATACGGCCGGCTCCCGTACGTATACGGGTTACAGCCGTAAGGTACGGGTTTTTTCACTCATCACCACTGATCAATTCAACAAGCAGTACATGTCCTGCCTGAATGAATTGGATGGTGCTCTGGTTTAAATGAGTAAATATTGTAGAAGATTGCAGGCATGCATCAGACTCCATAGCCCATAGAAGATCAAACAAGTCCATTTTTGCTCGAAGCCGATCGGCAGCCGAAGTGATCCTAAAGCGGGAGATGCTCAAACCTTGCCGCAACTTGGCCTAAACCGTGCTGCAGCTCGGCTCAAAGCCGGAAACGTTACCTTAATAATACCGCCAGTCACGGCAACCTATGCGGCATGGTATCTTTGAGCCCAAGTAAATGGTTTTGCTCAACCCGTAAAAGCCGTATACGGCCGGGTACGGGTGACCCGTCTACGGGTGCACCCGTACCGTACCCGACCCGTAGAATCACAGGTAAAAAGTGCCTACGGGCGGGTCCCGTACCCGTACGACGGCCCGTAAACCCGTTGTTTACGGTAACGGGTCGCAGCCCTAGTCTTCGCAATATCCAGCCAGCGTGGGCGTTTGCAGCGGACGACTGGGCAGGTTCGGGTATAACCGAGGCCCTAAGGCCGTTTCTGTTGTTGCGGGCTTGAGGCTGCTTGAAGGCTTTGAGGGACGAATTCAAGGCAGTGAGATGGCGGGAGAGAAGGAGTCCCATCAAAAAATCAACTATCAATTGAGGCACGTGTGTGATGCGCACTGACCCCGATGCTCGCTCAAGCGCTCAAGTGTCACTGTGATGCCGCGGCAACTTGAGCTACACCAAATCTATGCACTGTATAAACGAGCTTGAATGCCCTGGCCTCAAAACAAATTCAGTCTGGGTGAGAACATATTCTTCAGGAGAGCTCAATGCTACATAGTCTTGATATGTGTTTGCCAGCGCACGTGAAGCTGTTCGCCAGCTGAAGATTCTGTCCATATCAGCTGGGCGTGTCAGCTAGCCCACAGCTTCCATTCACGGTTCTGACAGCAGTCCTTCCAGCCGGTGTACAGGTGAGGCTTCCACATTTTTCTCGTGTGGGTTTACTTTGGCGGTGTAAGTTCCGCAAAGGCTGTAAGCCGGCGACCCATCAATTTGCCGATTTTTCTTGTTCTCCGGCACCATCGGTTTGAGTCATCTCTTGGAATCTAGACTATGCTATTTCAGACCGCACCGATCGGTCGTTCAAATCATTTAAGACGACGTTGCCACAGTAGGAGAGACCCGTGTTCTCACTGACCTAAAATAGAGAGCTTGCCCAAAAGCTGCGCGCACCGCATGCGGCCCTCACTCCGGAATTTTGTTGTTCGGGGCATCCGGAAACATTTCCGAAACAAAAAATTCCGGGAACGGGTTCATGAATGTCGAAACGTCCCTGAAACTAAATGTCTCTGGTCTGCCAAAACTGTTCCTCAAACCAAAAGTTCCAGCTCCTCCCAGAACTGTCCCTGAAACTTTTAGTTCCAGAGAGTGGCCCGATCAGATCGAGGCGCCCCAGGCCGGGCCGAGTAGTTCCAGGAGCGCCGAAATCAAAAATATCTGGGTCTCCCGGACTTGTTGCAGAAACATTTCGGATCCGTTTCCGGAACTTTGAGTTTCGGAAACTTTTTCAGACACCCCGAACCAACCAATTTCCAGGAGTGCTTTTGGCATCACGCAAAGCCGCGTGCGGAAACCAAAGGTGGGCTTAGAGGGGAAGATGGGCCCAAGTACATGCACTAGGGATGCAAAGAAAACTTGTCTGCACCTCAACTAGTGCGTGCAGGACTCGAAAAGCGAGGTAAGTTTGAGTGGCGCTGCCCTGATGGCTGGAAAAGCTCCTTCCCACAGCTGCGCACCCGACAAATACTTATTTCTGTGCATACAATACACTTTTTCAGGGACGAGGGAGACTATTTAACTCACCAGAAATCAAAGACCAACCCGTCAAATCCGGGGAGTTTGTGCAATGCCCGAAAGCCGCGTGCGGCTCGGGTGGCTTTTGTGCAAGCTCTCCACGACGGGCCCACCGGCAGACAAGGACTACAAAACGGGAAAGGTTTACTATAGTTGGGATTCTTTCCTCACATTTTCGTGCATCGGATGTGTTACTAATCCCCTTCTTCCCCGGGTTCTCTTCTGAGCGCAGTGCGGATCACCAATGACCATCACCCATAGGGACCTGCAGACTCCCCCTGCAAAATACTAGGCATTGGACAGGTTCAATCTGGAATGAGCTTCAGAGCATGTGGGTTAGATCGTGAGATAATCATAAAGTGCAGGAGATGAACGAAGAACGCAGGAGACTACGTCAATGGGTATCGCCGTAGAAGCACAGGTCCATCCGGGAATTCGGTAGTACCTCACCGAGTGCCTTGAAAAATAATATTGTTTGAGACGGGGGATACGTGTAGGCTCAACGCCGGCGTTGGGGGAGATGACCTAGTGAACATACCTAACCGCACACCCATCACAAAAAGTACTACATGGATGGAAAATGGGAAGAGTGCGAGACTCACAGACGTATAAACTAAGCATACATTAAAGCACATATTGAGTTCTCGAAATCCTCGTATCGCGTTTATAAAGAGCTCGACACAGACCCTATCGAATTATTTCAATAGACAGGTTGCACACGAGCCACTGGAGCCACCTGGTCCTGGTGGCTCTCGGCCCGTGTGCAAAAATAGCAGGCGAGTGGCTCGAATAGCCACAAAGGAGCCACTGACGTCAGATTTTGCGGTGGAGCCGCGCACGGCAAAAATTATTAAAGAGGTTGCAGTGAGCCACCGGGAGCCACCCGGTGGCTCTGATGGCATGCGGTGCGGAGTGGCTACTGCCGGGCCGGTGGCTCCCTCGCGAATGTTTTCAGCTTGTTCTGTACACTTGTCTCCTATGCAGCAAGCTCTCTTGGAGTCTCAAATACACTTCACAACTCTGGTCAAAGCTCAGAAGGGCGTGGAGGGTCTGTACTCGTCTCTTTCGCTCGCCTAGACCGGGTCTGCACGAGGATATACAAAACTATTCGCGCGCGCACATTCCCAAACATGGCACATTCAATCAAACAGGGCGTATTCAGATCAAACAGTGCACATTGAGCGGAATGTGCAGTGTTTTGCCCAAAGGGGGCACTTTCACATTTCGGAGTCGCCGTCCCCGTGCCATGTGATTCACGACTGCCTTCTTGCCTCCTACCACCACCATCGTAAGCACCGCCTCGGCGCCTCGCTCGTTGCGTCGTCACCGGGAACGGCGACGGCAAGACAAAGGGTATATCGATACGGGCATAGGTGCGTTGTAAAGTTATGTTATCAACTCGCTGCTGACCGGTTCGTTTCTACAGAGTGGCGCTGAGGCCTGGCCATGTACGTCTCAGGTGCGCTTTAAACTCGCAGTTCCACTCAATTTTTTCTTTCTATAGTGCAGTACTTGGATATTGGAGCCAATGCCAACATAATCGCGCTCGTGCAGGGGCTTTTGCGACCCGCTTCTGAGCGCCGCCCACTGGCTCGAGCGATGAAACCGGCGCCCACAGCCATCCATCTGTCAAGTTACGCCACGCCTGCGCACGAACCGGTGTTTATCCAGTTCACGGTCCGCACTCCGGCCGCCTGGAAAAGAGTGCAGAGAACAGTGACGCGACACCCGTCGCGGATTAGACAAGTGTCATAGTCTTTAACATGAATTAAATGTTGCGAACACGAGTGGGAAGACAGCCCAAAAACACGGAGGATCATTGTGTAGAAGGGGGTTCTTAATCTATTATGTTTGTACCTTGAAACCAAGTTGTAAATGGAGTGATGGGATTAGAATGTACTATACGTACACCCGTTGGGATCCCTGAGTCCCGAGAACCCCGAAGGGGATGTGAATGTGCCATGTTTGGGAATGTGCGCGCGGGAATAGTTTCGTTTATCCCGGGTCTGCACTGCCATAGTTGTTAATTGGATGAAGATGAAGAAAAACAAGTTGTTTGACATCATACCCTTAGCCACCAGCGGAGCCACCAAATGCGGTAGCCACTCCGCACCACATGCCGTTAGAGCCACCGAGTGGCTCCTGGTGGCTCACCGCAACCTCTCTAATGCTACCAGGTGGCTCCGGTGGCTTCTGCGTAATAGCACGAGCAATCAGTCGCCATCCGCCTTTGGGAGACTTCCGCGATACACACGGAACGCATTGAATCGTTGCCTCAAACCGACCCCTTATATGATACTATCTATACCTACATTGTGCGGCAGTGCCTGTTTACCCGGTGCCCGGGATTATTACGAAACTGTTGAAATATATAAATCACTTTCGGTTCATTGTTCACGCTCGGCATTCTTCCTCACTCCTGTGCTCAACTTGCGCACACGCTTCATCTGCTTTGAACTACACGACCTGCACTCAGAGCTATCCCCGCACACTCCATCTCCCACTTGGTCTTGAAGCACTCGAATCCGAGGCACAATCTGTAATTATGTCGACCGCACCTCTGTCGGGCACAGACGCACAGCTCTATGGACGCAACACAGCCTCGGCACTTTCAGGCCACGATTCCTCCTCTGCTTTAAAGCACAAACGAACGCCCCTTGCACAGAGAAGATTCCAATCCTTGCTCATAAGTAATCGTTTTTCACAAAGAATTCTAGTATTGCAGATACTCATTCTTCATTCAGACCCTGATGCCCACCCGGATCTACCCACTGTTAAGGCCGCCACCGCCGCCAATCTGAATCTGGAGGACATCCAGGGCGATTTGCTGTGTGTATTCCAGGATTTGAAACTCGGTTGTGTACTGAAACGAGCAGAATTGGCATGAAAAAGAATAGACAACTATTCTATTTTTTTGGGATCGTCGACGCACCGGACTTCAAGGCTAAACTGGCCGCTGATATCCTTCCTCTCATTACCACCACCAACCAGCTGCTCAGCGTTTCAACGCAGCCCATCACGGCTCTCAACATTGCCTTTTCCCAGACCGGACTTACTGCCTTGAACGTCACCGACTCGCTCGGCGATTCCTTCTTTTCGAAGGGTCAACTCGCTGATGCCAAGAATCTTGGTGACCCAGGCATGACAAACTTCTTTCTTTTCGATGGATCAACTCGCTGATGTCAAACAGGTACCACAAACTGGGTTCCCGAATTCACTGCCACGGGTATTCATGGTGTTCTCTTGTTTGCGTCTGACACGGACGACAACATCAACAACGCAGTCGCCGGTCTCGAGGCGGCCATGGGCGACAGCATTACGAAGGTGTACTCCCTGTCGGCCGCCGCGCGCCCTGCGCCGAACACTGGCCACGAGCGTGAGCATCTGCTTGTTCGAACTTCACTGGATTCAGCGGCTTATTGAATTTCACAGACTTTGGCTTCCTGGACGGGATTTCGAACCCTGCAGTTATTGGCTTTGGAACACCGATGCCGGGTCAGTTCAACATCTCCGCTGGCTCAATTCTGGTTGGAGAGACCGGGGATGGGAGCCAGGGCTCCCGCCCTGCATGGGCCAAAGGCGGCTCGTTCCTTGTGTTCCGTCAGCTCAAGCAGCTCGTCCCCGAGTTCAACAAATTCCTTATCGATAACCCCATCGTCATGGACGGCCTCACCCCCCAGCAGGGATCGGATCTCCTCGGTGCCCGCATGGTTGGCCGCTGGAAGAGTGTATGTTCAACATGATACTTAATCTTTCGCATTGCTGACTGTTTCGCAGGGTGCTCCCGTCGATCTGGCCCCGCTCTTTGACGACCCGGAGCTCGGCGCCGACCCGAAACGTAACAACAACTTCACGTTCCAGCACTCAGACGCAATTGATTCGACGGACCAGACGAGGTGCGCTTTGACAGTATTTATTTTGCGGTGATTTGAGAACTCACTATCGAGCTCAAAGATGCCCATTCTCTGCTCACATTCGCAAGACTCGTCCTCGCGCTGACATACCCGGGCCCGAAGAGTCAACGCATCATATCATGAGAGCAGGAATTCCCTACGTGAGTCACTTGCACCCTTCTTTCAGATTTCTACCTCCTTTAAAATCCACTGTAGGGTCCCGAAGTTTCCGACGATGAGGCCTTCTTAAACACCACCTCGACCGAACGTGGTCTTGCTTTTGGTTCGTTCATTCCTCATATCCAAGGTTAACCGCTTAGGTGATATGCGGTAATACAGTTTCGTACCAATCTAGCATCGGCAATGGTTTCCGGTTCCTGCAGCAGACCTGGGCCGACAATGCCAAGTCAGTTTATTTCATGTCTTTACAAGACGGAAGCTTATGTCTTCTTGTACAGCTTTATCCATAGCGGTGTCGGAGTAGATCCCATCATCGGCGCTCTCGCCGGTGCTCAGCGCGTTGTCACTGGACTTGACCCCACCGACTTCACCAAGAAGACCACGCTTACCACCGGCAAGTCGTTTCGCCTTGCTTCAAAGATTTATCCTTACTTACTCTCGATCTAGACTTTGTCGTCTCGCGTGGTGGAGAGTACTTTTTCTCGCCTTCCCTCTCCGCGATCGCCAGCAAGCTCTCGGTGTAATTGCAGTTGCAAACCACCGCTTCCACACTCTCTCCGTACATATTTATTACCTTGCTTGACATTACCTTGCTGTTAGCGGAATAATTCGGAGCAAGTGCGCACGGAGGTAACGTCGCGCGTAGCGTACGCGCGACAGCTGGAATTTACATACTACTTACACAATGCCACGTACGACGGCGTTCTTCATTCTGCCCACATCCTGGCTGAGTGAAGAACATACGTCCTTGGTTATAATTCCTGCACTCCTTTTACTTACTTCATATCCACAGTAATAATATTGTTCTAGGTACATACAATATAAATTCTGCCCACATCCTGGCTGAGTGAAGAACTAATAATATTGTTCTAGCTTCCCGCGCATCGACGGGACCACGGCGCACATCCGCGCCTTTTCCACCTTCCTTCCCCATGCTCGTTGTCCTCCACCTGCGTACCCCGCACCCCACATTCTTTAACACTTGCTTGACAAGGTCTGTCCAAGGTTTGTCCAACCTCAAAATTGTTGCGCGGCTCGTATCGTCCACTAGTCCGAAATCAATGATGGCGCATCTGTCTGAGTACATAAAAATCCTTGACCTCTCGTACTCGCTGTCTTCTCTTTTTGCAATTATAAAGTACCTTGCTTGACAATGTCTCCAACCTCCAAATTGTTGCACAGCTTGTGCCACCCATTGGTCCAAAATCACATCTTTCCGGCGCACAGCCATAAAACCCGTGTTCAACTCAAATTCAACTTATCAATTAATTTAATGCTGCCTTGAAAGTTAACGCCCCGGTACAGCAAATACGCAGACCGCACCTTCAGTTGTGCAGGAAGCACTCGGAGCCGGGCAAGTCGATGTACCATCAGTTGCGTGCATGCCATCAAGTTGCGCAATTTATGCAGTGTTTTCAGGCATGGAAGACAATAAGCTGACCAGCGTGGGCACAATAGTCGATAAGGCCTCAACTGCCAATCTCAAAGTTTTTTTTGCTTTCTCAAATGGATGGAATTCAACAAAAACTGATTGAACTTTGGACTCAATGGGGGAAGTTAAAGTTCGGCTACGGCTCGATTCTCGTGTCGATTCAGGTTTTGATTCGCTGTCGATTCAGACGTCGATTCTCCACCAAGAATCGACACTGAATCGAGATGGTTTTCGATTCATCAAGAATCGAGCTGAATCGATGATTCGACTCTGGCGTCGAATGAGGGATTCATGTCGATTCATGAGAATCATCGATTTTCGGTCAAGAATCGACACCGGAATCGATTCGAAAATCGATCCGTGATGTCATGAATCGCCTGGGTTCCACTTTTTTCGTGCAACGTGTCTGTACCGCGTACAGACGGGTCTGTGTCACGGGACTCTCATGACGTGACCACAGGACCTTCTCATGGTTGAAACCCAATCACGGGTTTCAAAGGACTTGGACACGAGAAGACGTTAAGGGTCCGACACTACATACAGGAGCCCGATCACGGGCTTCAGAGACCAAGATATTGGAAGATGTTAAGGGTTAGGAATCCTGCACCAGCGGTCCTCCTAACCCTCAGATGCTATGGTGATAACACACAGGAGCTAGGAGCATCACACATTAATGCTCCTTAACGTTGATATACAGGAACTGATCACGATCACATTAATTTATTCATAATGTATATAAGCACGGTAGAATCTCCTTGTACAGTAGATTCTACCTTGTCTAATCTCAGGCTTCTGCTTTGGCTTGACTTAGGGATTGTCTCCACCCTGTCCCACTTCCCCTCCATTCTATTGCGGGTTTCGTCCACACCCCGAGTATTATACCTGAGTGGATATCATACCCAGTTCGACTCGTTCCGGGTTCCGCCTCGCATCCCAACCCACAATATACGGCCTCCTAACGAGGAGTCTGTTCGGTTGGTCTTGCTGCTCGGGGACTGCACCAGTTATTAGCGGCTGTCGGGTTTCTCCTGGTTGGGGTTCTCGCCAGGTTGCTCATTGTTTAGCCGACCCAGAGGCCATTGCTGACACGTGAATTGACTTCTTAACCGAACTTTGACTTCCCCTAATGGGACACAGAACATTTACTGACGAAGCACAACTGCAGCAGAGCAGATCCCAGAAACTTCCAGTCCCCAACGCCGCCATACCCATCCAGAAATCCAAGCCCCTCCCTTGCATGTTCCACCAAAATTATGGAGTGAACAGCAGGTTCAACTTCAACAGCACTACTGTACTATTTCGATCAATTCGGCAAGGGTTGTGACCCGTAACCCAAAATACCATTTCGGCACTTCAGCAACCGGCAAATTTTGGCGTGGCACCTCCAAAAATTCGGCATTCAAGACGGAATTTCTTGAAAATTCCACCTTTTTTGCACCTCAAAGGAGATCTAGCCTCTATGTCACGCATTTTACATTTGGCACCGGGTGTTGTGATGCGTGACCGAGACCAGAATTCATTGCGGCACAGGGAGTGCGTGACACGTGTCCACCAAATTGATCGAAATAGTACAGTATATCATGTCCGCCCATTATGACCAAGCAAGGTCTCTGCCGATGCAGTCGATGCTCCCTAGTAGTATAATCATCATGTAATGCTTGGGACAGTGTACGGCTCTATGGCTGGCGATAATAAGTACTCGATGTAGTAGGGTGATCTGGCCGGCTAGATACAGTCACATGTAGTAGTTTAGTCATCCCACTTCTGTCTGCTACCGCCATGTCTCTCTTTGAGATTGCCAGTCCTGGTGTCTCCATTTGGTGATCAGAGTGATTCAATGATACGCCCCGGAGGACCAGATCCCGCATTCCGCTGTGAGGATCATTTCTAGCCTTTTTTCGATAGAAAGAAACAAATGTAAACCGTTGAATACAAGATTTTAAATCTTGCACTGTGGTTCAGGCTAAGGTGGGGCGGCGGCCGCCCCCTATCAAATCAATTTTAGGAATGCACTAGCTCCAAGTTGAGATCACAGTGCTGTCGCTTTATGGGAAAGCAATACCATTTGAAGGGAAGACGATGATGTCTGAACATCGACTCTGAACTATAAAGTATTCTCCTACACGGATTCAGCAGCATGAGCAAAAAGAGTTTTTTTTTTTGGCAGGATCGGGTCATCCGGACGCCTGCCAATTTCTTCCCAGTGTGCGCCGACCACCACGTCCAAGTCAGAGGCCTTTATTTATTACTGGGTTGGGCAAGGGACAGTGCTGGGTTAGACGGCAATTATCATTATCATTCTGCATGGGTCCTTCCATCGCTTTCTAGCGTCCATTTTTTCACAAACGGATCGGCACATTGAACGGTAACTATTTGCCTGTATTCCTAATCTTCTCATCCAGGAATTCGGGGCCGAATTCCAGGACGAGAATATTAGGGCGGTATACTGTCCGAAATTCAGCCAAAAACAGGGTAGAAAAACGCTTTGTGAGCCCCACACTTGAAAAAAAGCGCAACGGGCCATTTGCGTCAGAACATGAATTTGACGCGATCATGATTCGCGCCCACGTGAAGAAAGAACGTAACATGATAGGAGGTTGAAAAAACGCAATACAAAACTCTAGAAGAAAAAAACCCAATACTTACTTGGGGCCTCTAGGAGAGTGACATTTTTGGCTTGGCCGCATGGCTTGCACCTGCGCGGAATGGCTTGTATCGGGCGGGGGCATGAATTTGGGTGGGATCATCCGCCCACGCCCGGCTTTTCGGCTTGCAAGCCATTCCGCCAACTTCCTCCCAGCCAAAAAACTAAAGTGGCTTGTGCACATTGCGAGTGGATTTCGCCCTATATTTGCCCGCCTGGCCACCCATAGGTCTTCCCTGAAGTGTTCCTTGAGATGGCTTTGATCTACTTTCATTATTTTGAACCACTACCGTGAATATACATCTTATACCACAATAATAACCGACACCCAGACCGTGTCTGCTCAGGAAACTCTGGCTTGTGACCCCGCATTGCAGGCGATGCTGTTCTACTGCTTGGAACCACTGGAGGAGGAATGGAAGGAGACAAACTTGAAGTTCTTTTACATCCTTTTACTTGCTTGCCCTAAGCTTGCCCTTATATTTGGTTTCTTTCAGCCGTGCAGGCAAAATAAGTTGGTGATTCAATGGAGTTTGCCCACCAGACGTCAGAGCTCATGTAAGGGCCATCTGCCAAAGACCTGGGACTCTGGGTTGGCTCTCGCCCCCGGGATCTAAATTTTAGGCAATTCATATGCGGAATTTTATGATCAGGCTCAACATTCTATGATCAGGCTCAACATTCAATCGGAATTGATGAATGGGTGCTAGGCTCCAGCGTGGAGCGCGCATTCGCATGGAAAGAAGGCGTGGGCGGGGGCATAGACGTGGGCGTGAGCAAGTGCGGGACCATGTCGCCTGAGTGTTAGATGGATAGATTAATGAAAGACGTGGACTGTCGATGAGGTAAAGTCATACCTACTGCATACTCAATTCTTTCGGGTCTAGGTGATCATGTGGTTGCTTTATGAGAAATATCTGTGCTTGGAATCCTGCGGGCTTGCTTCAAACGCAAGGTGTCGTTCAACAATGGCGTTGGCCATAAATCACAGTGAGAAGGATGATGGAGATGTTCAGAACATGGCAGCGAAGGAAAGAGACGATGATGGTTCACCAATGGGCGGAAAGTATAAAGTCCTTACAGTGGAAGCACTTATTGTAGTCGAGCACAAGCCAAGCCATACCACAAGCCACGCCACACCCGCCCGCCTCACCAAATTCAAACTCCGCTAAGGGGCGCAAGCCATTTGGCCAAGCCATTCTGACAAGTCTGAATAGCTATACAAAGATAACAGAAATATCACACGGTAAACCGACTCAACGCGCCCGCCACTCGGCACGCGGACTACTTTTTCGAAAGAGGGAGGCAATTATCTGCGATTTCAACCAAGCCAGGGCAGCAGGGGAAGAAATCGCAGCCATCAAGGCTGCAAGTCTCGTCGAACCCGCCTTCCGGGATACATATGGGCTGGGGGGTGCCGATAGGGTACAGCTGCCCGAAAGTGTAGCTGTGCCGTTGTTTGAAATCAGAAATCATAAATCAGCGGGGACAAGAACTGATTCCTACTAGTTGTCCGAGGGTGTATAGCAAGTCTGACCACAAATCGCGGTTTCGGTGCCGTTCTCCACTTTGTCGCAGAGGAAGGTGTTCTCGAAGCACACGGACTTTTATCTCCACATCAGCGATGACTCCATCGAGAATGAATTACTTGATAGAAATACTCGCTTGAGAGGGATCGTATTGAAGGAACCCGCAGCCGTCAAGTTCACTCACGCCATTTGGATTGAAAAACTCGAGGGTGTCGTTTGAGCAGCTGTCGTCATCGTCAGTCATGGAATTGAGCTCAGAAAATTAGGCAGAGAGTAGCATCGTAAAAGCAGGTGTATCAGCTTTCGAGCCCGGGAAAATCGAACATGAAGTTCCGGACCTGAGACGGGAAATAGTTTGAGGGGCCGCAGCTCAAGAGTTGGTCGGCAGTGACCATGCTGCAGGAAGCGAGGGCGGCGAGGATGAGAGAAAGGAGGTGAGCCATATCGGGGGGGCTAAAGACGGCACTTAACTCCCCGCTTTATATTATAATATAAGAGTGATCTCCGAAATGCCACATTAGGGCCCAGCTGTCCACCGATGAACGGGTGGAATCACAAGATGATGATTACTGCTGTACTGAGCATTGATTTCAGAAAAGAGCACCGAGAGGAGAGTTCTTTCTAGAACCGAGGGGGGCGAAATGGTACCCGCCTATGATTTTCCCTACTTGCCGCCATTTCCTGGCCTGACGGGAAGGAATTTCATGGACTATGGATCCTTTACCCTATTAATAATCTTTTCGTGTCTATGGCTTCCAGATGCTGACACAGGGGATTTCCAAGTGTAGGTAGATCTAGGTCTGAATAGCCTCCTAGACAGACATAGTTCTATCATGATACACCTGTCTGCCTTGTGATAAAAAATTCTCTGAAGTAGCCCAGTATAGCTCGGTAGAGCTGAGTGTAGGTACCCACACTCATCTACACAAACCTACACAGAGTTTGCATAGGCGACCTAAACACAGCTGGACAGGGGAGGGGCTACACGCACCTTGCCAGATTTGTGTCTAGGTGTGTATTGTCTTCCTAGACAGGGCCTTTGTACCCAGCTACACTCACCTGTACGGACCTAGACACATCCAAACTCACTGAGCCTAGGAGGCCCTTGAACACAGTGAGAATGCATCAAAGTTATAAATCGGTAGACTCCCGTGAGTCGCCAATTGGAAGAACAAAAAATAAATAAAAGGTCTCGTCTACGAGGACGAATAGGCTGAAAAGGTTTTTACAAAGGCCTGAAACTATCCAACGCTTGACGCGTCGCGTCGCGTCGTGAGGTGCACGTGATGAGAAAGTTCCCCGACGCCGAAATGGCATTGGAAAGAATCGGATCATTCCCCGCCATACTGGATTCCTCCGAGTCAGAATCCTCTTCAACAACTCCGGCCTGAAAGCCGAGCCTGCCAAGATGAACTCCGGGGAATTGTCCCTTGGTCCAGTAGATCTCACGGGGCATCCTTACTTGCTATAGCTATCCTGAATTCTCTAATCTCGATGCAATGTCACTGTGAACCAACTGTGAACAGAACCAGACAGATTTCTACGATCTTCCGCATGGCCCGCCGAGTTGATGCGAACCGAAAAGACGAAACTTTTTTATTCAATCGCTTCTTGGCCCTTCTCTGACGCCGGACTTCTTGCTTATATTTTGCTAATATTTATGTGGGAACTTGCACCAGACTTGGACTGTTTAATTCGCCTCGACGGAAAGAGGCCTGTACACATATGGTTATCGGTAATATCTTATTATTGGCGTCACAATTTGGACTGCAAGCTCCTCAGATTCTTATCCCGCCCAGGAAAAATGAAACGAATGCCCGGCTCCCGAAATCCATCGCTATACCACGGCCACGGTCCCAGTTGAAAATGAAGAGGTCGATCCGGCAGAATCGACGCACAGAATTCTGAAAAACTCCAACAGAGTGCAAGGAGAGCAAAAGGTTCACCTTAGTCGGACCATTCAGACACGGGGAGTCGAACCCCGAACTTCTGCAAATGCTGATCGTTCTCGCCCAACGACGGCGGCGATGTTCCACACACCATGTTGCGGTATACCTCCCTGAATGACCAACTGCTTGTCCCTCGATCTTTGAATTTATTTATGCCCTCGGAAAAGTCAGTATTTCACAAGTCCACTCCTAGCGAAGAAAAAATGCAGACCCTCTTCATACGCTTAATTTTGATCATGAAAATAAGGCCTTCGCATGCCCGGATGTCTCTGTTTGGGTGACAGTGGACACGGCGCGTCACGTCGAAAGGTGCACGTGATGAGAAATTCCCTCGTGACGATTTGAACTTGCACACCAGATGTGGACTGTGGTGGTCGGCAACGCTGTGCCAATTTCAAACTCCGACACTCGCCTGAGACGTGGTCATGAACAATTCTGGCTTCTACGCTGACTATGGGGCCAAGTTGATATGAGAGAAAATGACGACCTCATGTACATATACCCAATGACTGAAGCAGAATTTTCTCTCCTTGCTATGGGGTTCCGAAACCATTGCATTTTAGCGCAATATAACCAATTTCTCCAGTTTCAGGCGGATAGCTCAAAAACCATTTCAGTCATTGAGATTTAAAACATCGAATACACATCTCCCTCTGCAAATATTAGTTGAGATTATAAGTGTATGTGCCGGCCATTCAGCACCTTGCCCCAACCCTGCCAAATCTTGCTGGATGCCTAAAAGCATTCATGACGGGTGCAGCAGACACTTGGAAACGGTTTGGTGAGGAATACCACCAGGATGGTGTTATTGCTCGGCTTTCTGCATCTGCGCGCGCAAAAATCTACATCAATCCTACCAACGACCACAATGAAGGTGCGCTGGGTCGTCTGCGCCGAGCAGTGCGCGAGGTGGCACGCCTTTCCCTCAGTGCACACAACACAAAGTCAAAGTATACCATTAACGACACCCGGGACTTCCTCCGCAGCCCCACAGTTACAGACGTATTTCGTCGTTGGTTGCGTGGTGAAGCGCACCGCAGGATTGATTCTGGAAGGGATAGGAAACGTCGATTGGAGCTCATACATAGAGCACGAGAAAATGACGGTGGCGGAGAAGCAGGACGCGGAGGCCAAACGAAAAGCCCGCGCGGCGGAGATCCTGGCCGAGTTGCAAAACCTCAAGCCCCTCCTGGACGCAGACGAAATCGCAGCTAACCACAAGAAGATAACTGTCACCGAGATTGTCAAGAACATTAATTGGCATCGCCAGTTTGTGGAGGTGGGCACCATTCCGCAGAAGACGGTATGGTAGGGCTAAATGCCCGGGAGGCGGGTTCTTGAAAAGGGTTGGTGGTCGGTGGTTTTTGGAGTAGAAAGTCGACAGTATATGAGAGGGAGATAAGGGTGCCAATAGAGTACGAAATGGGGAGGCCACGAGAGTAGCGATAGGTCGTAAAATTGAGCACGATGCAGATTCCGCGTGAATCTGGGGAGACGAAGAGTTTTGCACGCCGAGTGCACACACACGAGATTACGTAGGACGAATGTCGACACGAGAAGACATGGGGGTTCAGCCGCTGAACTGCACGATGAGCGTAGAAGGCAAGAAAGGTGATTATCCGGCCCCGTGGGCGCGTATTTACAGGACAAACAATGATGTAACTAAAAATAAAAATAGAAATAGGTAAGAGCCGAAACCAACATGTGGTTGGATTTCCACACACCGGCCATACGACCCTGCTACAGTGCGGGGGATTTTGATGTCGTTCCCGACATCCAGAAACTATAAAAGGAAGAGGAGTATGGCCGTAAAGTAGGAGGAGCAGTTTATATCAAAATGCAGTCCATGAGCAATCGCGTAGCATGAAATAAAATAAAATAAATCATATCAGTGAAGTAGCCATAATATCCTAGATGCTTAGATGGAGATGAAATGTAACTGGAAAGAGCCCATGTTATTAGAACGAGGACAAGTGAAGATGGAGAAAGGGTTTCGAAGAAGGATTTTCTAAGATGATCAATGAATAAATGAAGTGGGGGATGGTGCAACCGGAACCGAAGGCGGATCGCAAATGGGTTTCGAAACAGATTTGGAATCCAGATGGCGAATAAACGCTGCTACTTTCGCGCGCATAGGGGGAAAAATGACGAGAAGGTCGGCGAACGATAAGGTGGCGAGCTGCTTGGGATCCACACCGAAGTCCGGTAATTTCGGCGCCGAGTCGTGATGTAACGGATGAACGGAAGATGGAAACGGAGGAGAAATCGAAGGATGCGGATGCGGGGGATTTAATTTGAACTTGGGAAGAGGAGGAATGCCATGAGAAGCAGGGACAGCATGTGAAGACGACGATGAATGTGGGTTGTTAATTTTGTTCATCGCAGAAGTTGGGGAATTGGTAGCGGATTCAACGACCAGATCTGTACGTGCACGAGGTGGACACGAAGAATGCGGGGGATCTAAATTGTAACGTGATGGAGAAGGGGTATCTGCGTCGAGATTCGATGCGAACGCCGTTGGCGGTAACATGGGGGAAGGATGACTGGGTGGAGCAACTGGCGGCGAAACGGGAGGGTGTAACGAAGGAGACAGCTGCGAGGGATGTAATTTCCGGTATGGAGGAGGATCAAGACCGGTGGAAGATGGTTCTGCATGCGACGGCGGCGGAGAATGAGGCTCAGGAATTTCGTCGAGGGATGATAGCTGAATGCAAACGGGTGGGACGACTGGAGCTGTACGCACGCGAGGCGAACAAGAATGATGCGGGGGATTTAAATTGGGACGTGATGGAGAAGGTGAATCGTCGAATGGAATGGATGCGAACGGAATTGGGGGTAAACTGGGCGATAGAGGTCGGCGAACTACGATTGGGGACTGCAGGGGACTTGAATTCGACGGCACGTCTCGCTCTGGGATATCGACGGGATGAGTATATACAACTTTAGTAGCATTAGGCTTTCGTGAACACCTACTTTCCTAGTGAACACCTACTTTCCAAGCGAACACCTAATTTCCCGCTGAGGCCGCAATAAAGATTGATGGCCCATCAATCTTGCAGCATCTCAGCAATTTTGCACAAGTCCCCCCGTTTTTTGTCATATAGATCCCTCACCCAGACACTAACTACTAACCCTAACCACCTAACCCCTAACCACTGAACCACTAACTCTAACCTCCGAACCACTAACCAAAACCACCAACCAGAAACCAGAACCACCTAACCCGAACCCTAACCGGCCGAACCCGGCAATCTGCCGAGTGTGATGTGTGTCATTGATGGGTAGGCGTTCGGAATTGCAGGCAAAATGCAAAATAGGTGTTCACACACAAAAATAGGTGTTCATGCCCAAATTAGGCGCTCGCGAGCACCTAATGCTACTAAAGTTGTCGTGCCTCCGACGGGATGAACAGCAGACTGCGATGCAGGTTGGGGAATATTCTGCGGACGGAGGCGACGACGATGTGAGGAAGCGAACAGATGGGCCGCGACACCGCCCGAATTTCGCGTCATTGGAAGGGGAGATCCATCATGAGAGACAAGGCGTCCGTCTGGTTAGAATCTGGCGAGTCCGTGCTCAACGAGTTCCCATGTCCGAGGACAGAACTTGGGGCTAAGCCGATGGGAGCCAGTACGTCCGCATACGAAGCAGCGGTGGGATCGACGTTGGGGTTTGGATTCGAGCCGGGACTGCGCGACGGATGGATTGGGTGCATCAGACGAAGGCGACGAGGAAGATCGTGAGGGGGAGAGACGAGCGGCTACAGATGCTTCGTACGAGTCACGACGTAGAAGATCGCGTAAAATATGCACGACCTGGCGCTTGGTCGGCGGCGAGTCCGTTCCGCGATTCACATCGGGAAGCCATCCTTCAACATCCTTCTGGGTCTCGAACGGTAGCCCGGCAACTAAATAAACCTGTACCTCCGCGGCTGTGAGGAATCCAAGCTCGCGAAGATAGCCCGAAATTTGCGTGTAACGACGTAGGTACGCCTCCGCGTCCGATAACGAGCGAAAGGGCGACCCCCTGCAAGTCCCACTGCAGAATTCGTGGAGGTCGGCGATCGTGTAAGTCGCAGCGCCGTCGTCGGAGCCATAGAGGCTGTGGAGCTCGGAGACCGCATCGTCCCAACTCCTCGCATCACGCTGAAGCTCGGGCAAATAGCGAACGACACGCTGGACCTCTGGGGTGCAGTACGAGACGATGATGGGAGTTAGCTCATCGAGACTGAGCCCCGCACGTTCGCCGTGACGCGAAAGGACGTCGAGAAAATCCGTCAGACTGGCGCCGTCAAAACGAGGAGCGTCAGCTGATTGGGGTCGTGGCATGGGTGTATATTTAAATGTGGAGAAAGAAGGCGAAGTCGTCATGATGAAGAAGGATCGAAGGGATTAAGAATGATTAATTGGGCGACAGACCACACGGAATACCCTAGGAAAAACCTCCCCCTGCGGTGGTCACCACTGTGGTAGGGCTAAATGCCCGGGAGGCGGGTTCTTGAAAAGGGTTGGTGGTCGGTGGTTTTTGGAGTAGAAAGTCGACAGTATATGAGAGGGAGATAAGGGTGCCAATAGAGTACGAAATGGGGAGGTCACGAGAGTAGCGATAGGTCGTAAAATTGAGCACGATGCAGATTCCGCGTGAATCTGGGGAGACGAAGAGTTTTGCACGCCGAGTGCGCACACACGAGATTACGTAGGACAAATGTCGACACGAGAAGACACGGGGGTTCAGCGTTAACGTTCAGCCGCTGCACTGGCTCAGACGATGAGCGTAGAAGGCAAGAAAGGTGATTATCCGGCCCCGCAGTGGGCGCGTATCTACAGGACAAACAATGATGTAACTAAAAATAAAAATAGAAATTAACCGTTCTTTAACGAAATGGCCTTTCGGCGGTGCAATTACCCCTTGTAGGTTTATCTCCTCTCTAACTTTCCTCCTCCTTTCTTTTAAGTCGTGTCCTCTTGCCCCATTTGCGCCCTGGTTTTTCTCCATTGGTTGACGTCAAACATTTAATTGATGGCGCAACGCTGATAACAATCATGGCAGAGGCCCGCACTCGGCCGCTTTCAGTTGAACATGCCTGGGGCTGGATCCAGATCCTGATTTTAAACCCACCACGAGACTTGACCGCTGACCTACGCGCAGTTCCTTCGGGACAGGACGCAGTTGGCGTTGCCTACGGCGCAGCCAGATTTCAATCATAATCGTACCGAGGGGGTCACGTACTCTCGCCGGTGACCCTCGATATAAGAACAGGGACACTTCTGGCAAATTTCCCTCGTTTCCCGTGTCCTCAGATTTCCTGGAATCGGAACGTTTTCTTCTCGGATCAATGCTGGGGATTTTTGACATTTGAACCTTCTGCTGGGGACGTTCCTCTATTCCGTTTTTTAAAACTGCTCTGGGAATTCGCTGTCAATGTCACAATGTTGGCCACAGTAATTTCCCCAATCTTTCTTCCTTCTTTCAATGAGTCAGGTCTGCCGAAGGGTTTCGTCAAATTGTCTGCCTTTGCTCGAAACCTCGCCTGTCACAGTTTTTCAGGAAATTTTGACTGTTCTCGGCAATTCTCAGTGCTGGGCTTATTCGGCCTTTCTCCAGCGTCTAGTGGTCGATATCAATTCCGTCCACTACGCCGCATGATTCAGTACAAGAGTCTTGCGGACGGCTCATCTCATCTGTTGCCCTAGACGGCAATTCTTCCTCCAGAAATCCAGCGAGCCTTCACTGGCAGGATAGAGAGGTGGGTGAACTTTTAGTCAGCAAAATGGCTTATTTCTGAGAACCTCTCGACTGCGCAGCAGAACGCAACATTTTCTCTCTGTCATTCGAGCATTGCAATTGCAGATGGCCCTTCGAGGGATAAATGCATGTATTCTCGGACGGAGGGCCTGCTCGCCTTCCATTTGCAGTTTCGCCCTTGTCTTGCGTCATTCGAGAACTCTGTTCTCCCTCGATTTAACTTTCCCCGCAAATCTTGAAGCTCTCTATTTGCTAGTTTTCTATTCATTTTGTGCTCTTCTTGGCCGGTGTTTCTCTTTGTCTGGTCAGTGCTGCGTGCGATCCGTCCCAGGGGCGCCAGGGCCATTGATTTTTCACAAGCTTCGCACCCTGGAGAATGCAATTCGTGTCAGGGATCACACTGTTTTAAATTGGACGTTATGCTAGAAGAGTTCATTTTTCCTACTCTATTTTAACTTTTACACTGCGCCCGTTGGTAATCATAGTGTCAAACACGATTCTCCTGGCCAACCTCCGTCCGGGTACTGCTGGTGTTTGTTTCGCGCCAGCATTCCTTATTGCACAACACATCTCTCTAATCACCCGGGATACCGGAGCGAAGCGGAGGCCCGTCTTGTAGGTAAGAGCCTAAACCAGCGTGTGGTTGGATTTCCACACACCGGCCATACGACCCTGCCACAACGGTGATTAGCAAGATGGGAAAAGAAGACAACTTATCACCGCCGTCCGTCGCTATAACTGCGAGATTCTTCCTCGACTCCAGATGCTTGCGCTCGCAGCAATGACAGCATGTGTCTCAGGCGAGGAAGCTGGCGAAGACATACCGATTGTGGAGAGTTGGGATGCAGAGGAAGAGTCACTTGAAGATGATATGCTGGACGACTATGAATAATCAATAATTCCCATAAATACTTAAATTTACTTTATAATTACTTGTACTGACCAACTATAACTATTTTGTAGCAAAGAGCACGATGGGAGGAGGCAAACGAGTTGTAAAAGAGGGCCAAGCGGTAGATAGGGGGATCTATACCAAATGCGGTGATACCATATTCTCCATCACCGATGTTTGGCAGCGTTGCCGACCACCACATGATACATGCTCGTACAGTATGGTAGATTATCTGGTGGTGCCGAGCGGCGAGAAATCAACAAGCTCAGTTGAACAGGTACACTTGAGGTGACGGGTGACATGGGGTGTAAATTTGACCGTAATAGTACAGTATCTTGACATTATCATGTTGCGGCGTTTAAATTCCGTTGTTTCTATATGTCTTGTGTCCTTCTTGACTTCGATTCAGGGACTAAAGCTGTGCAGACTCTGAGTATTGCAACTACGAGGTCTTGCGTTTTGTGCCGATGCTTGACTGATGCGCGCTGGAGTCAGTGGTGCCACTTGCGCCTCCTCAAGTGCCACCAAAGTGGAAGCTGGGTGGAAGTTCAAGTTGGGTGGAAGAATGGGATTGCGCTCGTCCCGGGCAATCAATCCGCCACAACATAATCCCTGTCACTGCTAAATCTGAACCGTTTCTGCGATATCATTGGGGAATCGAAACTCGAGAGCTGCTTAAAAGGCGGCTCTTTCCCTCGCTCGTATCCTCAGGAACTTGTCCTCTGCTCTTGCTCACCAATATGAAGTTCTCCACTGTCTTCATTGCCCTCACGGCTGTCGCAACTGTTAGTGCTGCTAGGGTCGACACCAATGCTTTTCGTATGGCGCGTGGGTTGCCTCCTAAAGCCCCCGCCCAACGGCCTACTCCAGCCCTTGGTATGCATGCAAAACCATTTCTTATGGATTTTCTGACAAAATCTTTAGCTGCCGCCAAACGAGGAACTCCCTCTGGCGTACCCCCTCCCGAGTGCAAGCCTGCCCTGCAGGTGTGCTCCGTCAATTCAGAGTGCTGCGCAGATGTCTGCCTCCTCGGTGTCAGTCTCCCGTTGTGAGAACTCATGAATGTATCCGTGCTGAGGTGTTCGGATTCTAGCTTTGCCTTTAATTGACATGCCGAGATCGTCCGCATGTGAGTTCCATATCGTGAGTATCATTGTTCCTGCTGTACACACTCTCCGTTGCTGAGCCCTTGGTCAGATGGCCAAAAACGTTGGAGGGATGATGTTTACTTATGATATACTGTTTCTCGGGACGTAGGATCTTTAACATGCTCGTGTTTTCTTAATGATACGCAAGCGGCCCAGTAGCCTCTTCGGTCTGGATTGAGTTGACGGTGGCAGAGCCGAGGAAACTCCTGACTTGATTAATTGAAGGCGAAGCGATGAAAGGAGTTTGTGTGGCCAAGGCGGTTTGCCCCGAATGGGAGCCGCAGCGGAGCCTATCGAGCCATAAGTCTGGTGCATCGTGGCCGTGTTCTGGTCGGACTTATCAAGATGTTCTTCTCCAGAACAATGGGATGTATCATATCCCCAGGTATGCCTGATTGGTTCTGCTACAATGAATGAAGTCCTCACAAAGCAGGTGTGTTTTCATCTTTCGGCTAGTGATGTTCAGGGCAGGGCTACCCTGGCCCTGGCCGGGCTCGGGCAGGGCTTTTAGGGCCAAGGCTTTGAGGAAGTCCAAGCCCTGGCCCTCAGCCCTGCCCTGGCCCTGCCCGAGCAGGGCCCAGGGCCTGAGCCCTGGGCCACAACTGATTAATTTTTCTCCCTCAGGACCAACTTGAACGGTAAAAAAATAAGACTATATTCTGTAAAATGCACCGTCATTCTTGTGGGAAGGGCCAATTAAATAAATTGTCCCTTAATGGTGTCGGAGTTACGGTTTTCATTTGATGAATAGCCATCACTGCCATCGGCATGCTCAGTTCCGCCCAGTTCCGGCATCAAGAATGTGTGCGGGGTGTCGGCAAAGCGTCAACAGGCTGTTCCTGATCTAATTAAAAGGTGCGCCGGATGTTGCATAAGTATCGGCATGGTACTCGGCACATGAGGGCTTACCAGGGCCGAAGCCCGGGGCCGCGGGCCTCAGAGAATCGGAGCCCCGGCCCTGAGCCCTCAAAAGCCCTGGCCCTGCCCTGTGTAGGGCAGGGCTTCAGGGCCGAAGCCCTGCCCTGTGCAACACTACTTTCGGCCATTTCAGATTCAATCGTCACGAGTTTCTTTTTACTCAATTACCTCTTTCATTCTAAGGTTAATCACAGGAAATAAGCTCCGCATCTGCACGGTTTCCAAGACGCGTTCTTGCGCTTGTCTAAGACGAGGTCGCCTGGGAGCGGAGGGTGCATGAGCTGCCATGCCAGAGTGTCTTCTTCTTCGTGGCCACGAAGAGGTCCCCTTGCACGAGGCAAGCTGGGGCAGGGAAAGTGTGCAGAGTGCCATGCCTTGTATCTGGACAATGTTGTGCCTGCCATGCTGCCAGCTGATTCCGCAAGATGGATGTTAGGCACAGTCGATGGGATATAAGGGATCGTAGAATTCCCAGTATATACAATCACGTGATAGCTCCAGAACCTTTCAAGCCGCAATGGGTCAGATCCAGATGAGGTGCCATATACCTCACCTGTAAGTCCCTCCTATCCCTTGTAATAAGCCGTGGAGAAGGGGGGGGTCTCCCCCTCTAAGTAGAGCTCTTTCTGCCTGTCGTCGAGCACGCGCCAATTCCGCTTATGTAAATATTTAAAGATAATAGCAATAGCTCTTAGATATAGTAGATAGCATAGATAGCCGTACTGTAATCTATATCGTGTTCCCATCAATAGCTGCCAAAGATATGCAACGCGCGCCATCGCGATTTGATGGCGCGCTGTCGGTGCCATCAAGCGCCATCAATTCCCTATCACCGCGCCCGCCCTTGCGTCCCCCGGCCTCCCAAGTGCCTCAATAATTCTGAAAATAATAGGGCAGCATCGGATATACCAAATGCAATTACCGATCACATAAATACTATAGAAATGCACGCCCCAGTCCCACAAATACAAGACTTTCCTCCTATGTACTCTCCCCACGGGGGGCATCATGCGTGAGGCGCATGATGTGTTCGTACACGTCTGCCAGCGCGTCCACGTCGAAGTCCGGCCTGTCCTCCTCTTCCTCCATGTCTGGATCAACCGGCGGCATTGCAATCCCTCGTGCATCCCCCAGAGCAGCACTGGTGTGCATAACTCCCGGCCCATCTGACATCTCAGCATCAGTTCCCGGCCCAGCGCTTTCCCTCAATTCAGTGTCATCCATCCACACGTCTTGGTCTGGTACCCGCTGCTCCCGATTGACGCTGATGCCAGGGGTAAGTGACGCCGTGAAGCCAGGCTCCTTGCTGAGCTTCACGAGCCGGTCCATGTGCTGGGCATCGAAATGCCCCCGTTCCATTCGGTGCAGCGCTACTTGATGTGCCAGCGCCTCATCTCCCTCGTCGCACAGCCGCCGTTCGTGGTAGAGGAGGAACGCCTCCTGGTCCGCCATGTGGGTTATAAATCTTGGGATCTCAAGGTTGAGGCGGCAATTTCTTCGTCGGCACGGAGCAGCTTGAAGTGCTGGTCCATGGCGACACGACCCGCTGGCTGCGCCCAAGGCTCACTGCGAATATCTTCCCGTCCTTCGCGTAGAAGGTCGAAGTCGGATAAGAACACATAGTCCACAATTTGTTCCCAAGACAGACCGCGTCTCGGGGGAGACATAGCGGCAGCTGCGGCGTTGTATCGGTCAAGTGATGTCTTCATGGCCTTCGAGCATGCCTGCAGGGCTTTTGCGATATGTTTTCGGAGCCTGTAGCCTTCGCAGCCACATCAGCAAACAATCAATTAATACAAAGAACGAGACAGACCCGTGTCACAGAGATTGACCTTGGAGAGCTCGAATATCCGTGCTACTACTAAGGCCTCGAGGTCATCAAGTGCGCGCTGGTAGCGGCGTTTCCTCAGCATCTCCACTGCTGCCGCCCATTCTTCATCCTCCGGACGCCAACGCTCCGTGATCCCCAGCCGAAGCTCCAAGTCCTGAACCGCAGCCAAGGTCTTTGAATGTACCTCCCCAGTGTGCCGCCGTTGTGTCTCAATTCGCCGAGTCTGCGCGGCGGCGGCAGCGTACGATGCTCCCGTTTCTACCAGGAAAATGGGCAACGCCACCTTCCGTATGTCATTAAGCCGTTCCCTGCCAAGCTTTTCATACAAAGACCAAGTGACAAAGAAATTTACGCACTCGTGATCCCGCAGATTTACCAATTTCTGATAATATTCCATCTGAAGTGTTTCTTGCTCCGGCTCCTTGGACAGAGAGCGCAAGTATTCCTTCTCCTTCTCCAGCCAAGTTTCGAAAACGGACCGATCTTCCACGCCCATTGACGCCATGGTTTCCCTCAGGGCAGGTTGTGTCGCCCTGATCTTCAATGCATTGCGGTATTTGCTCGCGAGCAGAAGGGCTACAACTTCTACATTGGCTCCGCACATAACTCAATGCAGGGAAAAACTTACAAAGGCCTTGGTAGGTGTGCGCAGCATCAGCGTGCCTGAAGTACATCGTAATTGCCTGCTGTCTGTGAAATGCAGTCGCATAGCGAGTTGTTGAAGCAAGCACGTTGGACTTCGAAAACAAGCACTCGCATCCTTCGAGTCCCTCCAAACCCATTCCGGTGACATAAATTGACAAATTGCACAGTTGACAGCGGCGATTGTGGCCGTGGCCGTGGAAGGCGCCCACGAGAGACCGGAATTTGTTGTCTGCAGTGAGGGTGGCGAGCTTGGGGTGCATCTTCACCATCTTCCCAAATTTACAGCCAATGTCATACCCCAGCCCCAACTCGCCGAGGACATGCAGGAGATGAGCAGTGACTGCGAACCCATATTTTGCTCTGCGGCCCGCGATCAGCTAGGGGAGATAATACACCAAAAAAAAAACCTACAGCTCGTCGCTCTTTACCACACCTATGGCTCCCAGGAAACCCTTCTAGTTAGAATGAGGGATAGCGCGCTAACCCTCATTCTAACTTGAAAGAATTCAGGCAAATTCCCCTATGCTACAATAAAGGCTATGATAAAGCCTTCATAAAGCTGCAATATCTCATGTTTTGAGAGATGGTAGACCCAAGACAACCTTGCCACAATAAAGCTGTAATAAAGGTCACAATAAAGCTACAACAATGGTGATACCTCACAACAGAGTACCAAACAACAAAAGCTGCAATAAAATTGCAATAAATTCGCAATAAAGGGGTCACCTTGGTGTGGGGTTACCAAACAACAAAAGCTGCAATAAAGCTGCAATAAAGTCAGAATAAATCTGACAACCTCACAACAGAGTACCAAACAACAAAAGCTGCAATAAAGCTGCAATAAAGTCACAATAAATTTGACCCTTCATTTGGCATACAGCAAGTCCATATGCCACAATAAAGCTATAATAAAAACCTTTCCAAAAAGTTCCTTGCACCTATATGCTGCAATAAAGTTACAATAAAGCTGACAATGAATGTGCTCTTGTACATAGAGTTTGGGAACTGCATACACTGCAATAAAGCTGCAATAAAAGTTGTTTTCACATAAGAAAACCATAGTCAACCTTTGCTACTGTCTGTAGTAAGCATTTACTGTATGTTGCAAACCATAATGATCTGAAGTCCTTTGTTGGAATGATGTTATGCACAGTTCCTCTGTGGAGAGAACGATCCCTTATAGACAGCAAGTGCATTCATTGCCTTGCCCCCAAAAGACATTTATCATCTTTTATCTATAGTTATCTTGCCTGTGCTATGGCCTGAGGAAACATACTAGCCTCCAGTTTCCTATCATGATCCAGATCAATTTATGTGAATATTTTATTGGAATATAATATTCATTTATCGTCAGGTTTGGCCGAGTATTTTGCATTTTGTGCAGCAACTAGGGCACTGATTACAAAACGGATTGGACAGCCAGACTGAGTGATTTTTTCTCTACAACTTTGGTTTTGACTCTATTTTTTTGATTTTTTGATGTCTCGGAGCCTCCCAGCATGACATGGTTCCTTTTTTTATCTATTATCTTGCCTGTAATCTATGACGTTCCAAACGTCACATTATTCATTTCGGAAAAAAAACTTTGGGTCCTGAAAAAAAAAATTGCTAAAATCTCAGAATACCTCCATAGTGCATACCTACTCACTAGGGGAGTGTACTATGTTAATCCTGAGAGGAATTGGGCTGTATCGGGGTGGAATATGCTGAGGAAGGGAATTCGGCCCAACCAGCTGAATGTGCACAGCCTCCGATCTGATAAGACCCTCGACCCATGACTTCCCGGCGTGCGTTACTCCTTTGATTCTCAAATCTCTGTCTCCTCTTAATGTCTGACCATCTGGCAGTCAGTCCTGGTATTCTTTGTCCTCGTCACGTCCGGTTTCCATTACATAGTCCAGGTGCAACTCATATTATAAAACCCGAAAGTTGGTAACCAGCGGCTCTGCGGTTCTAGCACATAAACTATAGAAATGAAGCTTGACGAGTTTAGGGATTTTTGTGGAGCGCGTCAGAAAACGGTCCACCTGTGGACTGTTTTTGGCCGCGTACAGTCACTCACCTGGTGTCCTGTGACAGGTGACAACGCCGCAACGCGTCTCAAGACGCGTCTGAGGAGCACGGTTTGGGGATGTGGACAAACACATCCAGACACATCAACTATGATCAGCTTTCTCTCGAGCACCACCTTGCCAGCTTTGGTACCCCCAATGACTTGCCGCTTGCACACAGGCTTTCTCAAGCACTACCAGCCAAACTGGCCACATGTCTCAGTACTGGCCAAAATTGCGAGGTTGAGTGAATTTGCCACGACAGCAACCGGTACAAACCCAAGAAGCTCAGAGTCAGAGAAGGACCAGCTACGTCTCATCATTGTTTGCGACCAGTCCGATTTTGTGCCCGACTTGGTCCTCTACTTGTACCAGAATGGCCTCATAAAGTTTATTGCAATCTACCGATGAACTCATTGGCATTGACTGCAATGAGGGCGCTATCAAGAGCCTGCTCGCCTCCATCACTGGAAACTTCCATATTGACTAGCTTGTTCGCGAAGTCATTGAGCCATACAACAGGCTTAAACTGATTCTGCCAGGGCCCAAAGTTCAGGTTCGAGACCGCAGTCTTCAACACTATTTTGAAGGTTTATATGGACAGCAACAATGTTTCGGGCCCAGGTGTGTGGCAAATATCTCAAAATTGGGGTCCGGACAAAAGTGAGTGTATCTCAGTCACTTCTGGTTTAAATCTCTTGAAGTAAGTGACAAATCTCAGCTCCAGTACAATCCCCAGCAGCCTGGACCATCGCTGCCGCCGTCCCGCCCCCGAGAGCGTCAACGTTGCCTGTGGCGTCTTCGACCCAAGACCAAATACTGTCCAGATAAAAGTGCGTGTATCTCAGTTAGTTCTGGCTTAAATCTCCTGAAGTAAGCGACAAATCTCAGCTCCAGTATGATCCCCAGCTGTCTAGACCATCGCTGCCGCCATACCGGCCCCGAGAGCGTCGGCGTCGCCAGTGGCATCTTCGATCCAAGGCCAACTACTGTCCAGAGTCCAGACAAAAGTGAGTCTACCCCACTCATTTCTGGCTTGAATCTGTTGAACTCAACGACCTACCTCAACTCCAGTATTATCCCCAGATTCCAGAACCATCGCTGCTGCCGCCCTCCCCGGAGAGCGTTGGTGTCACGGGTGGCAGCATCGACTCGAGGCCAGCTACTGTCCAGACAAAAGTGAGTCTACCTCATTCATTTCTAGCTCGAATCTGTTGAACTAAACGACCTACCTCACCTCAAGCATCATCTCCAGCCGCCTGGACCATTGCTGCCGCTGTCCCGCCCCCGAGAGCGTCGGCGTCACCAGTGACATCGTCGACTTGAGGCCATTTGTTGTCCAGACAAAAGTGAGTCTAAATGACTCATTTCTGGCTCAAATCTCCTGAACTCAACGACCCACCTCAGCTCTAGCATTATCTCCAGCTGCCTAAGCGATTGCTGCGGCCGTCCTGCCCCCGAGAGCGTCGGAATCACGGTGGCGTCATTGATTTAAGGTCAACTACTGCGCAGAATGAAGTGAGTCTAGCTCACTCGTTTCTGCTTTGAATCTCTTGAGCTAAACAATGTACTTCAGCTTTAACATGATCTCCAACCATCTGAACCATCCTTGCTGCTGTCCCGATCCTGAGAGCGTCAGCGTTGCCAGTGGTATCATCAACTTGAGGCCACATGTTGTCGACAGTGTCGTCCACACCCTCTATGTGTGTTTCGCCCTTTATTGTAATTCCCTTCCAATTTTTCCTTACAAATCTTCACTGCCAGCAATACGAGTACCGCAGCAGCGTCCTAAGGTACGCATAGCTGGCGACGAATTTTTGGTGGTGATGCTGATCCGGATTCTCTAGCTGGCGCAGTTGGAGAAGGAGGTCAAGGAGCGGTTGAAAAAGAAGGATGTGCAAAAGGAGGAGGTGGAGGACCGGCCCCCCTGGGTCAATCCTGGTTTACTGATCACAAATGGTTCACAAGTGTGAGTTTCCCCATGTTTGACATGAAGCAGTTGATGTCCCAGATCACAAGAACCCCTTTTCAGACAACATGGGTGCTGAAAACATGTTTTTCTCAGTTCTTGAGCAGGTGGTGAGAGAAGAAATAACACCAGCAGGTTACGGAATATTATTGGCTGATGAATGGGAGGCATACCCAGCCGTTGAGATATTGGCAGTGGGGAGGCAGAATATTTGTGTTTTGCTGGCTAATCTGATTTGGCTACAGTGTGCAACACTTTGGGTGCAGAGCTTGAATGTACTTTCTTATTTTGATAACATATACTTAAACCACACCACAAGTTGGTGGGGGGTTTTGGAGTCATGGACACTTGACCATCCACATTGGAGTGGGCAGCAAGCACATCAGACTAGGCAAATGACATGCGTGTTTCAATTTTTATGGTATGTGGCAGGCATTCCAGGTCCATGTGGCTGTTTGGTAGGACGGGCTTTGAGTAGATTGTAATTGCCAGAAGGAAGACAGTTCGGGAAGAGCAGTGGCTGTGCACCTTCGGCCGGTAGGGCCGAACTGGCTTCCTCAATGTATTCCACCACGATACGGCCCAATTCCTCTCAGGATTAGCATAGTACACTCACCTAGTGGGTAGGTATGCACTATGGAGGTATTCTGAGATTTTAGCAAATTTTTTTTTTCAGGACCCAAAGTTTTTTTTCTGAAATGAATAATGTGACGTTTGGAACGTCATAGTAATCAAGCATACACCTCCTGGATTCCTATCATGATCCAGGCCACTTCAAATGAATATTTTATTGGAATAAATATTCATTTATTCCCAGGTTTGGCCAGGTATTTTGTGTTTTGCGCAACAACCAGGGCACTGACTGCAAAACGGATTGGACAGCCAGATTCAGTGATTTTCTCTCTACAACTTTGATTTTGACTATATTTTTGGATTTTTGGTGTCTCGGAGCCTCCCAGGCCGACATATTTCCCTTTTGGGCCACTACGCCTTTCGCTCAAAAAGGAAATTCTTCGTTTTTGCCCTCAGTTGGGCGCAAATTGACCGTTTTTCTTGATCCAAATTTGCAGCTGTCATGTTCTATAGGTGTGGATGAGACTTGCATCATACTTTGGGCTGAAGAACGCCCTGTATTTTATTTTCAATATGCCTCCGCTGTTATTCGGCTCCCTAATCTCGTGCGGTAGACAGCTCGAGGCAGCACACTTGAGAGATGCACATGCTGCCGTGCTCATTGCAGCTGCTTCCAAGCCGAAACCATCTCGCAAGCAGCCCCAGGGCCCACCAACTCCCTGGTCTCCAATCATACGCCGTGTGGCACCGCGTCCGCGTCGAAACCAGAGCCCAACCCCCACCGAGGACGAGCCGTTGTGCGAGGAGACCTCCAACAACGGCGAGGAGCTGTGCGCCCACCGCGGTTCGCCCCAGGCAATCTACACCGAGGGATTCACTGCACGCAACATATCTTTGCGCATTCGGATTGCTGTGCAGCAGGTGTGCGCTAAATGCGATATGGAAGATTGCCTGTCGTGCGCCTGCCAGTGCCCGGTTTCCGTGGACTGGATAGAACACTATGATGGTGAGGGGCACTTCTTCCCAAGATGCAGAGTGTGTGGTGGATATGATTGCCCGGGGTGCGCATGCACTTGTCCCAAGAGCTCAGTCTGGACAGAGCACAGTGGACATCTGTAGCCCAAAGTTCGTATACTCACTCTTAATACTTTTCTTCGCAACGTTACTTTAGTTTTCAATACATGTTTTCATTTTGCAGACCTTTCGAGTGCCCCTAAGGTCAAATCGTCACAAATGATGCGTGACCGGCTCTTCACTCTTGCTTCCGCTGTGATGTCGCTAGCTCATGCCCTGCTTTGCGAACCAATCTATGCGCCCAATCTGGGCCACGAAGATCGTGATACACACACAGGTTTTTTTTTTGCAGTGGTGCACGAGGACTGGAAAGGGGCCGTAACATCTAAGTGAGTTTCTTCGTGATTTGGTGTTCATCTGCTGAGGATCCCGCAAGAAAAACTCGTGCCCGTATGCTCGACACATACCCGAGCGCATCTACGTTCGAGGCTCAGACTTGGTCTAGGTTCCGCGAGTTGTGGAACCTAGATTGTGGTCAATCCCACCACCATCCTCAGTCTATGGCAAACGTGCCACTCCCCACATCCAAAATTCCTTCACCCGGACCTCTTGGTTCGCTGCCGACCGAGGACGCACGGCAGAGGGAGGCTGCTTTCAAGAAGCGCCTCCTCCGCAATTTCGCGCTCAATAAGCCCGAGCCAGTACCAACAATCGCGGAGGGCGCCACCAAGCTCTTCACTACGTTCCTTGGCGTGACCCCGTCGGATGTCGCAGAACGTATGGAGGCAGCATTGCGTCACGAGTCGCAAGCGCCGATGGAATCCTTGGATAACCTGCGCGCGCGAGTCGCGGAGAATATTGAAGAGGTGTTGGCTAGCGGGAGCTTCTCGAGTGCCTACATGGTGACGCCTACAATGGCAGAGTTGGCAGGGGGATTCAATGACCACGCGCATACACGCTGTACTGGGTTTTTGACTGGCTGGCCGGCATCCCCAGAGGATGGTGAAGGTCGTGAACACCATACTTAATATTCTTTGCTTTCGCGTACTTGTGCTATGTATTTCATTTTAAATACGGTTTTTCATTCAATTTCAGGCATTGCTAAAGAACAAAGCACAAAGTGAAGCAAGCATATATAAATTCATGAAGATGCTATGATACATGATGGCGTGATGCCATCCTTCTTGGCGCAAAGTGCAGCACGGTCCAGTGCTATGAAGGGAGACATGGTGGCTAGAATGTTGGCAAAGACATTCCGCTGCTTGATTCATGCACACTTCGCGGCAAATCTGTGCTGTAAGTACAGAGTGAAATATAAAATTAGATCTCTCACCTGTTGTCGTAGATGCCGCTGTCGCCGTCGACAGCAAAATAGATGGGGGTGTTGGGATACAGGCGACCTGTGTTGCGCGTGAACACTCTCTTGAATCCGTTACACAGCGGCAAATAATTGATGACCTCTTGGAGGGTGTGTGCGTAGTAGACGGGGTCGTCAGATGGGTCGTGCGATGGTTCACGCAGGTGAGACAAAAATGTTCTGGTAAAGACTCAGCAAATTCATTAATAAAACAGGGGATAGTCCGAAAGCGTACCCATTGCGTGAGATCAGTCCCCAAGAAGAGATGTACCAGTCATATACATGGCATTCCACGTCCTCATCGGTGGCGTAGTTCTCGTTGGAGGCTGCGAAGTGAGAAGCAGTGGGTATGTCATGATGAGGAAATGCAAGTCTAAGAAGTGGTGCAAGGAGCGCAGCAAGAAATTCCAAGACGCGTAGCATACTAGCAGTGCAAGACTGTGATGACTGTTGCACATGACATGAATTGGCTGTTTGTGATTTTTGGTTGCCCGAGTGTGCGAGGATTTGGCTAAAGAGCAAAATAAAAAATTGAGAAGGAAACCAATGTTCTGTGGAGAACAAGAGGAAAAATGAGGAATATTTGAAGAAGAAACAAAGTGGCACGCAAAAAGAAAGCGTTGAGGGGGGATCAATCAAAAAGACCCCCGGGGCCAGTGGCACAGCCAGTAAGAAACAAAGAAATGGTGATGTCTTGGAATCTTGCGTGCTAGACCACTGGACCAGGAGGTCCTGTGGTTTGGTGGGAAGAAACGTGCCGAGAGGTGAGGTAAAATGTGAGGTAACTGACAGAAGCTGTCACTCACGTTTCTGTGGCTTCTTTGTTTGTTGACAGGTCTTCTCTTTGTTTGTTGACAACTCTTCTTTTCTCCCACAACCATGCCAATCTCTGCCCACGCACTCCGCAACCCGGGCCGTCAAGTTCAGACTGCACGCAAGAGACGCTCAGACCGTGGGCTGTCTGACGGCGTCAAGGCACAGCTCACCCTCAAGAAAGCCTTGTCGAAGCAAGAACATATCTTGTTTGACGAGGCGGTCGACAAGGTTTTCCAACACCGCAACCAGGCCATCATGGACATTGCCAAGAGGTTCGAAAAGAAGATTCCCACCATCCGCACCCTTCTCTGCAGCGCGACACAGTACCTGACCGCTCACGTGCCGAGCTTGTGAACTTGAGTTGCAGGCAAGAGGCACGCACTAATTCCTCTGCCACTGCCTTTCTCTGACCCCGGGTTCAGGCGAAGTTAAAAAAGTACAGGTGATCCGGCAGGAACTCAAGGACGACATTGAAGACGGGTCCTTCAGCCTAGACGCCATTGACGACACAGCGCGAGCGGCTCATCGACCAACTCCTGGAGCATCATGGGCACAAAAGGCGCGGACTACGTGCAACAGCCAAGTCGGCGCAGCTCAACGCCAGGCAGACCCTTAGTGGTGTCGCCAACACGGTGAGTTTTGCTTCTGGTCAAAGTCAAGACATGAACTAATTGAGTTTCACCAAGTTCAACAATTTGTTTGAGCGCACGGGCGTGCAGGCCTTCTTCTTTGCTACGCGCGGGGGTCCAGACGACGCTGCTTCGCCGTTCTTTGCTGACTCGGACGACTCCCTCAAGTTCTTTGAGGAGGTCTTGAACGTCTCCGAGTACGATGTGCTCCGCAAGCTCGAGCAGTGGTCATGTAACCTGGATGAAGGTCAGCAACATTGAATCCTTGTATTAATTTTTATTGACCTTCATACAGGCTCCCACGAGACGAACAACGTTAATAGTGTACGCAAAGATGTCTCGTGCTTGTTCACTGAGGGACTGCATAAGTTTTCATATCTTTGTGTTGCTGTCCTGTAGCTAATTGGAACACATTATAGGCAGGATCAAGAAGAAGGATACCTTGACCATGGAGTACGTCAATTACGACGTCAACGAGCTCGCAGGCTTCCCGTCCGATGTCCAGATAACGCGGCCCGCGCTATGGAATGTGGAGACGGCGCAGCACATCCGCGGCATGCTCCGCACCGGCGCAATCCACTGGGTCGCGATGACGAAGGCCCAGCACACCACGCTGGTGGCGGATCACGACGCACGCCGCTCAGAATCGGGCGCGGGTTTGCTGAAGCAACGCGCTGAGCACTCAGACAAGGGGTTGATCCACGGTCCGCAGAAGAAGACAATGGAGCGCCAGGCGGCCAGCGGTGGGGAGAAGAGTGCTGAAGTTCAGCCCACGGTGCAGGCTAGTGACTCGACGCCGCAGCCCACACAGCGAGTGGCCCACCCGATGCCAACAGCGACGGGAGGCAACACCATCTTCAGGCCAACGGCAGTGGCAGGGGACACAATCTTCGCCGCATTTGGTGCTACCTCACTCGTTCTGTCCCCCAACTCTGACACGGCAGCCCTCTTCCCTCCCAACCTAAGCCTCCCCCCGTCCCTCGACCTTGACACCCTCATGACCCTGCCTGCTGAGATGATGTCCGACATCCAGCTTGGCATGGATGAGGTCCAGCAGGAGATGAATGCCTGCTCGGGGATGGAGGGCTGGACGGTGTCGTTGGCTTGGCCTCTCGCTTCAAGCACGTCACTGGACCCATCCGCTTCAAACAGCGTGCACACAGCAGTTGATGCTGCGTCGACTCGCAGCGCACCTGCAAGCACTGCATCCTTCCCCATTGCGCCATTCAGCTTTCGTCCGACCCCCCTGAATCCTTCAGCCCCCACCTTCGACGCTGGGGCTGTTAATTATTGTTCAGCACCCTTAAGCTCCATCCCCTTCGTCTACGCAGCGCAGTCAAATCCCGCGCCAGGCATCCCCCTGGCGTCTACTTCTACAGGGGCTTTGACAGGGGCCTCAAGCAGCGGGACCGGGACGGATGTTGGTTCGGGAAGCGGGGGCGGGGGCGGGGGCGGGGGCGGGGGCGGGGGCGAGGAGCAGATGCGGAAGCGCAAGGTCCGCAGCGACAAAGGCAGCAGAAGGGGGAGAGAAAATGTGCCGCCTGCGAAGAAGCCTCGCAAGGAACGCAGTGACAAAGGTGCGAAGCAGGGGCCCAGAAATACGGCGTAGAGGTACCCTCAACCTTCCTTACATGTGTTTATGTCCGTCTGTACATTTTTACATGTCTCATGTGTTTCGTATGACTTACGAATATTGATTTATGCTGTGTTTGTGATAAAATATATCTTGATTATGCGATAGATGATTGCATTTTATCCATAAGATGCTCCCTGATTATTTTCAGAATTATTGGGAGACTTCCGAGGCTGGGGGAAGCAAGGGCGCGCACGGTGATGGGATATTAATGGCGCTTATAGGACACATGTCTTGCATTTGTCGGATTTGAGTAGGATTTGTGTGTTAATTATGTAATAGATAATTACATTGTATATGTGAGATGCTCCCTGATTATTTTCAGATTTATTGAAAGACTTGTGAGGCCGGGGGACGCAAGGGCGGGCACGGTGATGGGATATTGATGGCGCCTGATGGCGCCGACGGCGCACCATCAAATCGCGATGGCGCTGAGAATCAGATCTTTGACGGGGTGTTGATGGGAACACAATATAGATTGGAGCACGGCTTATCTACACTATCTACCATATCTAAGAGCTATTGCTATTATCTTTAAATAATTAGGCGGAATTAGCGCGTGCTCGGCGACAGCCAGAAAGGGCTCTACTTAGAGGGGGAGACCCCCCCCTTCTCCATGGCTTATTACAGGGGTTATGAGGGACTTGCAGGTGATATACCTATCAAATATTGATCAGCTTAATATGGCAACCGAGTTTGAACCCAATTTAGGAGGTAATCTTTCACTTGGGCTATGAGGGGACCAGGGTGCCTAATTAAAGGCAAAAGACCCAAGGTTCCGGATTTCCAAGAATCTTTCAAGGGACACAAGTAGTGTGCCCAAGAAATCCAGAATACTAGGGCAGATCGGGTGCTAAGTAATGACCTCAATTGCATCAGGAATATATCAGACAAATAGGGAGCCTGCTCAACCAGGTCCTGCCTTGACAGTTAAAAAGTCTAAAACAGTTCCTGGGCTACAGACGAGTTCAGGGTGTCTATAAAGAGGCATTCCAAAGGGCTATCTTATTCAACCATAATATCTAGAGGGACTAATCAAAGGACCCATGATTATACCTTGAGAGGTTAGATGCAGAGTTCGGACAAAATTTTGGGAAATTTTCTGACTTTCAAAAACAGTTTTTGACCAGACAGACAAAGGAAGTGTTTTGAGGTTTTCAAAAACCGTGGGAAATAATTAAGCGCCTTAAAGTTCGGACATTTGATGGATCTGACCTATAATGGGATAATCATGGGTCCTCTAATCCAGAACCAGTATTTTCAGGATCTAGGACAATCAGTCAGCAAAGCTTAGCGATCACATTTCATATACCGGAGTTATGGACATGGATACACTGGTGGCTAATATATCAAGTTTGTAAAGTTATTTATAGTTGTACAGTATATAAGGAGGGCAGCTTGTAGAGAGAAGGCACAGAATCCTACCCAGACGCAGAAAGCAGAGAAGGCTGAAGGTCTCTAGCGAGTACGGAAGTGTGGAACCTCCAGCTTGATTCATAAACACTACTCCAATAGGATGTGCTTGTATTTTCAAGTCATCACAAATAGACAGGTTGTGCACGAGCCACTGGAGCCACCTGATGGCTCTCGGCCCGTGCGCAAAAATAACAGGTGAGTGGCTTGAAATAGCCACCAACAAGCCACTAACGTTAGATTTTGGCGGTGGAGCCACCAGTTTGCGCACGGTAAAAATGCCACCCGGTGGCTCCGGTGGCTCCTGCACAACCTGTCTAATCTATCAGCTTATTTTGGGATAAAACCCTTGTGTGTTATGTGTATGTGTGCTTTGCATGTACGTGTGCGTGTACTTGACCCTATGTGTGTGTACTTGACCCTATGTGTGTGTGTGTATTCTGTGTGCTTTACGTGTGTTCTGGATTTGTGCGTGTTGCGTGTCAAATTGGTTCACTGCTCCTGTCTTACAAGGTTAGAGTGGGTGACCCAGAGTTGCAAAACTATAAATTGAATATTGTCTGCAGACGATCCTTGGAATTGCTTGCTGTGATCTGCAAAATATAAAACAACTGTTCCCATGTATCTTCTATCAGTGCACAAAGACCCGCACTCGGTCACACTCTCATCACTTGTGGAGTTTGGTTTGTCGTTGTGGTAGGAATTTGTGTTGGTTTCAGGATTTGTGAATCCTGAACTAGAGTGCACTTTCTTATTGCATTCAGCTCGTTGGATTTGCATAAAGTTGTATTTCACCCTTAGACTGCCGGCACACATTGCAATGGCAAAGAAAAAATGGAAACTTACTTTAGACCCATGGCTTGGGGCTTAGGCCTGAGTTGAACGGCCAAGTCTGCACATCTACATCACGAAACTGTATGAACATGCAACAGATGCGGACCCCTCTGCTCCGAGTGCTGACATTCCTGTGTATGAACCTGGGCAAGAAAAGTGATTTTGCAGTGTTTGACTCACCACAGACCTATTTGTAAGAGTAGCAATTGCATCCATTCCAGGCTGGTGTGCTGTACTTAATGGATATTGATGCAGCAAAGAATTGATTGAACAATTTGGTAGAGCTTGAAACGAATGTGTTCACCTGGCACAGATGTCCAAACAAAAAGGAAACAAGTGCTAATTGCATGGCTCGGACCCGAGTTGAACGGGCGATGTCTGCTTGACTCCTGGAATGATACGTGTTATGAGCAGCAGATGCGGCCCTCCGTTCCAAGCCTTGAAAGTCCGGGTTGTGACCCTGGGCAAGGGGAATGATTTCACAGCTTTCATTGCACTCACCAGGTGAAAATAGGAATTTCACCATGCTCCATTCCTGGCGGGTGCGCTGTATTGATGCAAAAAACTCATGGTAGAGCTCGAAAAGAATTGTGTTCACAGACATGCACATGCACATGCTAATGTTCAAAATAAAATGCATGTGTGCAAACTCTATGGCTCGGGCCCGAGTCGAATGGGCGACATCCGCTCACCTCTCTATTCTACAAACATGCGCAGATGCGGACCCCTCCGCTCCAAGCCTTGCCAGTGCGTGTGGTGAACCTGAGCAAGGGGAGTGATTTCTCCGAGTCAGCATTCAACTCACCAGGGGTGAAAATCGAAATTTTGCAGTCTGCCGTTTGTGGCTGGTGCGCTGTAGTGGTATTGATGCAACAAATAGATTGAATAGCTAATGGTAGAGCTCGAAACGAATGTGTTCATACTCACTTGGGACACGGATGGGAAAAACCAAAAGTACATGTGCCTCAACTGCATGGCTCGGGCCCGAGTCGAACGGGCGATGCTTGCTTGAACTTCGAGGTCGCAATGTTAGGTATATGACGGTATTTATCACTGAATAATAACGTGGTAGTTGGACCGTGGTTGTACCTCGTAAAATGTACACCAAACTGTACATTCTGAACGGTGGACCTCAAAACATACATCTTAGTGCGTACATTAAGATTGTGCTCCTTTTGGAACTAACTCCCTTGGCGAAGTGATGGGTTGCTGTACTACGTGAACTAATGGTGTAGGTGGCGTTCGAAGTAGGCTGTGGTCCTCGGCAAAATACTGATATTGCCGACTGAAGACCGTCGATCCATCATTGATCAAACCATCACCACTGCGGCTAATTCTTCGACGAGGAGGGGTCGAGAACTCCGCACCTTAGGCTCGACCAATGAGTGATGCCCAACCCATCACTGAGAGCAGTCAAACCATCATTCTTCTCTCCTCCAAATCACTGAAATAATATATACCTATATACCTTGCACGATGTCCACGATAATTCCCCTCTTCACCACTATCTTTGGCTCTTACCACTCAATAACTGCCCTTAGAGAATAAAAACCCTCTTTTTCTAGTTGAGTACATACTACAACTTCTTGGGCATTCGCACTCGGGTACATCACATAGCCCATGTGCACCTGAGTCCCAAACCGTTTGAAGAGTTTCTGAGCCAGTTCGCTTGACGGAAAGTCGTCCATGAATGTCTTGATATACGTGGGCGCCGAGCCAGTATGGATATCCTGGCCTTTGAATGCCAAGAAAAGGATATACTGGTCGGTTTCTCGCACATAAATTGCCAATTGCATCCACAGAAATGGACCCATGTCGCTACCAGCAGGAAGTCGGAACTGCAGCACGAATAGTGTGAACCACCTGGGGTCATCTTTGAAGTCTCCATGTGGTTTGCCCTGCGTCCCGATCGATGCATCCAGCGCTCCAGCTTTTTTCAACTCCGCATAAATCAGGTCTGTAAGATCGACCAGCGTAAAGGAATCTTGGGTGGCTGGCGTTTCGGGTTTGATTGGTTCAAGGATAACAAATGGAGAAGTGGGATAGCCGGATGGTCATCCTCATCGTCGACTTCCTCAACATGGGCTCGGCGCGATGTATTCGTGAGAACTGGCCCAGTGTTCTCTCCAACACTTTGCACATCCAGATCGATGACATTAGCAGCAGAAGAGGAGTTAACTTGGCAACTCGGTGGCCCAGGTTCCAGTCCGCCGAATGCTAGCACATTGTTTTCGTACCCGTTTAATTCCATGAATTCCCACTCGAAGTGGGAGATGCACAAAGGCATCACAAGCCGGTAAAGCCTATGAAGGATTTGGAGGATGGATTTTATTGGTGCAGCCTCCTTTGCATCAGTTTGGACGGCAGGACCAAAATGCCCGAAACCTTCGCCTTCCCCATGCATCGAAGCTATGTTGAAAGAACCATCACCTGCCGGCGCATTCGGGTCCACATGTTTTGAATGTAAATTGGTTTTCATCCCGGGTATCTCAAATATCCTGTATTGGAAAGGACGATCCTCGGCTGCATCATGCCCCCAGGTCAAATCAAGTACTGGTGTGCGAGGTCATGGATCTCGGGCCCTTGTGCATACTGCTGCATCGTTTCCAAGGTATGGACACAGACGACCATCACCGCCCGTTTTGCATCCCCATCGACATGGTGCACTAGGGGAATGCCCAAGGGCGCACGAACTATCCCCGGAATCGGTTGTGCAACAAACGAGCGGGTACTCTGGTCAAAGTGGGTGGGTGTGATGTTTGGGGGCATGCGGATATTAAGCATATTTTGTTTCTGCTGCTCTCGCTTGCTGGTATGGAATGGAGCAGCGTAACGCCACCCACGGCGATAGGATGGGTCCCGTGTGGAATTCAGCATGTAGACAGGTGCTTGTGGAAAATACCCTATAGATTCTGATTGGATGGCTGGCACAAGCCCTAGCTTATCGTGGACCGGCTTTCCCTCCTTTGGCATGGAATCTTCTGGCCAAACAAACAGATCCAACGGAGGTTCGAGAGGAAGAACACCGGTAAGAGGTGTACCAAATTGTCCTGACTGGTTACGGTCCAGGAATGCTACAGGGACGATGTATATAAGCAAAACATCGAGATTAGTTTCTTGGGTACACACCATCTCGAGGGTCACTACCTCCCTCAATCTGGATTGCGAGGAACGGTGAACGCGCAAGTCTGTATTGACTGTGAAATAGAGAGGCGGTTGGGGGTTGTTATCCTCGTCTACTAAAACCGATTTCCAAGTCAGCAATGGCAACTTGGGAGGAAAATCAATACTGCTGCTTACAGGAGCGGGAGCAGGAAAGAGAAGGCTCTGTTTCGGCGCCGACAGACAGTGGTACTACATCTTCAGGTAACTCTGGCAGATGACTCAAGGTTAGCCAAGTTTTGAAAGAAGTGGGAAAACTGGTCCTCACGGCCTCTAACGGATGTGGCAAGATTCTCTCTAGACTGCTGCTCAGTGATCTCTGTCTGGGCGGCAGCTATAACTGTCTAGAGTTGGCATTCCAGCTGGGGATTGGGTTCTTGGATATGGAGAGCCTCCAATCTCTCCAGGAGCCCCTTCAGGTGGGCCATAGTAGAGTGGGACATTGTCCAAAGCGGAAGCAAATGTAGTGGGCATGTCGACACGGTGAGAGAAGAAGCGAGCACAGCCTTGCACAGCCACATAATGCGTGGGTTCACCTTTACGATCAATTTTGATCGTAAAGGTGAAGCTCACGTATTTATGCAGCCTCCCCCACATCCTATGGCCACAAGTGAATAATTGGAAGCTAATATGCAATGTATCCTAAGAGCTTCTATGGAACCAAACTGAACAAAAAGATGTAATTGCCATTACAATGTGCTCCTTAAGTTACAGGCCAAAATATTCCCTACGGGTTCAGTACTGCCAGGGTTCTCAGGATTTTTGCTTCAGGCTGCTCTTCTATATTATGGAGATGAGTGGATCGGTTGTCTAAGTCTAAAAGCGCATACTAATTATGTTTGTGAGGAAATTAAAATTTTTGATTTCATGATTCAAGAAATGGATTTCAATGAAAGATGGGAAATCTGAGGGGACCATTATGTGCGCATTTTAAATGCGCTTTGAACGAGCCTTTACACAAGGAAAAAGGCGAAGAAATTAGGGCAGAACACCTGTTCTAGTAGGAAATTCTCAGAAAAGTCACCAAAAATCGGATTTCACGGCCCAAGAAGCACATTTACATACGAAAGAGGATATCCGAAGGGACCATTGTGTGCGGATTTTAAATGCGCTTCGAACGAGCCTATGGAGAAGCCAAACAGATGAGAACTGAGGCCGCAACAATTGTCCTGGTCGTAAAGACTACAAAATGCCCAAAACGGAAAAAAAAAATGTCGGTGCCTGTTGTACCGCAAAGACTGTAAACTCATGTTGAACTCGTTGGCAAACGCATTGAACGGGCTCAAAATAGCCCCTGAAATGCGTCTAGTTGGGTCTGCAACAGTGCCAGCGAGGAAGACAAACACAATTAGCGTCTGGATGGAAGTTGTGTGGTGCAGGCGCCCAAGTGAAAAATAGTATAGGTGCGGGTCTATATTTCTATTCAAATGATGTACATTCAACGATTATGAGCGGCTAGAATTGTCGAGACATGTGTCTTGAACACCTCCCACTTCATATGAAGCGCGCGCGCTTCAGGGGAATTAGTGGTATCATCCAAAAAGGACTCGTCAATGTCCCCCTCCCGGAGCAAAACATCCAGCGTCTCTAGCAACTCTTTCCGTTCCAACTCTTCCTGTTCCTCAACTGAGTTTCCTAGCGTCCACCCCGTTTGATGGTGGTCTTGAATAATCCGGGCGGCTTTCATCCGTCCCAAATATACCCTTATCTTTGTTGTCCACAACGTTATGATCCAATTCCATGTTATGCAGATTCACCGCTCACCTGAAGGTAACCTGGAGCCCGGATCTCCGGCATGTTGTTCTCTGGAATCTTGTTCGCCACAGAAACTGATAATTATTGAGGATCTAGATCTGGGACATGATCTGGAACTCGAAACACGGACCTGTATACCACCAAGAACCGGACGATGAGCTGGATCTTCTCATTAGTCGACTGCGATCTCACTTCCGATGCGCCGGTCTGGGAATGCTCGATGGTATGCTTCGACGACTCGGCCATCGGATTCCTCGTGAACGCATCAGGGAGTCTCTGCTCCGCGTAGACCCCGTGCGAAGAATCTTCGAGCGAATCCGGATACGCAGGCGGAATTATTCTGTTCCTGGGCCAAATTCTCTTTGGCACCATGACGGTCAGCACGGTGAGTCTCATTTGGGTTTGAAGGGGTTAAATGTTGTCCTCATATCACATTAACAGGACTCATTCGTTGGCTCATTGTAATTCACGGGTTCATCAATGGGTATTCCCGCCTCATAACGGGGCTGAGAGCCAGCGACAATAATCGGGCAGCAACAGTACTCAATCTGTATCTCGCTGCCTGCCGAGAATACGATGTTCCCTCTCACCTTCGGGGCGACCATGGAACTGAGAACCTGTATGTTGCTGCTTGGATGGAAGTCTACCGGGGGGTTCGCCGCAGATCATATATCTGGGGAAGGTTCAATTATTTTCGAGCCCTCATCCCAAGCCTGAGCTAACAAATTCCTAGGAGTGTCCATAATGTTCGCATCGAACGTCTCTGGGTCGATGTAACCATCCAGGTGGGTGGAGTGATTCACCATTTTCGAAATCTGCTACGGCCTCGATATCAATAATATCAACCACATTTGATTGTTACATTTCCTCTTCCTCTCAACGATCAACAGCCAGCTCGCTTTCTTTGCCCAGTCGTGGAACCAGCACCGCATTCAGATTCGTCGGGGACCCAATCGATCCCCCGCGGATATGTTTGTTTTCGACATGCTCATCAATGGTGTTCGAGGAAACCAACTTCCGGACGATGCGATGAGCGAAGAAGAGTTGAAGGTGTATGGGATCGACTGGGAGGGCCTTTGCAACAACGCCCTCCTTAACTCACAACAGCGCAACAACCCCTCAGCTGAGGGTGCAACGTCCTGGGTCGGCCACATTGGTCCTCCCACTCTTACCGACCTCAGCAGTGTGATTGTGGAGCCACCGCTGGGGACAATGGACAAATTAATCACTCTTTACAATGCAGTCCAACACTTACTGGGTAGTGCCGATGACAATGACTGCATTGCACTCTGGCTGTTTGCTCTGGCGCATGTCCGTGTCATTCACCCTGATTTATCTTGATATATTATTTTGTCATTGTCTTAGAATAATATATTTCTCCTCTTGCGCCTGAGAGAACTCTCCACCAGAAGGAATAGAACTCAATGAATTGATCGCTCCCATGTCTGCCGGTTCAATTGGTTTGATGGTTTGATGGTTTGTTACGGTTTGATGGTTAAAACCTGCCAGTTGATGGTTCAATTTGGCGGGTTGATGAAGTGGCCGGTTTTGTCTCCCCGTTGGGAAAGGGCCGAGAAAGTTGGTCGTAGAGTGTATGGACCACAAAAGTTCATTTTCACCTGTGTGTATGTTGTTCAACCACAGTGCAGTGGGTTCAACTCGTACTGCATAGAGAATTAAGTACATATGAAGAGTACAGACCACGAAACTGTTTGCAAACACTGACCATGTTGCACACTGCGTTCGTGCACGAACCTCCCTCAAAAGTGTACGCAATTTTCGGTGAAAAATGCTTTTATATAGGTACAGCAGATGTGGACCACTCTGCTCCCAGCTTTGAAAGTCCGTGCAGCAAACCTGAGCAAGGGGTGTGATTTTTCGAAGTGTTCGACTCACTCGAAATTTGGCAGTGTGAACCTGCACAGAGTGATTTAGCTTCACTGGACTCATCAGGTTAGAATGGAAAATTTGCAATGTTCCATCCCTGGCGGGTGTGCTGTATTGATGCAAAGAAGCTCATGGTAGAGCTCGAAAAGAAATGTGTTCACAGACATGCACATGTTTGAACTTGGAAGTCAGTTTTACGTGTAGCAGACGTGGACCACTCTACTCTAAGCCTTCAAAACTCCTCTGCACACAGCCCAGTAGGAGTGAGTAATTTATATCATTCAACTCAGGACTGAGGACCTTGAGAAAACATGAATTTCACAGCAAGAGGAAGGATTTCCGCTTCCTCGCTCTGGCTGATGCCCTGCATTAATCAACACAAAGTATGAAACCTTTTTTCATACAAAAATTGTGGTTGTGTTGTAGGATGCGTAGTCTTGACATACTTCCAATTCAAGGTTGGCAGTTTCAGGCTACTTTGAAGTTGCACATCAAAGTTTTTAGCCAGTTCGAGCTCGAATCACATGGTACAGGTCCCAAAGGGGCAATCACAAATTCGAAGTCTGAACGTTGAACATTGAACTCTGAGCACCTTTCTGGGCTCGAAATGGTAGGCGCATGACCCCCTCAGCCTGGGAATTTTGCTGGATGGGGCAGGGACCTATTACCGATTGTGATTCTACGGTATCTGATTTTTTGAAAAACTGGGATAAAATGTTCCCTTCCCTATCACAGGGTTTGGCTCCCCTGTATTCTTCCCTCTCCTGATGCGACTCGTGAATCAAATACACATTATTATTTTTTCACAGTGCCGGCGAGTAATCACATTGACACTGAAATAATTCCAATCAACAATCAGAGTTTTGACAGGTAAGGTAGGCACAAAAATTGGGTCGTCATTCTAAGACATCATGGTAACTTCCAGTACCTCAATGCTATTTTTCCTTGGCTAGAAAAAATGTTGAAAATGTCTTAGGGTCTCCGGTCATTCGCGGGCCGAGGCCATCATTGACGTGATTGACAGATTGATTGAATCGTTGAAGCTTAGAAGTTGGACTTCGGTGTTGGTATTACCCCCCAAAAGCTTGATTTTAGAGCAATAAATAATGTCATAGCAAAGAATGGATCAACGTTCAACACAAAAAGGAACGGCAAAGAAAAAGATGGGTGATCGATCCGAGGCTCAGGCCCAAGTCGAACGGGCAATGTCTACTTGGTCTCTCGTAGACAGACTCTTTATATGAACACTCGTACCTCTAATGTCTACTTGACTTTGAAACCGGTTTATATGAAGCAGATGCAGACCCCTCCAGCCCAAGCCTTTGAGAGCCCTGGGTACGAGCATGAACGAGGGTAGGTGATTGTGAAGTGTTCGACTCACCACAGTCTTGCTTGGTGGATATGGAAATTTCATAACTGGCTGTATTAATGCAAAGAAATTACTGTAATTGCAAAGCTTGACAAGAACGCCTACATCCACAGACATGCCATGCTAATCTCCAAAAAACGAATCGGCGACGCTCGGATGGCTGGGGTTCGAGTCGAACGGGCTAGGTCTGCTTGATTTGACTCTGGAACCTGAGTATACACAGCAGATGCGGACCCCTCTACTCCAAGCCTTTCGAAGACGTGGGGTGAACCTGAGCAAGGGGAGTGATTTTGAGTTCAACTCACCAAATGAAAATAAAATTTCTGCAGGGTTGTATTCCTGGCTGGAGCCTGGTGTGCTGTATTCAGGAAAGGTATGCAGTAAATGATTAATGGGACAGCTCAACAAGAATGCATTAATTCACCGCCATGCACATAGACATGCTAATGTGCAAAAAGGAGGAGGGAATTAGTGTATGGCTCGGGCCCGAGTCGAACGGGCGAAATCCACTCATTTTCAGCAATTCAAGTTACATGTAGCAGATGCGGACCCCTCCGCTCCGAGCCTTTCAGAGAGTTGGGTAGGGATGGGAGAAGGGCGAGCGAGTCTTGAGGTGTTCGACTCGGCTGAGTGAAGATGCATGGTGAGGAACTGGGGAATATTGATTGAAGTATGAGCGGCGGAGAGACTTCTTGGCTTGTGCAGTGTTAGTATTGATTCGACGAATTAACGAACAGACCCATTACTGCCAATGGATCTATCAAAGAACGAACAAAAGGGAACGGCAAAAAAAAATTGATACGGTGGATAATATTCAAAAAATGGCTCGGGCCCGAGTCGAACACGCGAGGTCTGCATGGTAACTTTGTGACACTATAGCAACATCCAGCAGATGCGGACCCCTCCGCTCCGAGTCTTTCAGAGACTTGGGGATGAGGCGGGACAAGGATGGTTGATTTTTTGAGGTGTTTAACTCGGCTGTGAGGACTGCGTACCTTACCTTTTGTAAACACAAATTTTCATAGAAAGAAGAAAGGTTCACATTCCGCTTCCTAGCGGGAGCTTTGAAAATCCGTGGTGCAAACGTGAGAACTCAGAGAGTAAGGGTAAGTGATTTCGCAGTGCTCGACTCATCAGAGACTTGATTTGTCAAGATAGAAATTTCGCAGTATTCCTTTCCTTCTGCGCTGTGTTGATCATTCAAAAGCATAGATTGAATTATTAGGGATGATAGAGCTCGACGAGAAATCATTCGCAGACACAGACATGCACATAAGTAGTACTGTCCAAAAACCAGTGTGCAAATTACGCATGACTCAGGCCCGAGTTGAACGGGCGAAGTCTGCTTGAATGCAGGTTTGACGCAGGTCAAATTACTTTCAGTCGATGCGGACCCCTCCGCTCCAAGCCTTGCAAGTGCGTGTGGTGAACCTGGGTTAAGGGAGTGATTTCTCCGTGTCAGCATTCAACTCGCCAGGGGTGAAAATCGAAATTTCACAGTGTGCCACTCGTGGCTGGTGCGCTGTAATGGTATTGATGTAACAAATGGATTGAATAAGTAATGGTAGAGCTCAAAAAAAATGCATTCACACTCACTTGGGACACGGATGTGCAAAACCAAAAGGACAAAATTGTATGGCTCGGGCTCCGAGTCGAACGGGCGATGTCTGCTTGAACTTGGAGGACACTAAAATGTTACGTGCAGCAGATGCGGACCTCTCCGCTCCGAGCTTTGGAATCCCTGGGGCAGGGCTTGGGCCGGAGCGCGTGGTTTTTGAAATAAGTATTCGGTTCGACCAACGAAAGTTGCCACTGATTTATCGTTCCGCCCCACCGCCCCGCTTCCACTCGACAGCTCGCAGAACTTCCGATCATCACTAAAAATCCTCCTGCATCCACACACACGGGCTCAGATCCGCCTTCGCCGGGATAGGTAAGCGGAAGCAGGCAGAGTACAGGAAAAACGAAAAAGGAAAAAGGAAAAGAAACAATACGAAACGGCAAAGTAAAAGAGCCTGCGAAATGAAATTGAAGCCAAGAGAATGAGATGGAAAAAAGCGCCCATCCAGGTGCCACTCCCCAATTGCGCGGCAGCGAGAAAAAGGGACTGCGGCGTCTGCAGCAGCGACATGGCTTTTCCAGCCACGCTGGTCCTCCGACGCCCATCACTCCAAAATACGGAAATTATACCATGGACCACGGGCGAATTCGCAATTTCTGAAGAAACTTGAAAAGAGAGAGGTGAATGTGAAGAGGGGCAAAATATGGGAAGGCCACTCGTTCCTGCGACCGCACTCCGGCACCTCTCGCCAATGGAGAGAATGAAAGGCAAGCAAAACCGAGGCATAGCAAAGGGGGGAACAAGTCATACGACCGCGAAAGTCTGCACAAAAAGGATGAAGGAAAACAAGAAAAGAAAACGCTGCACGAGCGCAAAGGGAAGAAAGTATGTCCCGTCTGTGCAAGAAGAGATGCGAGAAGACAGTCGCCCCGAATCACAGCCAAACACCTTCCCGGCGCCCCGCGTGAGGTCGAGGCCCGCCCTCGTGCACGCACAGCCTGGAGAGGGCCAAATAGTACCGCTGGTCCTTCATCTCGTAGACGTCGCCGTGGTCGAGCAGCTCGCCGTCCGGAAAGGTGGAGGCGAAATGCGGGCCGGCCTGAATGAAGCCCGGAGCCGAGATGACGCGTCCTATTACGGTGTCAGCGATCGTCGGCCGCGGGGACGATCCACCATCATCACGAAATATGCCGAAGCCATGACGTCGGCGACTCTGAGCTCAGACGCGATCCTTCAAATCTCTAGATTTGCTTCCGACCCTTCAAGCCGACAAACTCGTCAAAGCTGGCACGGGCTGGAGAGCCCGCTGGTCAGTTTCAATCATTTACTTGGGTCACCGGACAGCGATGATCGGATCCCAGCCTACGTCGGCTGGCACGTTCAATTCAATAATCAATTGTGTCCACTCCATCCCTCGAAAGCAATGAGAGAAGGCTATTCTTATCCTCGATATGGAAGGGGACCCGTGCTGCTATTCTTGGGCGTCCGGCACATCATCCCCGTCCCTAAGCATATTTACTACATCCTATTCAAACGCTTGCCGCTCTTACACCTGCGGCACATTATCTCCGTCGCTTGAAATGTATAAAAACCGCAAGTCCTTCCTCCAGTCGATATCCCAGGAACCCTGTCGCCTCCAATGCACGCCAACTTCATCCGAATCCTCGCACCTCTGGTTGGTCTCGCTTCATTGGCCAGCGCACAATTGCAGTTGTTTTGTCCCGACGCCGTCCGTTTGGGAACCCTTTCATTCTCTCCAACGACGGTCAACCCTGGCGACGTGAGTCTGAGCCTCGTGTTTTGCTCGTTGCTGATTGGACCCATCTCAGACATTCACCATTGTGGCCAATATGACGTGTGCAAACTATCTCGGGTACACCCCGACGTACCTCGATTACTACATCGAAGACACCACCAATAACAACGGCCACGAGTACCCCACTTTGATCGCCCGAAGGACGTACAACCAGTCGGCTGACCCACCCCTGGATGAATTCACCGCTGTGGTACGCATTTTCCTTTCTTACACCGGCACAAGGGGCTGAGGATGAACGGAAGCTTCCTTCGGGCTACTGGTTCGCTGGGGCGCAGTACCAGCTCTACATGTACAACAACTATGCGCGGACCGCTCCTGCCGGCGACACTGTCATTCTCGCCGGCGCTGTGGCCTCGGCGATCAATATCACCGGGTTTTAGATTATGTAGTGGACAGCCATCGCAGTGGTTTTCACGACGTCGAACTTTTTGTCGCATGTTTTTTTCGAACCATGATGTTTTCATTTGAGAATCGGGAAAGGACGTAAAATCAGAAATGATTCGTTCCGCTTCAGACAATTACGGCTGTAACTCCCGGTTCGCATGTCATGTTTGTCCCCAAATCAACTGTTCGAAACATTCTCAATTAACGAGTGGCTTTCAAATAACCAGCCCCACTCATGAATATGCATAGCTCATGAAATCTACCTCCAAAATACTCCAAAATCGTACGACCACACCACACAAACCCCAGCCAATGGGCACTTGTTAGGGGCTTATCAGAAATAACTACGTGGACAAAGAGCTCTGTAAGACTCCGACTTCGGACTGGGTTATTTTTTCACCCACTAATATTCCCGAAGTGCAGGTGTGTTTCACCAGGTCAATCTGTTCAAGGGGTGAAAACAGTGGGTGAAACAGCGCCACTGGCAGTAGATCAACATTCTCGGAGATACTTCAAGGATACTCGTCGGATACTTCCTCGGCGGGCCGTGCTAGGTAGTAGATTAGATTAGATAGGATCCACACGTCCCGTGATATGCGCCATCATATCAGCATCGTCCCTTTCTGCTTCAACACCGACCACTCGTTGGCACAAAGTCACTCTCCTTCGGGCGACAACACCCCATCGCTTCTGGAACCTATCTCTGACGCCCGCAGCATTGTTTCCCGGTGTTTCGCCTTTTTTTGCGACACAGATACTCATCTCGCTGTCAGCATTTGCAGTACCTGCCTGCAACGTCTGTGGAGCACCGACCTTGTACCTCATTCAATCACGTCCAATCTCGGCCATATCCTCCGGGAAGCCTCCCTAATCATGTCTGCGGCTTCATTTCCCAAAGCCACGCGATCCGCAAATTCCCGTTTTGTGCACCATTTCGTTTCGAGCCAAAAGATGTGACATGAAGGACACAGAGTCAATTTTCCCGGGGTCAAGGTGCGTACTGCCAGCATTGAATTTGCCAGGGAATTCCATTGGACATTTGGCCTACCATTTGTCGTCTGGGCACTTTTTTTCAGGTGCCATGCCGCGCCCGGCGCGCTGCCTCCCTGTCCTACGGGTGTGCCCTGTCAGTCCCTGTATATCCCCACACGCTGTGGGGAGCGTACACACACCCCCCGGTGTCGTTCCCGCCACCTGTGCGTCGACGCAGCCCTCCCTCGAGCCTGCACGTTTTCGTTTGGCCGGCTGCCATCACGGCGTCGTCCTAAGCCTCTGATTAGAGGGAGCGATGCCCAGGATCTGGTGCACTTCTCGCCTATATCACTGGTATAACCAGGGCCTATGTGCACTTGCGACTGCAACCAAAAAACTATCTCAACCTCGTACCGCGCCTCAAGCCAAATATCAAAAAATATACCGTATTCGCCTATCTCGCTTTTTAGATTTCCCGGGTTTAACCCGGCACTCTGGCCTGAGGAAGTTTCGAAGTTTATAGTTCTTCCATCAAACAAACGCTCGTCAATGCCCAGCAGCTCTCCGAGAATATTGGGAAGTCATCTGTTGTCGTCCAATGACGGTAACGCGGCAAGCTAACGGATACCTCATCATATGCCGAACTCATTGCACTTTTCAAAGCATTATTAGCCGTCATTGCGCATATGAAGCCCTCTTGACAATAATGAGGTTAGCGGTGCTTTCATCACGGCCGTTGATTAAATGAATATTCGAATGTAATATACAATCAAAGCTATACAAGCACTCATTTAGCGGTTTCACCGGAGCAGGAATGGCATTAAAGAGAGCGCTGTAGGAGCTTCTTAGTACTCTGTCAAATCTAAGGAAAGGGGCTGCGCTCACCTTTCAGTCAATACACCTCCCGCCCATCCCTCCAACCACTGCAAGAAAATTTCGGCATCATTCGGATACTTCACCGCGCCCTCGGCGGCGTTCACCGGGTTCCAAGTGTTCACCCACGCCTTCTGTTGATACGTGAACCAAAACCACTCGCTGTAATAATCATCCCGTGCCCGTCTCACAAACTCTTGCCTCGCACTCTCCATTTGCTCCTCCGCGTCTACAGTGTCATACCACTCTGCTCGCAGCACTGGCGGAATATCTTCCTTGTGCAGCGGCGGTATCGCCAGCCCAATATCCACCCTGCGCGGCTCCATGACCGCATATGACATCGCATCGAGCTCGAACGTCAGGTGGGTGATGACGCCGAGCAAACCGAACGCGCCCGCCGCGACCTTGAGCTGTCTCGGATCGGACACGGTCTGCACGACGCCTTTGCAGTCCACATACTCGACGCGGCGCACGTAGTCGGACACCGAGTAATGCCGGCGCCCCGCACCGTGGCAGATCGGGGCATTAACACCACCAAAGGTGACTTCGACCATGATGATGTTGACGGGCAGGGCCCAGGCGTCGTTCGCGACGGCCCAACGGCGGAAGTCTTCGTTTGTGACGGCTGCGCCGATGCGGCACAGGCGTTTGTTCGGCGCAGTTTGCTCCTTGAGCTCGATAGTCTTGAGGTCTCGGACGCCGGTGCCTGTGTAATCGCCGGGGAGAAGGCTCGTCGGATCGGGCAGAGTTGTGACTTCGGCGAGGTTGACGAAGGAGATGAGGATCTCGGAAGACTGCGAGAAGACCGGTGCCCAGCTGTGCCGGAAGCCGCTGCAGCGCACGCGTAGGCTATGAGCGGAGGCGTAACGAACAATGTTTTGAACACCGAGAACGGTGGTGGGTACAAAGGTGTAAGTCGGGGTGTTCTTGACTGTTTCGCCCCAGTTAACAAATTCATCGTGAAGGTGAACCTTTGGACCGTGCATTTTCTCAACGATTCGACAAGGAGAAGAAAATGAGGTTGCTCACCTCGATGACCTTCGTCTGTGCCTGATCCTCATAAAGCTTCGGTAAATCGGATTCAAAAGCCCTCTTCAACTTGCCCGGAATCGACTCCAACGCCTCGATAAATGGTTTACGGTGCTTCTCTTTCCCGACTACGCCATGCTTGTTTGATGCGGGTAAAATGAATGTCTTGTTGCCCAGCACGTCGGTGGCCGACTTCCCATCAACAAACGCACCGATCTGATCCTTCAACTCTGGTCGCCCAATCTTGTCTAGACTCTCCTTAAATGCAGGCGTATACCGCAGCGCACGCAAGAAGCCGCGGATTTGGACCTCCGCATCAATCTCGTTGCGCAGGACGGGGGAGAGTACTTCCTCCTTGGTTTGAGCCGGGGTTCGCGCTGTTGGAGCTCGTCGATGTGGGCGAGGATATCTTGGAGAATACGATCTCGGTACAAAATGATTGGGAACGACTGTTGGTCAGAAGGCGATTCGGTGGATTTAATCTCCATGGTGGTGCAAACTCAAGCAAATTTCAAAGAGGGAAGTCGGAGATGCCCCGCTTGTTCAAAGAAAGGAACTTAATAGGGAGCAAGGATGCGGAATGAATACCCTCACAGGTTGTGTGGTTCAAAGCAGATGAAGCGTGTGCACAAGTTGATCACAGGAGCGAGGAAGAATGCTGAGCGTGAGCAATGGACTGAAAGTGGTTTATGTATTTCAACGGTTTCTTAATCCCGGGCACCGGGTAAACAGGCACTGCCGCACAATGTAGGTATAGATAGTATCATACAAGGGGTAGGGCTGTGCGCCGTGCCCGTCGCGCCGACTCCCGGCGATGGGTAGCCGACCCGTTCTGTCGGGCTCTTCGACTGCGTTTTTGACGGCCGTGCCCGTCGAGAACCGTCGACGGGTCGAAGGGTCCAGAAAACTAGCCACACACGGTCATATGAGATGTATAAGCCTTTTGGAAGGCATGTTTTATGCAGAGGTAAGCCCAATACACCATTTAAACCACACCTTATGAACTTGCTCAGTAGTTTGAATTGTCGAAATGACGGCCGTCGCGTGACGGACCGTTCCCGTCCAGGTTCTGTCGAAACGACGGCCGTGCCCGTCGACGGTCGGCGCACAGCCCTAACAAGGCGTCGGTTTTTATAGGCGGGCGGGGGAGCATGCGCCAGATTTGAGGCAACGATTCAATGCGTTCCGTGTGTATCGCGGAATTTTCCCGAAGGCGGATGCCAGATTGCTTGTGCTATTGAAACAATTCGATAGGGTCTGTGGCGAGCTCTTTATAAACGCGATGCGAGGACTTCGAGAACTCAATATGTGCGCTTAGTTTATAGGTCCGTGAGTCTCGCACTCTTCCCATTTTCTATCCGTGTAGTACTGTTTGTGGATGGGTGTGCGGTTAGGCATGTTCACTAAGTCGTCTCCCCCAACGCCGGCGTTGAGCCTGCACGTATCCCCCGTCTCAAGCAATATTATTTTTCGTGTCACAGCAATGCACTCGGTGAGATACTACCGAATTTTCGGATGGACCTTTGCTTCTACGGCGATACCCATCGACTTAGTCTCCCGCGTTCTTCGTTCATCTCACCCATTTTATGATTATCTCGCGATCTAACCCACATGCCCTGAAGCTCATTCCAGATTGAACCTGTCCAATGCCTTCGATCCAAGTAGAATGCCCCATGAAGTCTACTTCGAGTATAGTGCAGGGGGGAGTCTGCAGATCCCAACAATAATGCTATGGGTGATGGTCATTGGTGATCCGCACTACGCTCAGAAGAGAACCCAGGGAAGAAGGGGATTAGTACACACATCCGATGCGCAAGGAAAATGTGATGAAAGAATCCCAACTATAGTAAACCTTGCCTTTTTTAGTCTTTGTCTGCCGGTGGTCCCGTCGTAGAAAGCTTGCGCAAAAGCCGCATGAGCCGCACGCGGCTTTCGAGGATTGCACAAAACTCCCCGGATTTGACGTGTTGGTCTTTGATTTCTGGTGCATTAAATAGTCTCCCTCGTCCCTGAAAAAGTGTATGGTACACACAGAAATAAGTATTTGTCAGGTGCGCAGCTGTGGGAAGGAGCTTTTCCAGCCATCAGGGCAGTCCCACCCAAACTTACCTCGCTTGTCGAGTCTTGCACACACCAGTTGAGGTGCACACAAGATTTCTTTGCATCCCCAGTGCATGAACTTGGGCCCACCTTCCCTTTGACCAGCTCAGTTTTTTTCTGAGCTCACCTTTGGTTTCCGCACGTGGCTTTGCGCAATGCCCAAGGCACTCCCGGAAATTGGTTATTTCGGGGCGCCTGAAACCGTTTCCGAAACTTAAAGTTCCGGAAACGGATCCGGGCGTGTCGAAACTAAAAGTTTCTACAACAATTCCGGGAGACCCGAAACTAAAAGTTCCAGGTCGGCCGAAACTATATTTTTGATTTCGGCGCTCCTGAATCTACTCGGGCCGGCCCGACCGGGCCGCTCTCAGGATCAGGAACAGTTCCGGGAGGAGCTGGGTTTCAAGAACAGTTTTGGCAGACCAGAAACGTTTAGTTTCAGGAACAGTTTCAACATTCACAAACCCGTTCCTAGAACTTTAAGTTTCGGAAACTTTTCCGGACAGCTCAATATCCTTGATCAGGGAATTCTGAGTCATCCTAAAAGCCATATTGGGTGTAAATCTGTGAAGCACAGTAACGCCACAGCACCGAAAACGAGCTATGCGACTCGATGTATGCAGCAGAAGAAGCCGTGGAGTCCAAAACATTGGACTTCAGTACAAAATATGCATTCTTTCAGTTTAATTTTACATTTACTTTAACATTATGCTGGTTTCTAGTATGAAAGTAGTAGAAAGGACTGTTTCATGGACTCCAATTGGTTAGGTTAGTTATATCTGAGGGACTTTATTTCTCTTTCCTTATCTAGTAGTCCAGAACACTATAAATGAGCGTAGGATATCTGGTTAATGACAAGCAATCCACCCCCTCTCGTGGCATGTTTGGAGCCGTTAGAGCTCAAGTGTACTGTTTTGTTGCGTGTTATACGGAATATTTGGATTGAGTCTTCGAACTACTTGGTTAAACTATATACATACACCCTCGAGAAGAACAAACTCATTTCAACACTACTTTGGTTGCATTAGCACCTAGTGGGACCTGAAAAGATCGATCAACAACATAACATTATAACTTTGTGTCAACCCAATACTTGGTTGCTTCCCCACAAACAACACAATGGATTTTGGTGTAGTTCAATATCACTGCCTTCCCCGGACCAAGTTTTTCAATGGAACAACTCCGCATCCTCGATCACCTCATCTCTGAGGGCCACAAGCTCACCGGCACCGATACCGATTTCCTCCAGGCCATAACACTGCCCCAGGTACTGAAACTGCTGTATCCCCCCCATAATCCCCTCCCCTACGCTTTCCGCGCCTTGCACATGCAGAATATCACGGCCCGCCTCGAACCCTGGAGCACATTTCTCTCCTGCCGCGAGAGCACCTCGCCCGCCGACAAGAGCGTCCCGTGTGTCAAGGAGCATGCGCGGGCCTTGCTCTACTTTGTCGTTCATTTCAACGCCCATATGCCAACCGCGACCCTACGCATTACCCTTCCAAATCTATCATACCTTTGTACATCCTGAGCATCAACAGTGACACGAGCTTTTCTTTGTTCGTCAGGCGATCCGGGTCCTTCGAACCGTCTCACTACATCTCTCATACGTACGTATTTGGATACCCTGTTCGAAATAACTTGCCCTCCGCCCTCGCCCCCTTCGATACTCTCAAGTTTCAACGATTCAAATCGGTAGAAGCTATCTGGGATGGAACTTTTTAGGTTCGCCAAGCGAGTGCCCTAGGACGATCGTTGGGAGGTGTAAGCATCTGAGATTCTTCCATCTTGTCCACAGCTGTCTGGTCTTTGTTAGGTGCGTGAATATCCAGGATGGTGAATGCCCGCCCCTTATGCAAGGGAACATATATCAACGAGGCGCGCCTTGGTGCCACATCAAACTGAACATGTACAATATCAATAAATGTCTAGAATGCGACGCCACCTGTTGCAATTCACCTGTGCACCCAGAAGTGATCTTTGGTACACAAGAGGAATACAAGCTTTCACAGATCTATTGCGAAAGACTTTTGCTCGAGCGGCCCCTGCCTGCTTCAAGACATCAAGGTATCCAAGAAAAATACAACTGTATTGCGAACTTTGGTTAGTCTAAGGATCCGCATAAATTACTGTGTTTAAGCATGCGATGTCTAGGCCGGGGACTCGAGTCAAACTAGTCGTGTCCGCTGCGCACGCCAGCAACGAACATATAGCATCGGACCCAGACTCCGTGTTCCACAAAGACAAAGTAGACGGGGCAACAGTGGGAGACTCGAACAACAACGAAGAAGGACCTGCTACATTCGTTGTAGCGACAGGTATACAGGTGACAGTTGTACTGGGGGCACCCGTCTTGAGGGGGCAATGCTGCTGAAAGAACTGCAACAAGAATCAAGGAACGAAAAAGAAAGAAAAAAAGCGAGAAGGAGATGGTATACGCATGAAAGGATCGAACAACTGACTGAAAGGCCATCCTGTCGAGTTGAGCAAATCACGCATACCAGCCCTCCAGTCTAGACTGAGTGATAATACATCGAAAGCAGACAGTGACACCACGACAGGGAGGGCCACCGTAAAGGACCCATGAGCAGCAGTGAACAGAGTGAAGGCAATCAATTGCGTGAAAACACCAGAAGGGAAGAGGGCAGCAGCAAAAGCACGAGACATAGTAGTAGCAGGACCGGAAGAACCAGCCACAGAAGAGGTCATCAGACCAGACGGCTATGGAGGGCCGAGGCTGCGCCAAGTTATTCCAGAAACAACACGGAACTTGACAGGCTGTGTCGGCATCATATCACTATCAGTGGCCAGAACATTTAAGGGCAGTGATCGTAGCACGTACACGTTTCCAGCCCCCCCATGTCGACAACCCAACACACAGTACTTTCCATACCGGAGCTCCTCCAGCTCATCCTCGCGCGGCTGCCCATGCGCGACCTCCTTGTCACCGCCCCGCTCGTCAGCAAAACATGGCATGCCGCCACGCTCTCCCCTGAGCTCCAACGCGCCCTCTTCTTCGAGCCAGATGCCCTATCTCCGCCCATCCGGAATCCACTGTTGATGGAGACGTTCCCGCCGTTCTTCGCAGTGTCCCCGCCAAACCAAAATCGCTGGCTATGGCCCGGCAAGCCAGAGGCTATCAAGGCGATGCCGTGGTCCCGAGCACCTGAGGCCTTCAAGCGCGCGAACGCGAGCTGGCGGCGTATGCTAGTCACCCAGCCCCCGGCGCGGACTATGGTCATCATATCGACGTCCCATGGCCGCCGCGGCGATTCCGTGCGCCGCGGGGTGTTGAATGACCCGGCGCTGCGGATGGGCGACCTATATGACGTCGGGTTGATGTACATGAATGGGGTCGCATCCTCGGCCCGTATCCTCTGGCATCACGATGTTCACTCCGAGGACGATCTCGTTCTCGACACCATGTCCACAGTGCAGTGCGTGGTGGGACCACCGCCGCTGGGCCAGGAGTTTTATAGTGAGGGAGCCAGGTTCCTTGAACTAAAGGCGAGAATCAAGTGGGATGCGAATGTCTAACTGGAACTGCGTTAATGATATTGAATTATGCCCATTTATTTATTGGAGCCACTCACTACGTTCAACCCTGACCTGGACAGAGTCTGAACTCAAGTCGCTACGCAGAGCTAGACACACCTCTCTGTAGAGGTTCCTAGACAGACCCTGTGTAGCTGTGTGTAGCTCTGACTAGATCTGTGTAGCTATGACCAAGCCGGCCTAAAAATGTTGTGTTGTTTTTTTAAAGCTGGAAGCGGGGGAAGCGTCCGTGGCATCCTTAGATTTGGTGTCCGTGTCCAACCGAACTGTCGGTGTCGCAGCGCATGAGCCTCATAGCGAGGCCGGGATAGGAACGATGAGTCCACGATTAGTGCGAAAACACGGTCCCGCAGGTCAACTTGAAGAAGGATGGAGCGCGCCAACGAGCAGGATTGCGGATTCAAGGAGGACATAACACACGCGCCGAATTCCAGGGAATACTGCGAGAGAAATACAATTGAGCTGGACGATATCCGATAATCGAGATTTTGGATTGGGGTTCTGGTTTTGACAGAGGCCGTTTTGAATTTGGTTCAAATGTCGTCTTCTTGATCTTGGAGTCCAGTGCAGTAACAGCAAGCAGGGATCTCCAGAATTTGAAATTTGCTCTCGCCCGCGACAAGTGGGAGGGCGAGGGCACGAAGAGTAAGCCCTTTGAGAAATCCCAGAATTTCGAAATGTTGCGGAAGTAGTGGAACGTAACGTTAACACGCAGAAAAGAAAAGATAGACATAAAAATGCCATTGAGGCGTATGTGCGAATACACCAAAGAAACACGGTATTCCGAATAGAATCATCGCTCTATCATCGAAGCCCCACCGCCCCGCTTGCACTCGACAGCTCGAAGAACTTCTACAAGAAATCCTCCTGCATTCACACACGGGCTCAGATCCGCCTCCGCCGGCATAAAACCAAGAGAATAATGTGGGAAAAAGCGACCATCCAGATTCCAGGTGCCACTCCCCAATTGCGCAGCAGCAAGAACAGTGCGGCGCCTGCAACAGCAACATGGGCTTTCCACCCACGCTGATCTTCCGATGCCCATCACCCCCAGAAATATGGGGATAAAACCACAGACCATGGGCGAATTCGGAATGTTTTGGAAGAGGATTAAATAGAGAGAGGTGAATGTGGAGGGGTAAAAAAAATGGGAAGGCCACTCGTTCCTGCAACTGCATCCCAGCACCTCTCGCCGATGGAGAAAATAAAAGGCAAGCAAAATCGAGGCAAAGCAAAGGGAGAAACCAATCATACGACCGCAAAAGTCTCCACAAAAAATTGAAGCGAGGCAGGGAAAGAAAACGTTGCGCGAGCGCAAAAGTACGTCCCGCCCGTGCAAGGGATGCGAGAGAAGAAGACACGTAAGGGCCAAACACCATCCCGGCGTCCCGCGCTCGCGTGAGGTCGAGGCCCGTGTTCGTGCGCCCACAGCCTGGAGAGGGGCCAAATAGTACCGCGAGTCTAGACGTCGCCGTGGTCGACCGACGAGCAGGCCGTCCTCGAAGGTGGGGGCGAAGCGTGGGCCGGCGCTGAATGAAGCTGAGTGGTGGCTGGCCGAGGAAACATTCCCGCCCCAAAGACTTGATACAGGTACACGGTGGAGACAGTGGGCGATGAGGTTGAGGTCAGACGGAGGGGCTAGAGGCTGTGTCGGCGATTGTCGACCGCGGGAATTGACTCACCGTCATCACGAAATGTGCCAGTAAGGACCTCGTGACGTCAGCAAGCGTTGTCAAGGCTCAGACGCGACTTGACCCGCACGCGCACGCCGAACTGCTCCTTCAAATTTCCCCAAGGACAGTGTCAAGAACGCCCGCGCCTAGGAAGACTTTTCAAGATTGTTTCCGACCCTTCAAGCCGTCAAAGCTGGCGCGGGCTGGAGAGCCTGCTAGTCAGTTTTGATCATTCCGGATAGCGATCCTAAGTACTCTGCGTCGGCTGATGCAGGCTCAATACCGTACGTCCGCGTATTGAAGCAACGCGCCTCCCGACCGTGACATCCCGAACAGGTTTCGGCAACGCAACCAGACCGCCCGTACCGTTACCGTTGCTAATTTGGACAACCGGCGCGCGCATTTAATTTCACATTTGGATGTAACGATGTTTTTCGACGCAACCGACTCTACCCTTACCGCTACCGGATCGGAGTCCGCGCCATCTTCGTCACTTAGTTACTTCGCTTAGCGGAGCAAAACTACTTCGTGACTTTGATGGGAATTCGTGAAAGTTCGTGATTTTCATCGCTTTCTATGAAAGTTCGTGAGTTGGTATCCCGGGCTTGTTAAGCGGCAACTCCTCGGCACATCACCAAGTGATGGGGATCAACAACTCGCCGAGCTTGGCCGGTTGGGTTCGGGTTGGGTAGTTAGAGGTTAGAGGTTAGCGGTTCGGGTTAGCTGGTTACAGTTAGAGGTTAGTGATTAGAGGTTAGTGATTCGGGTTGGTGGTTAGTGTTAGGGTAAGATATATATGTGGAAAAAATGGGGAGGAGGAAATGATGGCCGGATTGATGTGTTTAATTTGTACATCTCACGAACTTTCCTGCAAACTCACCAAAGTGACGAACTTTCAGAACATTCCATTAAAGTGACGAAACTTCGCAAGCTTAAGCGAAGTAACGAAGTGACGAAGGTGGGTACTACTCACCGGATCGGAATTGGGCAACGCAACGCACCGCCCCGTTACCGTGACGGTTGCTTCAATACACGGACATACAGGATTCAATTGTGTCCACCCTCCATCCGTCGGAAGCGGTGAGAAAGTCTATTCTTATGCTTCCAAAGCGGCTGATGCAGGTTCAATAATCAATTGTGTCCACCCTCCAAGCGGTGAGATAAGTCTAATAATTCTTGAAATTTGCTTCTAATATCAGCTCTTGGAACATTAGGGGCGTCCTAGTACATGGCTACTTCAAGCAATAGTCGGTCCAGGGATGGGGACAGTTGTTAAAGGAAGGGTGACCGAGAAAGGGTCTGCAGTAGGGTCGAGCGTGCACAACACGCTGCTGGCTGATTTGGTGAGGGTGCAAATCTCCGTTTCGCCCCCTTGTACTTGAACTAAGGAGGTGGGGTTGATGGTCGCAGTGACTATATAAAGGATAACAGATCAGTTTATGACGATTCCAGCCGGGCTATGTATATACTCACCCGTTTCGAGAACATCCTCGGCAAGAGCGTACGTGATCGTCGTACCTGCCGCGTCGCTACCGATGATGCCAGCGTTGAAGATGGCGTTCTCAGGCCCAAGGCCGAGGGGAACAGCCACAGTGAAGATCTGTGTCGCGGCCGCCTGTGTTTTGGTAGCGGCTAAAGGACATCAATCGAAGGCAGCAACTCGTGAGAATGAAAGGAAGGACAAGATAGGGGCATAAAACGTACCGGGATTACCGACAGCCAGAAGAGCGAGAGAGGTAACGACGAAGACTTTGGAGAACATCTTGAAGTAACTGCTGATGGTCGTCAAAAAGGAACTTATGGACGTTGGGGCAGCGTTCCAGTGTCTTATATACCCCACACGAGGCGGCACTCTGAGACCGTACTGAGACGGCTATCAGTGATCGCCATCTCCACGGAGTGGAGTCGGGACAGTGCCGCTATTCTTACACGTCCGGAACATCGTCCCCGTCGCCGAAATAAAGAATATACTTACTACATTCTATTCAAACGCTTAGCATTCTTCTTATACCTGCGGCAAATCATCTCCGTCGCTTGCCCGTCGCTGAAATGTATAAAACCCTAAGTCCTTCCTCCAGTCGATATCCCAGAAACCCTGTCGCCTCTCATGCACGTCAACGTCATCCGAATCCTCGCACCTCTGGTCGGTCTCGCTTCACTGGCCAGCGCACAATTGCAATTGTTTTGTCCCGACGCCGTCCGTTTGGGAACCCTTTCATTCTCCCCAACGACAGTCAACCCTGGCGACGTGAGTCAGAGCCTAGTGTCCTGCTCGTTGCTGATCGGACCCATCTCAGACATTCACCATTGTGGCCAATATGACGTGTGCAAACTATCTCGGTTACACCCCGACGTACCTCGATTACTACATTGAAGACACGACCAATAACAACGGTTTCGAGTACCCCACTTTGATCGCGCGAAGGACGTACAACCAGTCCGCAGACCCGCCCCTGGATGAATTCACCGCTGTGGTACGCATTTTCTCTTCTTGCACCTGCACAAGGGGCTGAGGATGAGCGGAAGCTTCCGTCAGGCTACTGGACCGCTGGGGCGCAGTACCAGCTCTACATGTACAACAACTATGCGCGGACTGCTCCTGCGGGCGACACTGTCATTCTCGCCGGCGCAGTGGCCCGGGCGATCAATATCACCGGGTTTTAGATTATGTAGCGGACAGCCATCGCAGTGGTTTTCACGACATCGTACTTTTTGTCGCATGTTTTTCGAACCATGATTGAGAATCGGGAAAGGACGTAAAATCAGAAATGATTCGTTCCGCTCCAGACAATGACGTCAACTCCCTGGTTCCGCTTGATTTGGGGACAAACATGACGTACGAGCCTGACGCACGTTAGAAACATTTTCAATAAACAAATGGCTTTCAAATAACCAACCCCACTCATGAATATGCATAGCTCATGAAATCTACCTCCAAAATCATAGGACCGCACCACACAAACCCCAGCCAATGGGCACTTGATAGGGGCTTATTAGAAACAACTACGTCGACAAAGAGTTCTGTAAGACTCCGACTTCGGACTCGGTTCTTTTTTCACCCATTGAAATGAACAAATATGCGGCGAAGGGCAGATGTGTACCAGGTCAATCTGTTCAAGGGGTGAAACCAGTTGGTGAAACAGCGCCAGCAGATCAAACATTCTCGGAGATAAGTACTCCAAGGATACTCGGCGTGGTGCCCCGTAGTGGGTTTGTAGACCTGGAGGATTTCAGTGCTGCCTATGATCTTGGTTGGCGGTCCGAATTATCGTAGTCAAACGTGGGACTGTTGAGCGACCAGGTTTTCAACTTTGTGGCTGTTGCGATCAAAGAATTATTGCGATCAGATCTTGCCGACCATTTTTTTGATGCGTTGCCACCATGGCACCATCATCCCAAACTTGGTGCGTCCTGGAGACTCTTTTTCGCAAAATTTCCCCCGCCATTTTTTCTTGGTATGTCCGGTGGAATCTGGATGCAACTTGATCACGTCTAGCCAGCTAAACCCCGAATTAACTTACAAGCTAAAAGGCAAGGGTTTGGCATTTTCAAATTTCGACTCTCGAGTAGACTCATTTTTTGTTGAAGATGGATGACGCTATGGAACCTGCCCACTCATTTGTGCGCCAAATTCCTCGGAAATATCCCGTGCAGGCCCGCGAGCGTTGGACTTTGCTTGGAGTCATCAAAAGCGCCGCTGTCGTGTCATTACGCGCATTTACTAATTATCGCCAACCGTATTTGACGTGCCATTACATGCGCACCTCTATGCCTTCCCCGTCCAGTGTCTAAACTTTTAGATTGGATACAAGGAAACACGGGAAGCGGCCTTGGAAAGATTTTTGCATTAAGCCACGCGGGACATGCAGCGCGGCGTAATGCTCGGCTTGGCGCAAACTATGCAAAGCAAGTTCGCCAAGTTCGTTTACGTGCGACAAAAGTCTGGCTTCCTTTTCGTGCGCAACGTGCTTACTGGATTTACATACGTTGGCTTCCCTTCGATAACGTGCGCCGGTCCCGACGAATCCCCACTTTTTTGCTGTGTTCGGCTTGAACTTGACTTTCATAGCACGCTCTCTGTGCACTAGCGCCGGCGCCCTCGATGCCCTCGGCTCGCATCAGCTCGCTTAGCCGCTCGTCGCCTGCCAAATCGATCTCGACAAAGGCCGGCGGTCAGTCGCGAAATACACGCTCGACACCGCGAGTGAATGAGGCATCTGCGGAGCTCGGAGTTGAGGAAACGGCGTACCCCCTCAGCGCTGTGGATGACTCCTGGACGCAAAACTCATCGATCGCCCCCGGCAGCCATCCGCTGCCTGCAAATGCGCCAGTTACTGCAGTCAACAGCTACCCGCCGAACCGCAATCTTCGCCTCATAGCTCCCAATATTCCGCTCATGAGCCAGCCAACCGCTTATAAATTGGCGACTTCGACTTCCGCTATAACTGATTGTCCGGTCGCCGCCCGACAAACGCCTGCGGGGTCTGTACAGTCTGACAAAGGAACCGGTATGGCTATAAGCTCGAAATTTCGACAAATGCCTGACAATTCTGTTCGTAGTCCGCTCGGTCACCAATGTTCCTCATGAATCCCGGTCTATAGCATCTATGGACAGAAAAGTACACCCTGACGAGTCTAGTGCTCCCACTCTTCGTCGGCTTCGTAAAGATTCAGTGTCGAGCGACCCTGCACAGTGTTAGCGTGGCCATATCAGCTCTGCTTGTTATGACTGATGTGTCGCATAATGCAGTTGAACCACAGCCCACGCCCCCCGACGACGTAAAGCCAGAGCCTCATGAAAAGGACGCCTCACGTACTCATTTCTGTCCAATTCGATATCTCTGATCCTGAATTATGATTCAGAACCTCAACACGCGCCAAGACACACTCCTTGTATCATCGCTCAGTTAAGAGAGCAGATGGTACGTCCTACTTTTGTCTACTCCTCTTGAAGAGATCCAACGTGATCACAGCTTCCAAGTAAACGAAGTCGCTCTCAAGACGAAGACTTGGACCCACCAACGAAGAAATGGAAACCCACTTCGAACGCCAGAAAGTCAACCGCTGCATCTGGTCCGTATCAAAACTAATCTTCTGGCCTTTGGCGTTATGTCGCAGCGAACTCAATATTTGCAGCGCCGTACACAATCGGTCCGATCCAGTTTTTGAATGGAACAGATCTGGTCCGGGAGGCCCAGTTATCGCGATGCACGTCGACTCCCCGCTACATTACCGACGAATATTCTAAATGCGTTTCTTGCACCCGCCGTTGGGCAGAAGATCCATGTCGTTTCCAAAACCTCAGATCGTTCTTTCGGGACGACAAAGGGACCCTGGTGGGCCTCGCCTTTGAAGAGAAACAAGACGACAGCAGGACTGTCCGGATAGATTACCCCCACAAATGGAATATTCCACTCGACAAGATCCACCTTCACCAGATGAAGGTACGCGTTTCTTCTCGGTGTATAGCGTTCTCAGACCGACTTTCCCGCAAAGAAAATAATTGCCGCTGCCTTTTTACCCATTCTTCGCGAAGAACTCCAGCACATCAGCTTGGAGCGAATCATCTACCGCCCCAGGGAAAGCGAGGTTCGCGCTGCTTGCGGTAAGCAAGTCAATTTACCCAATTTCGTTAGTATACATGCTGACAGACATCCAAGATACTTGTCTCGTTTCGATTTTCAGCTGCTCTTGGATGTGTCGCATTTGTGGGCGCGAGCTGTGCTCCGATTGTTTTCACCTAGTTGAAGACGCTGCCGTCCAACCAAATTCGCGTGCGACTCGGCCTTGCTTCCTGAACCTCTTGGGATGCGACCATGCTGCGGATGTTTTCTCTCCGATAACGAGATTCAGCAAACCCGAACTCACGGCGGTTATTCAGAACATGGAGTCGCTCCTGAAGACCGATGGCCTGAGAGAGTGTTGGGCAGCTGGCGACCTCATGCATCCGCAGGACATCACACCAGCATCTAACGATTCGGAGGTCAAGCAGGAACTCAATAGTGACATGGCGCATCTACAGGCGGAGTTGGCAACAGGGAAAATTCCCTTTCGCGAAATGCTGAGATTCGTGAATTCGGAACTGACTGACGAGATTTTCCGCGCGCACTGGGCCCAGGGCGAGCCCGTTCTCGTCACCGATGTTGGGAAAAGCTTCAAGATTCGCTGGTCTCCTGAATATTCCATGACAAAACACGGCAACGTGTCGTTATTCGAGTGCCAGACCGATGAAGACAGGACCACAGCCGTCGAATTCTTGAAAACAACTCGGAAGCTGAAGGTCAGCTGAATCCCTCCGTCCGTGGTGCCACAGTGTGCTTATTGTCCACGGTAGGATTGGCCTCCCTGGAAGAATTTCCAGCATGCCTTCCCAGAGCTATACGACGATTTCATCCAGGCCGTGCCGATTCCGCATTACGTCTGTAGAGACGGAGCACACAACATCGCCTCGCATTTCCCGACGAACGTCCCCGGTTTTCCTTTGGGTTGGTCGCTTTATTTTTTCTTTTCGCTGTCCGATTTTGATGCCGGCGTTCTCAGGGCCGAAGATGTGCAATGCTAAGGGAAGCGTGGAGACTTTGCGTATGGATATCATAGATACGTTCAACCTCACGACGTACGCTGCGCCCCATGCGGATGGCCAGGAGGGGTACGCTGTGTGGGATATATTTCGCCCACAGGACCGTGACAAGCTCAGGGAGTTTATGCGCGCAAATTATCCGCTTTCTGAACCCGATGCCATCCGCCCGCAGCCTGTGTACCTTGATGACGCCGCGCGGCTCCAGCTATGGGAGACGTATGGTGTGAAGAGCTATCGCTTTAATCAGAAGGCCGGAGAGGCGGTCTTTATCCCTGCGGGTTGCGCTTATCAGGTTGGCTTCTTTCACTTGTTTGTTTCTCTTGATGGCTTTGCGATATTCACGGTCCCAGGTTTGCCATTCGGGTGACTGCATCAAGGCTACGATCAACTTTGTGTCGCCGGAGAGTACTGAGCGGTGCGAGAAGCTCACGAGGTACTTTATGGCAGGGAAGGAGACGAAGGCGTGGAAGGAGGGCATGTTTCAGCTACGAACGATGATGTGGTTCGCATGGCTTTCTTGCTGTCGTCAAGAGAGTCTCCAAGCGGGAAACTAGCGGAGACTCCAGGTTGGCGCAAACTTCTTGGTGGGTAGTATTTCATTGTCTATACCAAGTGTTGGATTCGGGTACGGCCATTGTGAACCAAATCTTCTTGCCCCAACTCCGGCCACGACGACTGGACCAGCGGTCAATGCGCGGTACGCTGTCCTTGTGCTGGCGATACTGGTGTATTTCTTCGAACAACGGAACGAAAGCAGTCTTTGGTGTGCAGCGCTCCCGCGCGCCTGCAGTTCCGCACAATGAAATTTGCTATAAAATATTCGTGCAAATACAGCATTCATATAATGCACCGAAAAGCTTAAATCATAGTTCAAGTCGTTCAGGTCCATCACAGTAGCCGGACGCGCGGCCAAAGCAGGGAAGACATGGTCGTCCCAGCGGGCTTCAAATTAATCTGTCATGCAAACGAGTCGCATAGTTAAGTTCGATTCCATTCCAAGATACAACCTGCCATAAAGTAATTGGAAAATACAGGCATCGCTTTCGTGCTCCTCGTCGATACAATAGAGAGCGTGTAGGTGTCAGTATGACTGCTGCCCTTAACACAGAGAACACTGTCTCCCCACTCGGTTTGCGTCGCGCCGTCCCAGGCTAACAACTCAGCTGGTTACCGCTCGCAATCTTCAATGATAATTATGAATTACTCTCATGATATTTCTAGGAAGTTCACCGAGGATAGGACTCACAGCAGGAAGGGTGCTCAGCCCAACTCCGCTTCCACCCACTTATAACTCGCGGCCGCTAGCGGGGCAGTAGTTTCCTGTTCGTTGAAAGAAGTCGTTCAGTCAGTCGTCATTCGCATAGGTTGAAATTTCGACGATTCGGCGCACCGGTAACAGGTCCCGTGCGGCCCCCCACTACTAATCTGTACCTTCATCTCGGTCGTTTTCCAGTACTGTGAAATGGAATCCAGCAACACACATATCGCTCGGAAGAAAGAAGGGAGAACGAACGCATAATTTCATGCAAGCGAGGGTCGGAGCGCTACCCTGGGCCGTCATTAACTGTTGAGGGCAGATAATTATAATTCAGGGAAAATCAGGTTTCAAGCTCCGCAAAGAATGCGATCAGATGAAGGCACTGTGGTCCTTAGGCACATACGCTGGAAATCCAGTGCAGGTGCGCGAGGGGTCACACAGGCCACAGGCATGAATATCGGGCGAAAGAGATTACTATGGAGCTGTATAGTGTTTGACGATGGAGCGGTCACCGCGAATGGCTAGGCTGTTTCTCGGAGTCCAAATGTAAGTATGGCCCGTTCACGAGTTGAACCAACCAGTCTGCATGAACACGAACAATGTTATGTAATCAGACTTCGCGCCGCGCCGTTGAAAGTGCCGAAGGGACAAAGGCAAAGGGAGTGTGATTTCAAACATGATATCCAAATGTACGTGTGAGTGATGGGAAGATTTGAGAAGACCATCAGCTGACGAACAAGGAAAACCCCTTGGCATCATAGACGCTCATGAACACAGCGATAAAATTCTTGGAGGGTAAGGCGAGAAGTCGCGATCGACATCTCGAAGGTGAAATTAGCCAAGTCGAGCAAGGCCCGCGCATGCTCGTCGACGAGCGGGGCGCTGTTGTCAGGGGCCGAGGTGCTTCCGCAGCAGAAATGATCGGAAATGAACCAGCGAATTTCCATCATTGCAGGCGGGAAAAGGAGGAGGGCATCCGTGAGAGCTGTGATGACGGAGGGGAATGTGCTCCACAGTTCGAGGCGGGCCGTGGCAGTCTGCAGGTGGGCGGCGCAGAAAATGTAGGGGAGAGGATTGTGCGGGTGATACAGCAGTTTCCGCACCTGGGGTAGCGTGGTGGCCTGGAGGAAATCGGTGACGGTGCAGGTGAGCACGTAGGCCTCAGAGATGCGCTGATCGAGGATATGGAGCTGCTCCATTATTGCTGCCTGGCGAGCGTCCGCGGGAGCAAGGGGCTGCGCATATAAAATCTGGACAACTCGATCCGCGCATGCTATGGTGGCCTCTGCACACTGAGCCAACTTCTGGATCCTCTGACCTGCATCCGAGTAGTGGGAAAGGAGCGCCCGTTTCTGCTGCACGTCGGAGATGGGCGCGTGCAGCATGCGCAGAGTGGTTCCTAAGAACGTCGTCCGGTCCCAAAGAATCAGGCCAGCCTTGAGAAGGGAAGAATAGACTGGCTAACAGGGATATCAGCGGGAAAACAATGAAACCGTTATGGATTTTACCGCAGGTTGTGTTGTCGACTCCGTTGTTGGAATGGTAATGCGTCGGGCGGCGCCGGGAATATGGCAGCTGAAATAAACGACAAAGTCGAGCAAGGCCCGCACATGCCACTCGTCGACGCACGGGGCGCTCTTGTCGGCGGGCGAGGTGCTCTCGCAGCAGAAATTATCGAAAATGAATTGGCGGATTTTCATCATTGCAGGCGGGAAAAGGGGGAGGGCATCCGTGAAATCTTTGATTACGGAGGGAAATCTGCTCCAGAGTTCGAGGCGGGCCGTGGCATTCTGCAGGTGGGCGGCGCGGAAAATGTAGGGGAGGGGATTATGCGGGTGATACAGCAGTTTCCGCACCTGGGGCAGCGTCGTGGCCTGGAGGAAATCGGTGACGGTGCCGATGAGCTCGTGAGCCTCAGAGATGCGCTGATCGAGGATACGGATTTGCTCCATTATTGCTGCTTGTCGAGCGTCCGCGGGAGCAAGGCGCTGCGCAAATAAAATCTGGACAACCCGATCGGCGCATGTTATGGTGGCGTCTCCACACTGTGCCAACTTCTGGACCTTCTAAGCTGCATCCGAGTAGTGGCCAAGGAGCGCCCCTTTCTGCTGCATGTCGGAGATGGGCGTGGCCAGCCTGCGCAGAGTGGTTCCCAAGAACGTCGTCTGGTCCAAAATGATCTGGCCAGCGTCGAAAAAGCCGGAGGAATCGACTGGCTAACAAGGATGTCAACAGAAAACGGTGGAATGATGGTGGATTTTACCGTAGGTTCTGACTTCGTTATAGAGTCGCTGAGGAGGGACACCGTAGACATCGCGGTGTGGTGTCAACTTTCAGAGCGACGGCGACTAATTTAATAATTAACGCTTAGCATCAATCATGTGCTACACGATATAGTTCATTCTCACGGCACGGCGTCGATCGTACGATCGTCGGATATGCGAAATGGCTCGTCTGCGGACGCGTGAGGAAGGAGAGAAAGCAGACCGCATTCGTAATCCAGAGTTGGATTCCGAGTTCGGGGTGTGGGGAGAGAGCCGAAGGCTCGGCCGCTCGGACGCGTGGGCAACTAGGAGACGAGACCGGGAAAGAGGGAGGACGCACGGGGGCGAACAAAGGGAATGAGTCACGTGTCGTGCTCGCGTCACGCTCATCCCGCTCCTCGCTGCCTTTGCATATCCAGCTATAACCACAAGCCGCTCGTGCCTCGCGTCGTGGTTATCTAGGAGTTCGGGATCTTTTCAGTGAATTTATTCTAAGTACCTGCCTTTGGATGGGACCGGTTAAAACGTTCGGATATCCGGATCAAATCCGGATGGGACGTCAAATCAGCCTGACGTAAACTGTCTTTCTCTCCTTCCACTCTTTTACTTTTACTTTTCCCTCTATTCGTCCTCCGCAGCATCCGCAGGGGCAGGTTCGCGTGACATAAATGTCTACCACCGCGACACCGACCTATGCCTCCACCTCCCCGCGCCCTAATACCCTCCAGACACCTGGCTCGGGAGCTACCACATTCCCTACTTCTGACTCTGGTTTCGCTGCTACTAGTATCTCCACCTCTCCAACGAAAGCGAAGACTGCGGCGCGAGTTCGGTTCAATGCCGAATGCGTATTGATTCCCGAATCTTCAGGGTCTGAGTCGGAGAGGAAGAGCCATTCGTTACTCCCGTTGCTCAGGTGGGCGTCGTTTCTAGTGCTCTGTTCATTCCCCTCATATTCTGTCCGTTTACTCTTCCTGGGCCTCTACCCGCACATGGGTCAATCCCACGCCGCCCGCAGCTGCGCGCAGCAGCCCAGGCGTTATGGCACAATATTTCCTGATCGTGATTCGCGATCACCCATCCGTAGCATGGGAGAATATCTATCTCTACAGTGTTGGGCGCGTCGGTGTATCTTTTCGTGGTAGGGCATGGCGCCTCTGGCTCTCCATCCTCAAATCCACTGGACTGGATCAGGGGCGCATAAATCCATAGCCAGCGGATGCAACGGACCCAGCATATTTGATACATTTGATGCGGCGAAGGGCTCCCGCTTATATGGACTTGACCTACCAGAGCATCCGTTGTGGATCGAACTCGGAGGGCGAGGCTTTTCTTTTTTTCTCTGTTTTCTTTATACCCGGGCTGGTTTCCTTCCGAGTTTTTGTCTTCTTCTTTTGCGTTTAGGTCGGCTTGGTACTTATTTTGTACTCTTGGGATGGGAACAAAACGCGCTCGTCTGTCTCTTTTGTATCGTTCCGCGCTGTTTTGTAGCTATTCCATCTCTTTGTTTATTATTTATTCTCTCACACGTTCTTTAGACCCTCCGTGCCATTTTTTGTTTATGCACTCCACTAACATTTCTTTATTTTTAGGTTCAAGTCGTGGTCTCGCTCGCACGGGCGCAGTACCCCGCTCTTACCACCGGCCGTCCCGCCGCCGCTCACACTGACATCCTGCCTGCGCTCGCCTTCAGACCTATCCCCGTCCCTCTCCCTGCCGCCACAAGCGTCCACCTCGCCGCGGACCCTTCCCGGCCTTTGCGCGATCAATAGCTCCCCTATCAGCTCGCCCTCGTCCACCGACGCGTCGAACCCCTCATCTCCCCTGCACACCCTACCGCTGCGTCGGTGCTGCCCCAAGTGCTCCGCAAAGGGGAAGATGGAGGTGACGGAGGAGGCCTTTTCGCCCGGCGCGCTGAAAGTGCGGCGCCGTGTCGGGGGCTGGAGTAGGGGGTTTGGGGCGATGCGGGGTCGGGTCCTCGATATGGGCAGCATCGATATGGGCAGCAGCGACATGGGCGGCTCTGCGTCCACTGGAACATCGGCAGACATTGTGGAAGGGACCGTGCTCCGTTCGGGAACGGGTCTCGCACAGGTGAACCGCCTGGTCGCAGAGCTTGATGGGCGGCGGAGCAGGAGCCCCAGCGCGACGCCTACGTCGGCTGTGTTGCCTACTGCTGCTCGTGATATGCATGGACGGAGGCATGGGCGAGCGTCCTCGCTGACCTTGATGCAAATTCCACCGAAGGAGAAATTCAACATCGTCGCTTGGTGCTGCACGGTTGCACGGGTACAGTTACGACAGAGGAAGTCATGACACGTGATTCAGACGCGTTCGCACCTGGGAACAAATAGAGCCAAAGTACGGTTTAACTCTTCCAACGAAAAGTTTATCAGTTTAGATGGATATTGCGGCTTTCAGAAACCTCGGGAAACAGCGGACTAATAATTGGGTGATGGCGCACAAGCTGAATAAAATACTTCCAGAGAAGGCCAAAGACTTGGGCTCGACACGAACGAGCGATTGCTGCGTGCTTCAACATTTTAAGCAGATACCTGACGAGGCAAGGCAGGCCTCTCCACGATATTCCTGTACATGTGGACATAAGATTGTTGAGTTGAACAAAGAAGAGAGCACGCAAAGCTGGGACCTCAGTTGAACGAGCTGAATCCGGATCTGCTGCCGCCTGAATCAACGCGAAGCCAAGAGAGGACGATGCAGGCCTCGCGGCTCAAATCTGCAACAATAAAAATGGTTAGCTTGGACCCTTTGCTATAATGCCATGCGGGATCATCGAGACGCATCTCCACCGACAAACCCAGCACTTCAGCAAGAATCCAGGGACTTACGCCGCCCTATCTTCTCCCATGGCCAGCTGTACTCAGCGATGACGAGAGCGCCTAATCAGCGCGTCGTTCTAGTCTTTCGTGCTGCTGGCGAGACGCTGAACACTGTAATTGACAACATGGTCTGGAGGGTGCTCTTAATTGATTGATATTAATGTTGTCTTTCGAGTTTTCAGAAGGGGAGGCGGCCACAGGCCGCCGACCTTGTTGAATATAAGGAGTACCAGTAACCACTTCCCGCCATGAAACTGTGCCGCGTCTCGGTTTACGGCCTGTTGATCCAGCTCTGGCTACTCCCCCGTTCTTGACGGTGCAAGTCTTCCCCAACCAGAGCGTACAATGCGTGCCTGGATGATAGTGTACAGCAGTCATCTTGAGTACTCCTGATACCCGCCTTTCGTGGTTTTTACAGAGCGAGGAAGGAATGGTTGTACCCAACGGTTAATGCTCGCTGCCTGTCAAGTATTGCGGTGGCTGACGGCGAACGTGGCGCAGGCGCGGATCCAACTGAAGCAAAAATGGGAGGGGTGGCCGGATTTGAGCTGGAGAGTGGTTAGGAAAAAGTGAGTGAATTCGAATATCCACTAGTAAAGGGATTCTAAATCACATCACCTGATGGGCACGCGGATACTTCTATCGCAGCACCTGAACGAGAGAGATTACGACGGACTGCAAGAATTTCTTCTTCGCAGTCAGTGACAATCTACAGCCAGGCTCACGTTTGTCATGCTGCGTAGGAACTGCAAGTCGCTTTAACGTCGTGAGTCTCGATGCCTCTTCGCAGCGTCTAGCAAACGCTATTGGCATACAATCAAGCTCGGACTCTTAGCTGGCATTTCAGCCACCGCCCTTGCCGTCCCAGGAATCGAAACCGCACATTGGCTCGCACGCGTATTTTTCGTCGCCGGCACTGCGCTCGCCGTATGCGGGGTTCTCACCGGACAGATCGCCAGCGCGACTTTCTACATAGTCTTCGAGGACGATATCACTAGTACTGCCGCCTCCGACCATCCTGGGCATCGGTTCCTCACCCTCGAGGCGTCGCCGGAGCTGGTCCATCACATTTTAGTTATGTACGACGCGACGGGGCTGGTAAGGCATCCCATACTTGTATGTGCGCACCCTGGTTTTCAGTGACCGAGCCGTCAAACCAGGCACTCACGTACTTTTCGCTGATGTTCATTGGCGACCTGTTTATCGCTACTGTAACGTTTGACGCCACTCCGCGCCCCCGACAGGCCCATCGTTGACTACGTTCCGTATTTTGGCGTTCCTCCCGGGAATGTTGTATATGTGCCAATTTTACATGGTGTTTGTGTCCTGCTCCTTTGAGCATCGGCGGTTTCGAGATCAGAGTATGAACAGGGAGGAAGGCGAATTGGTGGACAGTTAATAAAAAGACGCCATCAGTATCCTCGATAGTGCGCGCAAGGTTAGTTGTACCCCGACTCGGACTCAAGTTTTCCACGCCTCGGATAGCGTTATAGTCTCGTCTTGTCATGGCAAAGAAAATGTATTGAGACGTGGTGAGTTGGCGCTCTAATGGATCGTGGCGCTTCTGACTTCAGGAACTTACATTCCCCTCCCTTTCCGAATATTTCCAAGGGCACAAAGTTCTGGTGGTAAATCATCATCGCGATGTGGGCGCTTCTGGCACCTCTCACTTGAAATCCAACAGCAACGTCGGTTACAATATCCACAGTAATATATTTACCATAATGGTGCGCCGAATGTAACCATACAGTAACAGCGGTAGAAGACGGACGAATAGGTGTATGGGGGGTGAGAATGCTTCCGTTGTGAGAATAAAAATAAGATATGGTGGCGAAGAAGCGTGCAGTTTCCGACGACGTGCTGCGTCACTTCAAGGAAGTGCGAGCCATAGGTTCTTCAGTTTGGGGAAATTCGGCGTGCCGAGGCTGAATTTGCATCATCAGTGAAGCTCAGAATTATTGCGCGAAGGAACGCACCCAGTTACAGGATCCCATCCTTTGGCTGTAGTGAAACCAGCGGTTCCACAGCCTGGATTGGTGCCATTAGTGACATCGTTGAACGCACTCGCGAACTGAGTCGAATAAATCTGAAAATTGGTGTTTAGTCGGAGCCTAGGAAAGTTCTTAGGTTAAACGCACCGTAGGGTTGATGAAGCCGATTGTACTCTTGCCGGCCGCCAAGCGAGCGTCGTTAATCAGGGTGAGGATACCACCCACAACCGGTGTAGAGGCAGAGGTTCCAAAGACATCATAGATCGCTCCTTGGACCTAAATTATTCTCAGTGCATGTTCGCGGAAAGGCATTGGAAGTAAATTGACTCACTGCTACGGCGTACCACGCCCCGTTGGCGGAGAGGTCAGGGAACCCTCGGGACATGCCAGAGTTGTTGTACTGAGCTCCAGAATATGGAGGAGGGTGGTTCGTCAAGTAGCTCGAGACTTGGGACTTCTGGTAGCTTGGCATAGCGAAGTAGTTCGAGAAGCCTCCGCCGGACTGGATGACGTCGACGCAGGCGGACTCTGGATTGAGTACAGTATTGCCCACGTGTACTGTAATAAGCGATGAGCGAATGAGCGATACATTACAGGCATTCACTTACTTTGGGTAGCACCAACGCTGGTGATATAAGGGCAAGTCCCAGGGAAGCTAAAGCCGTGTCTCAATCCAATTGACTCGCATAGGCAAAATCAAACTCACGAGGGATTGAATCTTGTGCCGCTAGTGGAATATGCTCCGCTAGGGGTGATGCAGTTTCCGCCGTTGCCAGCGACGCCATAGTCTCCGGAGGAGTATAAGACGGTGACCCCCATCAGGCCAAGCTTTGCATATTCGTTGCATTGCCTATATTCAGCTGTGATTAGATAACTTTAGGGACAATGCCACGAGTAGTTACCTCGCAGTGTAAAACGGCGTCAGATCATGTTCATTGTAGGCGTACGAGGTTGAGATAACGTTTGTAGGTCTGGATGAGACATAATTAATAACCAACCGAGTAAAAACCATGGATGCAAGGATACATACTTCACCGTACCACACGCCTTTGGGCCTTGATAGCCTCCATAGGGATCAGGGTAGATCCCGTCCTGATTTGGATCATCCCCGCCTTGATATGTGCAGTAGGAACCGTCTAAGGCGTCGAGGAAATCATTGAAGGATGCGCCTGAATACGAGATGGTCAGGCGCCGCCTATAATAACGCTCAAGATCAAACCTTCGACCGTGTCTCCAACTTGGTATAATGTTACGGGCTGGGCTCCTGTGACAATCGACATTCCGTACTGCGATTGCGTGTGAGAAACAAGAAATTCGATATCACAGAAAGCGTACTTGGAAATCCAAATTAGATTCTCCATTGGCGTTGAAGCCTTTCGAAGTAGTCTGTACCACCCCTGATTAAAACGTCAGCAGGCAATAAATCGACCCGTAGACGAACTTACCTCCGTCAATACTGAACAAGACTGGCCGTTTGCCAACAAGATCCGTTTCCCAGGTGCCAGCGAAGAGATCAATGTCCGAGGGTACATACGCGTTCGGCGTGTATTCGACTACGTGAAAAGTCAGATATGAAGGTGATACCCAACGCTCGAGTTCATACCGATACCGAACGAGTTCACAGCCGTCATTTTGGGAGTATAGCCATTGAGGCCGTACAATGCTCTCAAGCACACGGGACTGATCTAATGAAGAATGAGTACAGGACCTCAAAGCGGAAAGCGACACTCGCCTGAGTGTCACAATGGGACAACTGGTTGAACCGATTGCTGGTCGTGCCAGCCGTTGAGGGTCCGTTGCCTCCTCCTGCGAACGGTTTGTTGACAGAATGTGGAGGCCCGTGGTTTTTGGAAGGCACAGCCTCGTGCGCAGAACGCTTTCCGAGGATAGCATTGAAGTGAACAGTTGGTGTGATGACGTCGATATGGGGCTGGACGTGGGCCGGAACGTGGTAGGAGTCGGATGCTAGACCATAGAATTAGAGTTGATACTTTGAAAAGGGGGTGGCGAGGGTACTCACAGACGTGCTTCTTCCCGCTCTTGTGTTCATAAACGTGATACTCGGTGTTGAGGAGGGCCTCGGCCTCGGCGACAGTAACATTAACGTCTACGAGAAACTGAGAATGATCGTTGAATAAGAGCGCTGAGTACATACCGAGCCAAATGAGCGCGGGGGAGTGGCGAATACGCTCAGACTCGATGCCGTTGGAGATAAGCCATTCCTTGACGGTGTTGACCGATTCCGCAGATGGAGCAAATTTGGCAGCTACTTGATCTGCAGTCCAGTGCTTGCCATAGTTGGGCGAATCAGGATGAGCAACATCGGTGATAAATTGATCCATTTGGTCGATGTTCGATTGCACGAGCCCAAAACGCATCGGAAGCGTCTCATGGGATGGGTGCTTGTGAGAGTGGGCCCAACCGCTCGGAACGTGGCTGCGTTTCTCGTGCCGAACAAGAGGTGAAATCCGGGGAGTTGCCGTCACGACAGCAACATTAGAAGCGGCAAGAAGAGTCAACGAAAAGAACGTGGATAACCAGGAAGCCATGGTTGAAGTCTGCATAATGGGGCGAGACAGATAAATAAACGGAGGAAGGAGAGGGGTTAATTGGAGAAGGGGCGTGTGTCGGTAGTCGTGCCTTTCGCACCATTTAGATTTTCGGTCTCCTGAGCCTGACATATCAGGCCCGCCGCAGATCTTCCCTATCTCTTAACTCCTCGCCCGCCTTCTGCCTTTGGCCCGTCTTTCAGCGCATCGTAATATTTAGACGCGTGCGTAGAAGAATCCGAGTCATATTCTATGGAGCGATTAACTGCAGCCACTAGAGAATTCTTGTTTCGGTGGTGCGCATGGTGGGAAGGAAAGGAAGCTCACGGCCGGATCAAATTCCAAACACAGCTTTTTTAAATGCTTGTCTTCTGGGTCTTTCACATCCAGTGTCCGCCCTAAGGCCTTAAATGAGAGCCTTCTGGTGAGTTAAGGCCTGAGGCTCATTTAAGGCCTTGGACCTTAGGCCTTAGACCAGGCCTTAGGTCCAAAAAAGGAAAATTTTTCTAGGACTTACAAAAGTGATAATGCGGACACTCATGGAGTGCTAACTCATAATTTACATGGAAAATCAAAACAAAGCCTGACCCATGCCCATTCCAGGGGGAATTCTCAAATTGCTGCAAGCTCAGCTGTTTGAGCTCTTCCAGGCTTTGATTTAACCAGTTAATTGGTAGCCAACATTGCCAAAGAGCTTGACCTGTGAAGCATTTGTGCAATCAAAATTGTGATCAGATTAAATAAAATAAAATATGTTATTTGCCAATGAGCACGTGATTCCTAAGGCCTTATCTCAAATGTCCAAATTTTTCGATTTAGTCTAAGGCCTGGGCTAAGGTCTTAACTAAGGCCTTAGGCCTTGGGAACAGGGTAAGGCCTTAGGACTTAGGGCGGACACTGTTCACATCACACAAATACTCTCATATCGCGCAAAGATCTCCCCTGGGTGTTTAACTTGAATAACGGTCCGCTGCAGTCTTCGTGCGTAAATTAGCTTTTGTCCCGCTCGCCCGACAGGCCCGACTCCTAGCAATTTTATTCTGCTCAATCAATGCACAATTGCATGTCCGATCTGTGTGATAGCTTGGCACCCCTCACCAGGACATGACCCCTGTATTTCACAGGGACAAGGTGAAATTTAAGCAACTCCATCCCTTTAGTAGTCTTCTTGCTCTTCGTCTTGCACGTCGACACCCACACTCTTTTTCGCTATGCATTTCCCTACCGCCATCTTTTTGGCTGTCTTCGCTTCCTCAAGCACGCTTATCGTTTCAGCCTCTGCGCTAACCGCTACCCGCACTCGTTCTCGTCCTCTCAACCCACCCCTCTATCAGGCTCATGCTATTGCTGAGCGTCGCGCTGCTGCTCCTCAGGCTGGCGAATATATGACCAACGCAAAACGTTTTTCTCTTGGATTGCCTCCCAGGAAACCCCGTTCGCCGCGTCGTCCGTATCTGGCAAAGCGTTCTGGTACCCCTCCTGTAACGTATGTGTCAAAAACCTCTGCACATCGTCTACATCGGCTCACTAATATATAACAGGGTCCAGGGAAACATTCTTGTAACTGAAACCGACACCAGCTCCGTCCTAGGATATCTCACGTCTTCCTTCAATGATTTTGGCGAATACGGCTACATTCAAAGTTCGCAATCCGGGGCCATGACAGTTAGCTTCCAGTATGAACTGGCCAATCCGGATCCCTCTGAGATAAGCATTACCGTCACCAATCCTACTGTTGCAGCATATTCTCTTCTTGGTGCGGGTATGTATAGTTTGCGCTTTCGTGCTTAGGAATGACCTGGCCCTCCGCAGTGGTCGGCTACTCTTCATACTCGGACGATATTGGTCTAGGCAATAGCAAGTACGTTGTGGTATTTCCTCGTCGCTGCTTGAAAATCAACTTTTATCTCTCAGCTACCAAACTATCGCCGGTACTATTCCGAGTACGCCACCATTCAAAAATATCGACACGCTTATTAAATACACCTTGTTTCAGCCGCTCCCGGTTCTATGCCTCAAGATCTCGACAACTCCTACGATGCTTCCACTGACGAGGACTCGGACATCGAGAGCGCAATCGTACGTGCCGTACCACTGTCGTTTCCCCACCGCCAACAATTTGACGTTCACAGTGGAATTTTACTCCCGCCACGCTTTCTTTGAAACCCCAGTGGATCAACACTGATGGTTCCTCGCCCACAACGTCAATTATCTATGTTTCCGGAGAGTACCGTGCGTCGCCCTTCTCTTTCTGCATTACCAATATTCAATGCTGGGTTTACAGCTATGTTGGCCCTCACTGGAGACCCGGATATGTTCTACAATGATTACGGGGTCGGTACCAACGTCGTACGTACCGCACCTCTTGCCAGCACAGCAATCCTAATGATCGATGTAGGCATTCACTTTTGTACCAGAGATAGTCTGAGACCTCCAAACACTCTCGTACTTCACTAACTCGCTCGAACAATGACTGGATTGAATTTATATCGCTACTTGCATGTTTATTTGTGGAACTTGTCGCGCGGCCACCGGGGCTTGAATCGCATCACAGTCGTCGTCCGCTCTGTCTGTAGGACACACCGACACCAATGCGTGTTGTATATGTCATATACCGGCTTTTCCAACCTAGACCATATTCACCTGTAATTTCCCTAAGAATACCTTACTAGTCACGCACATTATGGTACGGAGCAGGGGGTAGATTGAATTACAGTCTACATTCAACTCATCGGAGACCGTGAAGATCCACGCTCGTCGCCGATGTTCCTGTATGGCACCGCCATAGGAGCAAATTGTGAATGGAATTATGCTGTCGAGTCGACATTCAACTCATCGCCGGCTAAGAAAAACAAGTACATAGAGATCTAACCAGGCCCCACTGCACTGGAACGAGCTCTGTGTGAGCTCAACATTCCGTCTAGCAGAAGCGGACCACTCCGCGTCAGGGCTGAAGCCTTTGGGTGGGGGTGTTGGTAGTGATTTTTACTGGTTGAGAGGCACGTGATAAGCGCGCGTTCGCGGCAGGCACCAAATTGAACTAAAGTAGGGTTCGATTTCCGGATATCCAGATGTTGACTGATCAGTGGAAAGGTGTGTCTTGTCGAAGGTCTATAAGCCATAGGTATATTGAAACCTTAGGTCTCATTGGCTTAGGTACATACCCTTGTGCACCGAGCATCGCTGAGTCTTTCCAATGTACTTAGTCTACCTGAGCATAATTGATTACTTGAAAGATATTGATTAATGGCCAGGGCATCAAGAGGACTTGCGTCATGGAACCCGGCAAAACATCATACGAGGAGTCATTCAACCGTTTCAGTCTCCATGAATGGCATGTTTACACCCTCAAGTGGGATTCCGGCTCCTAAATGACCAATTTTGTCCGCACCACCGCAGTTTCTGGCCTCAAAAAATTAAATCTGTTGACTAAACCGCGGATATTCCTTACGAACTTGTTCAATGTTGTGTTGAGTGCGCCACCAATTCAACCATGTGGCACTTTATCTGAACTTTGAACCCATGACCCAAGCTTCTTTCAGTGAGAAGTGATGGGTTGTTTTTGTGGGAACGGCGGGATCTCCTTAGTCCGTGCCGACATTGCCTTTTGTCCGGCCGGGGACCTGAAGGCGAACACTTATATGAATCGGGGCTCCAGAGGTTCGGACTACATAGACGGCAGCTAACTTGTTGTTAGTCGATCTAAGAACCCTCAAAACGCGATCCCGTGATAGCAAATACCGCACGTCTCTACTCCAATCTTGGCATTGATCGGAGCTCTCGCGCTTTCTGGCGCATTGTCCCCGCAACCGCATGCAACACTGACTATAAAAAATACTTCCATGCATTGCCATGCAACGTTGGCGCAGTGGTGAGATGCCTCCCAAGTCATGCCGAGCGATGGCACCTTCACGTTCGCTGCGACCGTGGTTATCCGGTGCGAAGTCCCTGTTTCTATCCTGCTCATATCAGCTTCTCCAACATGATTACACTCGCAGATGAGCCTGAATTATGCCCCGTCCGTGTGGTGTCCTTGCTATTTTATCTTGTCTCCAAAAATAACGTCTCGAGAGTCTCTTCAAAAGCCCCCGCGTTGAGGGAGAATCGATTGACAACTTGCCCTACCTTCGTCTCCCAGAAGTAAGATGGTTGCAATCGCTGTAACCGCGCTGCTGGCTTTCGCTGGCTCTTCCGCCGCGTCGGTCATCACGAATTTCACCTCGCCCAACATCAACGTGCACCGGGGACTCATCTCAGACATCTCCTCAGGATGCTCCACCACTGGGGTAGCCTCATGTGGCACGCCCGCCAGTAAGGACACTTGCTGCTTCGAAACACCCGGGGTAAATACAAATTCTTCCTTTCTGTGCAGCTAAAATAAGCGAATGTTGCTCACCGCCTTGGCGCAGGGTCTCCTCCTTCAAACCCAGGTACAATACTATCCTTCTCGGGGTCTTATATAAGACATTGATTTTCTGCTGTGGGGCTAGTTCTGGGACACTGATCCCTCCGATGGACCGAGCAACAGTTGGACTATTCACGGTGAGCCCTAGATCGAGATCATGGACCATTCCATGCTGATATCCGACGCCCCACAGGTTTGTGGCCAGATGAGTGAGTTTCCGGCTACTAGGTTCGTTGTGATTTTTAAATTAATGGGAGCTGCGACCCAGGTGCAACGGATCCTTCATGGAGGACTGCGACTCCTCGCGCGACTACACCGGCATTTCCAGCGTACGTGCCAGCATCTGATCTCATTCTTTTCCTACGCCGCCGATGTTCATTATTCACCATAGTTAATGACAGCCCAAGGTGGCGCCTCGACCCTTGCCTTGATGAACACTGTGTGCATTCCTTCTCCCTTGCGGGTCATGCGTTTACGTTGGAACCCGTTCCTAGTACTGGAAAAACGATCCCGATGACGGTACCGACGAGGAATTGTGGGAGCACGAGTGGGCGACGCACGGGACTTGCTACAGGTGCCCCAAAGCGACTTTCTTGTCTAATAAAATGCTACCCAGCGAACAGCACCTTGCAAGTCGACTGTCTTCCTGCGGGCAGCCCCAAAGGCGCTGAAGCAGTCGCGTTCTTCGAGACCGTCGTCAAGCTGTTCTTGACTCTCCCTACATACGAGTGGCTTTCAAATCAGGGCATCACGCCCTCACAAACCAAGACGCACACCCTCGCTAGTCTCACGGCTGCGATCAAGGCTGAGTATGGGGTAAGTAATTGGGGACTTTTCCCAGAGCACACTGACAGGTTTTTGATTTCAGTTCACGCCCTCGTTCGACTGCGATGGGGACAACCTCAGCGGCGCCTCATACTACTTCCACTTGATCGGAAGTGTTATTGACGGGACATTTATACCCATCGGTTGGTCTCCCTTTCTGAAGCACCCCCTGTATTCCGTTCTGATGAATTGTTGTTCATTAATAGATGCGGCGGAGGAGGGATCTTGCGGCTCGAGTGATATTAAATACCTCACTAAAACCGGCTCGCCCGTTACCGCTCCTACTGCTACAGTGCGTTTTCTTTCTCTTGTTTCTCATTCCAATGTGAACTAACTTCCACGATTCTCCGCACAGTGAATCCAGGAAGGATTTGAATCTTGAAGAATTTGCTTTTGAAATCTTTGTCGGCGTCCTCTGTAATACAAATACATGACCATGGCTTATCATGAGGTGATGGCAATGTCAGCCTAAGGAGCAACTGAGAGAGCCGAGGAAACACAAGGTGTGTGAGTAAGTACAGCAAAACAAATGGGGCTCCGATGGTAGGAATGAAGGTGATTACAGCACTTTGCGGTACATAAGGCGCGCACCGATTTTTTTTTCCATTTTGGGCGTTTTTTGATCCCCGCGGCTAGGACAGTCGCGGCGGCTTCAATTCTTATCCATTTGCCTTGTCCATGGGCTCAAACGATGCGCATTCGAAATACGCAGGGGATGGTATGTTCAGATCTTTTATCTTGCGTTTCAAACCGCCGCTTGAGCGCTCGAATCAGGTTTTTGTCATCTTTTCTGGTGATTTTCCACTAGAACACCTGTTCTTCCCTCAATTCTTCATTGTTTAGCTCGCTTATAAGCGTGATTTGTTCGCACCATAAAAGCACAGCGGACAGCCTCCTCAGAACGCTTTGTCAGCCTCGAGTAGGGCATCTGGGCAGACAACATTGATGGTAAGTCATCAGTTTTGATTTGCGATCAGTAGAACAGCCGCTGTGGTCTCAAATCTGCGTCGTTTCACTTTTAAATAGGCTCATTCTACTCACGATGAAATTATGCAGAGGATGGCCTCCTCAGAAATTACAATTCTACACATGATATAATTTCTCTTTTCTCACCTTTTGCAGATAAAAACACATGGTAGATGTGCAACGGGGTGTATTATGGTGATATAAAGACACCAGTGCAGCATGAGAACAAGTGACAGTATGATACACAGCTGAATATGGTTTTGGGGCATCCTGAAGGTTCTTTCCCACTGTCCAGCATGACAAACAGCTTAACACGGAAGCTGCATGCTTTGAGTGCCCTGTGGGGACATTTTGAGCAATCTGAGGATGAGGTCCCTTGCGCATTCCTTGGGGGAAGGGAACGAGCCCATAAAAAGAGCAATTGAGAGTGAACTAGGTATGCAGGAGCTGTTCTTCCAACAAATGGTCACATGGTGAGTTGTTGGATCAACTTTCTTTCATAGGAAGGAGCTTTGGGTCCGATGTTTCAATTTCGAGGAGGCGGTCCCCTGTTGCTTTATGATGCGAACAAATTAAGCCTTTAAGCGAGCCAAACAAGGAAGAATTGAGGGCAGAACAGGTGTTCTAGTGGAAAATCACCAGAAAAGATGACAAAAACCTGATTCGAGCGCTCAAGCGGCGGTTTGAAACGCAAGATAAAAGATCTGAACATACCATCCCCTGCGTATTTCGAATGCGCATCGTTTGAGCCCATGGACAAGACAAATGGATAAGAATTGAAGCCGCCACGACTGTCCTAGTCGCGGGGATCAAAAAACCCCCAAAATGGAAAAAAAATTGGTGCGCGCCTTATGTACCGCAAAGTGCTGTAATCAATTACTGTTCAAGAAGGATTGAGTATCTGACACAAATTGGTTAATTAAACTTCATATCACTCCTTTATTAAAATTATACTTGTCCTTCTGTCTGAAGCCATTTTTAAACTCCGCTATCAGGGCCTCGGCTCCACCCGCTTTTTAGCGCTCATTCAAGCGCTGGCGAGATCTAACCGAAGTGGTAGGCCGCGGATCCGCCCACCGCGCTCTTGTAGATTCAAGATTGGCAGTTTATGACGGACCCACATAAATAAATATCTGCAGCAAGTTTTCGCTTCGGATTTCACGATACCAAGTATTGGGTGAGTACCTACATTCGAAGCTTCAAGCGAACATAAGGTTGGATCCAGTCGATCTCTTGCTATAGCCTAGGACGCGTTAAACTTCGTGACCGCGTCCACAGCAAAGGCAGACGCGTGGGTGTTGAAGTCGAAGTCGCGCTTTGCGACCAGTATCAGCATCTTGAATCTTCACGCTCGACTTAAACGCGGGTGAGCAATATGATGAATAGCACCCAGCAATAACGTCTTCCTAGTTATAACGCCACGTTAGTGAATAGAAACAAATTCTCGACTCGGAGTCATCTCATCCTAGCCTTTGTTAGATTGCCGGATTCAGCTGCCAATCAGGAGGCGCGGAAATGATTTTGAGCTGCAGAAACGATATGGAAAACTTGCAAAAACATCATGAAGAAGTTCTTTAGATAGAATTTTTCCAGCTAAATCCAAAACGATAGACGATTTCCACTCGCGAGCAAAAGTTCGGGCCGAGCGCATCCGTCTCTCATTTCAGAGGAGATGACGACAAAAAATGGAGCTCACATTGCTGCTTGTGGCCGCGGTAATTCTTTGGCCAAGCGGCCCGAACTTTGCTCGCAAAACGAAAACGTCTATCGTTTCGGATTTAGCTGTCAGACATCTCTCGGGATAAACGAAACTATTCCCGCGCGCACATTCCCAAACAGGGCACATTCACATCAAACAGCGCAGATTGAGATCAAACAGTGCACATTCACGATGAATGTGCACTTCTTGCGAGGAAACACGGCACGTTCCGTTGACATTCCGCGCGTCACCTCTTCGGCGTTCTCAGGACTCGGGGATTCCAACGGGTGTACTTACTGCATTCTAACCCCATCACTTCATTTACAACGTGGTTTCAAGGTTCAAACCTAATAGATTAAGATTCTGTTCTATACAATAATCCTCCGCTTTTTTGGACCGTCTTCCCACTCGTGTTCGCAAAATTCATGTGAAAGACTACGACACCCGTCTAATACGCGACGGGTGTCGCGTCACCGTTCTCTGCACTCTTTTCCAGGCGGCAGGAGCGCGGACCGTGAACTGGATGAACACTGGTGCGTGCGCAGGCGTGGCGCAACTCGGCAGATGGATGGTGCGCTGTAGGTGCTGGTTTTTCCGCTCGAGCGTCAGCGGGCCGCGCCCAGGAGCCGGCCGCAAACGCCGCTGCGTGAGCGCGATTATATCGGCATCGGCTTCAGTATCGAAGTACTGCACTATAGAAAAAATGATTGAGCGGGGCTGCGAGTTTTAAAGCGCACCTGGGGTGTATAAGGGCCGGGCTTCAGCGCCACTCTGCAGAATCGAACAGGTCAGTGGTGAGTTAATAACATAACTTTACAATGCACCTGCGCCCGTCTCGATATACCCTTTGTCTTGCCGTCACCATGCCTGGTGACGATGCAGCGAGCGAGGCGCCGGGGCGGTGCTTACGGTGGTGGTGGTAGGAGGCAAGAAAGCAGTCGGGAATCACATGGCACGGGCACGGCGACTCCGAAACGGGAAAGTGCCCCTTTTGGGCGAAACACTGCACATTCCGCTCAATGTGCACTGTTTGATCTGAATACACCCTGTTTGATTTGAATGTGCCATGTTTGGGAATGTGCGCGCGCGAATAGTTTCGTATATCCTCGACATCTCTCGCTCAAGATGATTTTGAGACCCTAACAAGGTTTTGATCAATATGTTTACTGAAGAACCTGCCAGGGAGTTATTACAGCTGTTTGCACATGTAATGACACTCATCAATTTTGATGAAGAAGAAGCAACGCGTACTCTCCCTCTTGTAACGCTCATTGCAAGCTCAAATCTCAGTAGAATCGGATAATTTTAGGTGCGTTCTGAAGCATTTTGGCAGGGCTATCCAACTGACCCACTCTTTGGTTCCAATTCACGCGTTTATTTTTGGCCAAATTCGGCGACGCGTAGCTCGGCTCCCCGCTTGCAACGCGCGTCCTGGGCGCAATACTTGGCCGATCCATCTCAAAGTAGGCGCGTTCGAACCGCATTATTAGCCGCCTTCTGACGGTACCAAGCTTTCATTCTACTTCGCTCGCTTCAAAACTCGAAATTTCCACTTCGCGGAAGGCGCTCTCGCGCGACTTTCGCTCTCGCTCACTCATTTCTGGTCCGATTTCTTTCATTCAAGGTGCTTTGGCATTTCTCTGGGGTTCTTCTGGCGCTTCAATTCTACTGATGCCCCATTATTAGTCTTCGGGATTCATTTGGTCCTAAATTTACTCCATTTCCGGCACTACTAGTACCCACTTGCTCTTTATTGCACACTTAGCCATATTCTTTGTCTCAGGTATGTCTATGCTTACTGCGTGTCCTGAACTGAAGTGGAACTTGCATGGCTGTCACAGGCCGACGCACTTCACATGGGGAACCGCCGAATCAGCCGAGATCTCAAAGTTGCTGCTATAAATTTGTATGAGCATGGTCATCTATCGGTCAAGGATATCCTCGCCTGTGTCGGTTTCTCCCGAAGCACCTTTTTCCGTGTTCTTAGGTTATGGCGTACTACCGGAGATGTTGTGCGCACTCATAATCGGTCTGGTCGTGCTCGGCTGTTGCATCATAATGACCTCGATTATCTCCTCCAACTGGTTCGCGAGCGGCCGGACTGGTTTCTAGACGAGCTCCTACATTTGCTCAAGCACAACCATTTTATTTCCGTTCACTACACTACAATTCATCGGGAACTCGAGCGCGCGGGAATGTCGGTGAAGATTTTGAAGGAAATTGCAGAAGAAAGGAGCGAGCCTTCTCGTCTTGACTACATCCGTGACATTTCGCAGTATCCTGCAGATTATCTTGGATTTTTGGACGAAACATCGAAAAACGACAAAACTCCTGGTCGGCGCCGCGGACGAGCAAAGAAGGGCAAGCGCGCGGTGAAACGTCGGAAATTGGTTCGCGGCAGGCGCTTGTCGGCAACAGGTCTTCTCACAACGCGTGGCATGCTGGCCAGCACTGTAGTGGAAGGCTCCATGCACCGTGACCAGTACCTCGGATTTTTAGAACACCAAGTGGCATGTCTTCTCGCTGATTCTGTTTTCTTTTACTCACGATGATGGTAGCTTCCTCTCTGCTCTCCGTACCCTGGCCCGCTTAGTGTTCTTGTCATGGACAATGCCAGGATTCATCACGGAGAAGAAATCATTGAGCTGTGTAATCGTTTTCGTGAGTGTCATTCTGCACATCTGTCTTTATGGCTTGTATTCATGAGATTAAGGTGTCCGCCTTGTGTATCTTCCTCCATACTCACCGGACCTGAACCCAATTGAAGAAGCTTTCTCCCAAATCAAGGCCTGGATTCGTCGCAACAACGATATATTCACCTACGGGCCGGACGACGAACCAGATTCCCTCATTTATGATATGTTGGAGGCAATGAACATTGTTACAGAGTCGGATGCAATTGGGTACTTCATACATGCAGGATACTTCTAATGTCAATGTCTTGTACAATCTATACAACATGCGACCATTTGTCCACCGCAACCTTCAATTCAGCGATTTCCCCATTCATGAAACCCATTTCTTTCAACTCGCTAACCTCAATGAACTTGAACGCCATCGTGCGTTTGTATCGGTTTTGTGTAAATCTGTCGGCAATGTCAGTATCAAGATCGTACATCTCACAGAACGCAGAGATCGCAAGGTCGTCTCCAGGGACACGGGAAGAGGGGATGAGCATCTGTTCTGTACTCGGAGGTTGATTCAGTGCAAGGGGAGCAGCAACTGCAGGAGCGAGGGGAGGTGGTCTGAAAAGATTCGCAAATTCGGGTGGAATATTGAAGTGAACCTGAGCTGGAGGAGGGCCATTGTTACTCGCTGTTTGTTGTTTCTCGAGGCGACGTTGTAACAGAGGAGACCGCGACGCCCGCGCAGCTGAAGCAACCGTGTCAAACAATTGATTGTTGGGGGGTGTATCGAGATCCGCGAATGCTGACCCTTTGAGCTAGCCATCTCGGAATCAGATGTGTACGAAAATCAATCAGCATCAACACATACCATTGCGGCGCCCCAGCTTTGCATGTGGGCATGGGAAAGTGGGAAGTGTTCCGGATCCGTTGCGTTCACGAAACAATGCTCGCTTCCGCAAGGGGCACCAGGTGTCGGGCACTTCCATTTCTCTCGTAAGGCGCCGATCTTCTCATCGAGGGCGATGTTGGCAGGAAGGATGTCACGGGCCTTAGGGATCTGAAACAAGTAAGTAAATGATCATGGCAGTATGAATGAAGTGACCTTTGACTTCTTCACGGCTTTCTTTCCGCTTGCGGAGGCATCTGATTCATCTCCGTTCTCTTTACGGTTTACCTGGAAAATATAAACACTCGGTAGAGAAAGCAGGATGTGACGCACAGGTATGGGCTCGACCTTGATCTTGACCTCGGGACTCTTTTTGATCTCAAGAGCCTTCGTCACCAGATAATCATATTTGTCTTCAATCAATCGGATCGGTTCACTGACTTTGCGCGGAATAGTGAAGACGATGTGGTAGTCAAAAAAATTCAGTAACTCGGGATTGAGAGCATTGTTGATAGTCGTTAGCACATGGGTCTTCAAGTTTTGCCAAGTAATATCGCTCTTTAGTATCAAGACTTCCGTGACTGGATCACCGCGTGCGGACTTGGCCTTCGTCATTTGTTTGGCGGTGTATATGGAGATTTTATATTCGATCTTGCGCGGTGGGGGATTTGGGCTGAAATCACAATGAGGACCGAGCTATGAGAGGAATGATGATGCGCACCTTTCGGTTTCTGTTTCTTTGCGGACACAGCAATTTCCTTTTCTTGCCCGCGTTTGCGTTTCTTGGGCACATCAACAGGCTCGCCATCCATAGAATCACTGTCTGCTTCTTCTTCGTCCTCGGAGGATGATGACGAGGATGACGAGGACGATGATGTTTCAGTATCTTCCTCTTGTTCGTCCCCTATTAGCGTCCGCTCAGGATCCATATCAGTTTCAGCATCAGAATCAATCAGGTCTCGAGACGCAATGGTGGAAATATCGGTCGAGATCGTGCGTGCAGACTTCCGGGTAGCCATCGTGTGCCGGTAATGAGGACGAAGGTGGAAGAAGATAATAGCAAGCCGGAGGATAAAACACAGGGAACGGAAGAGCAGACCAAGTGCGACACGAACTTGAAGCAGTGTGTCAGCCAAAAGGAAAATGAAGGCGTGCGGTAATATGGAGCCCAGAGAAATGCCAAAGCACCTTGAATGAAAGAAATCGGACCAGAAATGAGTGAGCGAGAGCGAAAGTCGCGCGAGAGCGCCTTCCGCGAAGTGGAAATTTCGAGTTTTGAAGCGAGCGAAGTAGAATGAAAGCTTGGTACCGCCAGAAGGCGGCTGATAATGCGGTTCGAACGCGCCTACTTTGAGATGGATCGGCCAAGTATTGCGCCCAGGACGCGCGTTGCAAGCGGGGAGCCGAGCTACGCGTCGCCGAATTTGGCCAAAAATAAACGCGTGAATTGGAACCAAAGAGTGGGTCAGTTGGATAGCCCTGCCAAAATGCTTCGGAACGCAACTAAAATTATCCGATTCTACTGAGATTTGAGCTTGCAATGAGCGTTACAAGAGGGAGAGTACGCGTTGCTTCTTCTTCATCAAAATTGATGAGTGTCATTACATGTGCAAACAGCTGTAATACGAACGGCCATCAGTGTTGAGTCGATTGGTAGATCTGGACCCATCATGTATCAAACTGAACTTGAAGCGCAAGCGTTGCTTTGGGCGCATCAAGGTGCGGCATTTGCATCAAATCTTCCTCGGCGGCCGCCGGCATTTAGCGATGTAAGATGATGGTACTTTTGTCGTCCATGGGTGCAGCTATGGGTGATCCACTACACTGACTGTGTGTTTCGCAGATCCACGTCCCTCTACATGCGCCTCGAAGATGATATCGTGGAACGCATAATGACCTGCTGTCCCACTTTCTCAACATTGGAATCTACGATCCATGTCTCAAAGGCCTTCTGTAATGTCTTCCAAACACATCCAATGGTACGATGTCCAGTCGACTTGTTATAGTGTACACTGACATCAACCGACAACTTTGAAGTCAATAATGCAAGCAGTCGCGTACAATGTCGTTGGCCCGGCGCTGCCTCAGGCTCTGCGCGTTGTACGCTTTCCTTATCCGACGATATATGATGAATGGCGATCCCAGGATGAGACGCCACGAGGGGATATCCATCCTGAAAACATGGCCACGACGTGCCCGGAGGAGCTAGCAGCCAGTGTCATCAAGGCTGGAGAACAGGGGTGGCTCTTGAGAAACACAGAAGTCATCGACTCGTTCGAGAACATCTACAGTCTGAGGTGCGTCTATGTTCTCTGACCTGAGGCTTCTACCTGGCTAATGCCGTTAACACATTTGAACCGAAAGATAGAAAAACCGTAATTCAAAGACTAGCGTTCTCACCTGGGAGGAATCTTGGCGCTTTAGGCGCGCGGCATACCGATGCATGCTATACTGCAACCTCTTTCCCGCAAGCCGTTTCTACCTTGACGAGCTCGCCAGTCTAGGGGAAGAGAGGGTCGAAGAAATACAACGGCAGCGCAAAGCTTTGCTGTCCACATACCCGACTGATGAGCTTCTGCAGCTGTGGGACGTCGCGGAGTTCATGCGCGCTACTTTCTTGACTGTGGCTTTGGGCAACGACGAGCCCCATAGTGCGCAGGGAAATATATGGCTGATCTCTCCATTTCTGTTCTTAGCGGCCGAAATCCTGGACGCAGTACTAGGCACTGGTCCAGATGGGCTCGTGCGCGTGTAGAAACTTCGATCCATCCTCGACCTCGAAGACGAACTGCAGTACTTAGACGGCGAGTCAGATTCTAGAAACAGACCGAACATCGGGTATTTCGACACCCTCCTGTGCGAAGTCTTCAAGGCCCGTGAAGTGGACCTCTCAGGAGAAGACGACAACTGCATTCTCGACACGGTCATCGGCGCCGACGACACATGTGAGTTCACCCGCTTCAATGAAGTACTCATTTATTTGAATGATGCTAGGCTCGCAGTGCGCAAGTCCTGATGGTATCAAGCTCCTCAGTGAAGCCAGTAATTCGCCGTTTCTCCTTCATTTCCTGTCCTCATTATGAGTGCAGATTGGGACTGTCTGTCTCTACGGCTTTCAGATCTTCTCAAGAACAACCTCCAACATTGCTTCCTCGTCATCAAGCCGTTCGTCAGTCTCACCAAGCACATACAAGAATCCGACGCACGTGGCCCTTGGATCACAGGGATGTTTGCGCTCAAGGAAACCCCCGGCGCGTGGGATGGCTGGGAGCAAGACATGTCGTACTGTGAGCCATGTCTGGTCAAGTTCCTCAAGGACCACGTGTGGAAGTGGTTTCTGCAAGAGAAAATGAAGAGTGGGCATCCTACATCTTGTGTGTACACTACCTGACGGACGTTTGGTTAGCCGGATGGCTACCCCCGGAGAACTGCGAGTGCGTTTTCTAATACTTTCTTGGTGTTTGATCTGACTGTTAGCTGCCGCAGATATGAGTACAACTGCAAGGAGGCCAACATACAAGCACATGCATCCAGGAGGAATGTGCGTGGTCTTTCGTCTACCGAAATCTGCGACCAACATGCTGAAGATTGATGCTCAAGCATCTGTGCGAGCCGATCAAGGAAATCCTCTGACTGGGTCCGCATTTAGATGTTAGTGGTTTGGGTTAGCGGTTTGGGTTAGCAGTTTAGGGTTCGGATAAGCCCTATGTTAGCTTTCTATAAAGAAAACACGCCGGGCCTTGTGCCAAAATTGAGATCAAGGCCGACGACGTTCCGGGTTCTTGCATGTGCCGAGTTGAAGTGATGAACATCCGCAGCCTGGAGTACCAAGTAACGAACAATCCCTCAAATGGGATAACAAACTTGCTTAAATTAACTGAACTAAGGAAGCGATTTCACTGGGGGCAAAAGTGAACGCATATAAAAACCATACGCGTGTGTGCAGTTACCGTAAAACAAACACCACAAAGCTGCGTTTGACAGCTAAAGGGCCGCTTTGTCGTGTGCTTTGTACTACTGGGTGGGGAAACCAAGCATGTGACGAAGATAGCCTTTGAATTTCATAGTCTACCTTGTGCATTGAGTATCAAGTGCAGACCAGACGCCTCTGGAGATCACATGCATCAATGTTTGCCCCCGGTGTATCTTGGTGGTATCGGGTGCTTGGCCTTGGCTCAAGGCCAAGCTCCGTTAGCCCTAGGGCAAGTGGGGAGAAGGGAGGGTAACTTCGAATTGGCAGAGCGAAGTTGCGGTTCTCATTTATTCGACATTCACCGCGGTTTACTTTCTCTTTCCTAGGTTGACAGGCACGTGATAGGAACGCGTTTACATTGGGCACCAAACAAAGCCAAATCGTGGTTCAATGTCTGGATCTCCGGATGTTAGCTGGTATTTATGTGTTCAATGGGAAGTCCTGTCCAATCAATGGTCTATGGATTGCAAAGATCCGTTCGAAACCTCAGCTGTCATGGGCTGAAACACATATACCCACTCAGGGCAATCAAGCATCTCCAGTGTAGTCTCTGTACATACACCGAATCTCATTACTTGAACGCTGCATTATGGCAGACATGTAGAATATTCCAATTCAGCGATTTCCACTCCATACTTAAACGATACTTATCTCCGTCAATCCGGGTTTTCGGCTCCCAACTGACCGTTTTTGGTCCACACCAAGACCTAGGTTCTCCGGCCTCTGCTTACAGAAAATGAAGTAGCCTATGGTGCTCTCCGCCCCCATCCCCTCGGTTGAACTTGAACCTATGATGTACATTGTATCCAGGATACTTAGCCCATCCGAACTTCTTGCGATCCCGTGATGCCCGCGATACTAAAATATCGCGGATCTCTTGGCATTGGATGGCCTGGCGCTTCTTGGGGCGTCTTGGCTCTGCGACCGCATGCAGCATCTACCACTACCATTGAACCTTTCCAAAATCGTAACATACCTCCCAGGTCATGCCGAGCGATGCTACCCCTGGCCGGCTTCACGTTCGTCTATCTCTGCACCTATCATCTTCTACAGCATGAACACATTTGCAGATGAGCCCAGATTGTTCCTTGTCCACGTGGGTTATGTTGTTCTATCTCATCGCCAAGTACTTCTCGAGGGTCTACTCAAAAGGCCCTCGCGATGACGGGGAATCAGGTTGACGCTTTTGTTTTGCTCCCTGAATTTTCTTGAAGCAAGATGCTTACTGTCGCCGCAACTGGGCTGCTCGCTTTTGCCGGCTCCTCCGCCGCGTCGGTCATCACGAACTTTACTTCGCCCAACATCAACGTGAACCGGGGAATCATCTCAGACATTTCCTCAGGATGCCCGACCACTGGTGTGGCCTCTTGTGGCACGCCCGCTGGCACTAACACCTGCTGCTTTGAGACGCCAGGGGTAAATTCGATATCTTTCTGTGTATCTAAAGTGAATGAATGTTACTCACCTTCTCGGTGCAGGGTCTCCTTCTCCAAACTCAGGTACAGTACTATTTATTTTAGTCCAAGACACCGAGTTTGATTCCGTGGGCGTTAGTTCTGGGACACCAATCCCTCTGATGGACCGAGCAACAGCTGGACCATTCACGGTGAGCACTCAAGCCATAAAGCTCTATGCTGATCTCCATCGTCCAATATACAGGCTTGTGGCCCGATGAGTGAGCTTGCAACCAGCTGCGACAGCCGTCATTGCAGTTCATTAATTAATGCCTCTCAGATGCAACTTGTCCTTCCAGGAGAACTGCGACCCATCGCGCGCCTACACCGGCATTTCCAGCGTACGTGCCTTCATCTGATCTCATTCTGTGTTGGCGGAACTTGTTATCGGGAACTTGTCTTTTAATTTACCTGCCCTTTACAGTTGATGACAGCCCAGGGTGGCGCTTCGACCCTCGCTTTGATGAACACCGTGCGTTTTTCCGTGTTTCTGTCTTTCTTCAGAGGGATATATGGTCTCTGAACCGCATCTTACAGTACTGGAAGAATGACCCCAATGACGGTACCGATGAGGAATTCTGGGAGCACGAATGGGAGACGCACGGGACTTGCTACAGGTCTGCTTAACACACCCAAAATCACACATAATTTATGCTGACCATCTGGAAACGAAAAATAGCACCTTGCAAACCAGTTGTCTCCCTAAAGGCTCCGCCAAGGGCGCCGAAGCCGTCGCGTTCTTTGAGACCGTCGTCAAGCTGTTCTTGACTCTCCCCACGTACGAGTGGCTTGCAAATCAGGGTATCACGCCCTCGCAAACTACGACGCACACCCTCGCTAGTCTCACGGCCGCGATCAAGGCCGAGTATGGCGTACGTACTTGATGTATATTCTTTGTATATTCTCCCCTCACCTCAACGGTTCTTCAGTTCACGCCCTCGTTCGACTGCGATGGGAGTGACCTCAACGGCGCCTCGTACTACTTCCATTTGATGGGCAGTGTTATCGACGGGACTTTCGTACCCATCAGTACGTCTCATGTTCTTCTGCGGAAAAATCCTGGATTCCTGTCCACTTTGTTCCATTCTAATGAGCTGTCATACTCATAGACGCGCCGGAAGCTGGATCCTGCGGGTCTACCGGTATTAAGTACCTCACCAAGACTGGCTCACCCGTTACCACCACTTCCACCGCTACAGTTCGCTTCTTCCTGTTATTCTTCTCTACAACAAACTCATTTCTGGACATGTTTAGACGTCCAGCAAGACAACCAGTACCAGTACTACTACCAGCGGAGTGCGGATTTTTGTTTTCCCTGGTTCAAATCGAACTGACCCTCGATAATCAGGGCAGCGGTCCCACCGGCGTACGTGTCTTCGGGTTATAGTGCGGTTGGTGAATTTTAGGCTCAGTGTATGGATATCAATCACCTAGACGGCGGTTCCTGCGACGGCATTCCTTGAGGCGTCGACCGGCGGTGGGGTTCTCACTCTGGGCACCTGGTCCACACAGACGCTTGCCACGATGCATTTGACTGGGACCACGGACAGCTTCACCTTCCTCTCCTCAAAAGGCGCGTGTCTTACCAATATGAATGACTGAACTAACAAGTCCTTCAATTTTTTAACGAATAGGCAACTGCGGCGTCAGCGGCGGCGAGTTGGTGTGCGGAAGCGGAGTTGATTTGAGCACCTTTACTGCCGTGAGTTCTATCTCTTTTTTGGACTTTCTTGAGCCTGTGACCATGGGCTAATTCATCGCATTACCATTCCAGGTCGCGAGCGGTAGCCAGCTCCTGTTGGCTTGGGACGGCGCGACGGAGTGGTCGAGTGATGGTAAACCGAGTGGGGAGACGGTGTTCTCCGTGTTCAGTGGCAGTACTCATGCTGACGTCTACACGCTCGCTATTGTAGAGACGTGAGTACGGCATTTGTATTTTCTGTCATTGTTGTATCACAGGCCGTATCTTGGAATAAAATGGAACTTATTATGCAACTCGTTTGAACCATAGATTCAACTTGAGGCCCGTCGGGACGGCGAAGCTTCGTAACCACGCCTGTGCGACATCTTCAGCTCAATAACATATTTTGAAAAATATACGCGTTCAGAAAGGTCTTATCCTTGAGTGGAGCTACATTTAATCGATGGAGTTGAGTAGGAGTTCAAGTTATGCAATGAAGATTTTGTCGGCAAAACTGGTGTATTTCTTCGAACAACGGAGGAAAAGCCGTCTCTGGTGTGCGGCGCTCCTGCGCGTCTGCAGTTCCGCACAATGAAATTTCCTGTGAAGTGTTAGTGCAAATACAGCACTCATCTAATGCACCGAGAGACTTAAATCATTCAAGTCGTTCAAGTCCATCACAGAAACCGGACGCAAGGACAAAGCAGGGAAGAAATGGTCGTCCCAGCAGGCCTCCAGTTAATCTGCCATTCAAAAGAGTCGCATAGTAATTAAGTTCTATTCCATTCCAAGATACAACCTGCCATAAATTAATCGGACAGTACAGGTCGCTTTTGTGTTCCTCGTCAACACAATAGAGAGCGTGTAGATGTCAGTATGATTGCTCCCCTGAACACAGAGAACAGTATCTCCCCACTCGGTTTGCGTCGCGCCGACCCAGGCTAACAACTCAGCTGGTTACCACTCGCAATTTTCAATGATAATTATGAATTATCCTCATGGTACATGTCTCTGGAAATTTCACCGAGGATAGGACTCACGTAGACCAGTGACTGTCTGTCTATGAAGGCAAGCCTGTCGATAGACAAGCTTGCTTTCATAGACAGGCTGGATTCGAGCCTAGGACTCACGGCAGGAGGGTGCTCAGTCCAACTCCAACTCTGACTCCACTCATTAACTCGCCGCCGCTAGCGCCGCAGTAGTTTCGTGTTCATTGAGAGAAGTCGTTCAGTCAGTCGTCATTCGCATAGGTTGAAATGTCGACGATTCGGGACACCGGTAGAAAGTCCCGTGCGGCCCCCTGCTGCTAGTCGGTACCTTCATCTGGGGCGTTTTTCCAGAAACACCCATATTGTTTGGAAGAAAGAAGGGAGAAAGAATGCATAATTTCATGAAAGTGAGGGTCGGAGCGCCACCCTGCGCCGTGATTAACTATGGAGGGCAGATAATTCAGGAAAAATCAGAATCCAAGCTCTATAAAGAATGCGATCAGATGAAAGCACCTATCGAAATCCAGGGTAGGCGCGCGAGGGCTCACAGTCCTTCTTAACGGGCAATTCGCATCTGAGAGGCATCAATCGATAGATCGGGACGACACGGCCCTTACAGTTGAAAACTCACTCATGAGGCCCCAGGCTTGAATATCGAACGAAAACGATTATCATCGTGTTTCAGGATTGAGCGCTCACCGCGGTGAAGTTGTGGAATTGAACGAGCAAGTGTGCGTGAACACGAACGATAAGATATGCTGACCGCACCGCGCCGCTGAAAGTATCGAGGTGACCGAGGGAGAGTGATTTCCAACATGGCATCCAGATAAGTACGTACGTATGAGTGATGTGGTGGAACGGTTCAGGAGGACTATCGGCTGACGAACAAAGAAAAGCGTGTGTCATTGTTGATGCTCAGGATTTACAAAGGGATGGTATATTTGGAAAGGTAATGCGTCGGGTGGCGCCGGGAATATGGCAGCTGAAATAAACGACAAAGTCGAGCAAGGCCCGCACATGCTCGTCGACGCACGGGGGGCTCTTGTCGGCGGGCGAGCTGCTCTCGCAGCAGAAATGATCGGAAATGAATTGGCGGATTTCCATCATTGCAGGCGGGAAAAGGCGGAGGGAATCCGTGATTGCTTTGATGACGGAGGGGAATGTGCTCCAGAGTTCGATGCGGGCCGTGACATTCTGCATGTGGAAGGTGCGGAAAACGTAGGGGAGAGGATTATGCGGCGAATACAGGAGTTTCCGGGTCTGGGGCAGCGTCGTTGTCTGGAGGAAATCGGTGACGGTGGCGGTGAGCTCGTGGGCCTCAGAGATGCGCTGATCTAGGATACGGAGTTGCTCCGTTAATGCTGCCTGGCGAGCGTCCGCGGGAGCAACGGGCTGCGCAAATAAAATCTGGACAACCCGATCGGCGCATGTTATGGTGGCGTCTCCGCACTGTGCCAACTTCTGGACCTTCTGAGCTGCATCCGCGTAGTGGGAAAGGAGCGCCGATTTCTTTTGCGCGTCGGAGATGGGGGTGTCCAGCATGCGCAGAGTGGTCCCCAAGAACGTCGTCTGATCCAAAAGGATTATGCCAGCCTTCTCCAGGCCGGAGGAATCGACTGGCTGACAGGGATGTTAACAGAAAACGGTGAAACGATTGTGGATTTACCAGATGTTCTGACTTCGCTGAAGAATCTCTGGTAATGGGGGGGGATACCGTGGACATCGTGGTGCGTGGTGTGTGCGTCAGCGAGTGACTGGTGTCACGGCCAAAATCAAATTTCAATCATGTACAGATGACTCTTGTTTGACTCTCGTGGAAGACCGGTCTGACCAACCTCGCACGTAGCCAAAGCCTCAAGTTCCGGTCAACGAATTGGGGGGCTGGAAGAACTCGTGGAACCCGAGTCACCCTCACTCCGACAAAATTACTTACCCTCAATGTTGGAAATACAAGCTTGACCACATGGTCGCGTTCCTGACCTCATATTTGCTTCATTGTGTTTCAACTTATTTCATATTCTATTTCACCGCTGCTTACTTTCAACACAACTCGCCTAGTTACAATACAAATTCCCTTCTGACTCACACCTATCTATTTGATATTCTTTTGCCCTCTTTTTAAAATTAAGCCGCTCTGTCCGAAGCCATTTCAAACTCCGCTCGTCAGTTGACACAGTTGTGCTCCGCTATTACCCCGCCTGGCGCCCTTTAAACTCCGCTATCGGCACCACCTGCCGGACCAAGAAGGGATGCTCGGCCGCTTGTACCTATAAAAACTAGAGTACTTGTCGTCGTTTACCTCACTGGTTTGCCTTGCAAATTACCTCTTGCTTTGCAAACTCGATTCTGAGCCAATTTCACACTCAAAAATTACAATTTTTTTTGGAGCGGCCTAGCTTGCGATCGTAGATCTCTTAAAAACATCTCTCCGTGCTGCCCCCTCTCGGGCATCGATGTGTAGCTTTCACCTAGACCGTTGCGATTGTGTATCTCTGCCCCTCCTCACACTCGGCACTTGTCCTTTCTATCTGAGGCCGTCTTTTCTGAGTGTCTCTCCACGCTCAGGCCCTCTCGAGGAGGTACTTACTCACATGCGTGGCCCTCGGCCCCGTCCTTTATGTGTTCTCGGTGCTGGCATCTCAGATGAGCAGAGTAAGAAGTTAAACTGCTGGAATACCTTGACCATGTTGATACAAAGGAGCAGTGGGAGAAACACGTTTGCGGCTGGGAATACACTTGAGGGCTGGAAGACAGCGATTCTAAGGCTGTATGCAGAGATAGAAGATATGGCATCAGGGTCACTGTCGAAGCTCAAGGAGATTTGCCGCGAAAACCGACCAATTTCTCGTTCTGAACTCGGGAAGCTGCGTCGTTTCGCTATTGCACTCACCAACGAGGCTGAGAAACTCCTGACCGGGTCTGTTCTCATCGTAAAACTCACCCTGTAGAGTGGATTTCCCCCGTATACTTGTGTGATTGAACGCTTTTGTAAGTTTTGCCTGGGTGTCGTTTGTGAGATGGGCTAGCTAACGAGATGATGTGCTCTAGCACTCTCAATGTCTGTGAGCTGTAAGAACGGGAAAAGGAGGGGTAGAGATTTCAACAGTGTGTCAGGGAGTCACAGCTATGAAGGACATGCGTTCCGTTTCGAGCACCAAGTCAGATTGCCGGCCAACGCCCCGCGCGCCGGTCGATTCTTTCGTTTTCACTGATTTTATTTGAGTGCACATGCAGAACCAAGATTCAAGAACGGAACTGATGAAATGGTTTCTTGAGCACTGAATATCAACTTGTGGTTGAAGGTTGTCTACAGTTTAAGCTGGCGAGTGGGTTCAATTCCTTCAAAAATCCTTACTTGGAATGCAGTCCATTTCTTGTCTTCTTCCTTGGTTTCAAGTTAATCCAGACCCACTTCTCAATTATTGGTACTTCGGTTATGGTCAGTGAATTACAGCTCTTTGCGGTACAACAGGCATGGTCCGTTTTTTTCTGTTTAGGCAAGTTTTCACAAGAACAGCTGCCCTGAGCTCAATTCGGAACCATTTCCCCTCAGAATAGGCTCATTCAATTCGCATTGAAGATCAACAGGGGGTGGAATACCGGTATTTTTGATAATTTCATGTAATAGAATTTCTTACGGAAAAACCATGCTTTGAGTAGGACACCTGTAGCACTCGGAATACTGCCCCGATTGGCCTAGTTTTTGGATATTCTTATACATCTGATGTGATCCTAGCCGATGTGGGTGTTTACAGAGTTTAATGTACTCAAGTTTCCATGGACAGCTCTACTTATGGTAGTGTCTGGATATCTACCTTACGGAAAAACCATGCTTTGAGTAGGACACCTGTAGCACTCGGAATACTGCCCCGATTGGCCTAGTTTTTGGATATTCTTATACATCTGATGTGATCCTAGCCGATGTGGGTGTTTACAGAGTTTAATGTACTCAAATTTCCATGGACAGCTCTACTTATGGTAGTGTCTGGATATCTACCTTGCTAAAGTGTGCACTAGATCACAATCACTCAGCATGTAATATAAATAAACATGCTGTTCTCCAGGTCCGCCTCATATGTAAAATAATATCCAAAAACTAGGCCAATCAGGCAGTATTCCGAGTGCTACAGGTGTCCTATTCAAACCAAGTCTTTACAGAAGAAATTCTATTACATGAAATTATCAAAAATACCGGTATTCCATCCCCTGTGGATTTTCAATGCGAATCGAATGAGCCTATTTTAAGGGGAAACGGTTGGGAATTGAGCTCAGGGCGGCTATTCTCGTGAAAACTTGCCAAAACAGAAAAAAACGGACCGCACCTGTTGTACCGCAAAGAGCTGTAAAGCAAGGTTTTCTTCAAGGCCGAAGAATTCAAATCAGCCATTTCTTCCCAGCGCCCATCTTCAAATGCCAACAATTGCCAGCATAGAAGATCGCAGGGAGAGTGCAGAATTTATCAAAATGGACTGGATGAAGACAATAACGACACCGGCACATATGTTGAACATACAAAGATATTGCCACTAAATTGTTACTTAGTGCGAATTGTGAATCAATTCCACCGTTGCTTTATCAAATCTGCTCCTCTTTCTGCGACAACGTATGTTGCAGCCTGAGTGTGCGCACTTGGCACAAATGGCTTGTGTAGATTAGAGGGAAGAATAACCCTTGCCACCGAAATATCGGACTCACCAGAACAGATGCATCCACAATCCGAAGCCCATCGACGCCTTTGACCAACAAATCCGGGTTCACCACACCCCAAATCGCGTCTCGGGGTGACATGGCTGCACTCCCCACCATGTGCAGTCCCACACCTGCTGAGTTTCTGATAATTTCGTCTAGAGCAGCGGTGGTAACATTTTCTAGATCCTGTGTAGGCCCGATATAGAATCCTGCCAGGTGGGCGCGCTGTAGAATTGATTTGCACGTTTGATACCTTCGCGTATCGTGAAGATGTCCAAGTCATTTTGCAGCAACCCAAGATCGATAACCGGCGGGTCAAACGGATTGTTAGTGTTGATCGTGATTGATCCACCTGGCTAGACGTGAGTCGCTTCATTCCGGACAGTTCGTTTGAATAGATACTTGCGGCTCTTGGGATTTAGTACATATATGCCAGCGGAAACAAAGTGCCCCGGCTCGCCACCGCCCCCAGGCTACAATTCCATTTAATGCGAATGGTAACAGCCGCCCAAGAGTTATACGTACTGCAAGGAATAATTCGATATGAGGGGAATGGGGGCCGGCTGCCGGGTCTGTTTGATTGTCGAAGATGGAAGAATCGGGGTCCAAGCGAAGCCATGCAACGTGAGTAATCAAATAATTTGTGAACGGCCCAGTGTGAGTTTTGTTCCATTGCGCCAACGCTGCGTAATTTGGGTGAGGGCGAGTCCGTTATGATTTCCTGGCGTATTCAGAGTCACCTTCGTTGAACCGTGTTGCATTCTGAGTTACTGAGTCTATGGTTTCATTGAAGTTTACGGACCAGCTGGCGAGGAAGAAAGGTTGGTCCGAAACGTTCCGGCCCACACTTGGGAGGTGAAGGACAGTAGGAACTCCAACTGAACCTAGGATATTTCGATCCCCGATTCCTGAATGCATGAGACATTCGGCGTGCCAACCGCTCCGGCGGAAAGGATGATTTCCTTCCGTGCTTTTGCTGTGAATTGGGATGTTCCTGCTATTTCAAGTGAGTATATAAAATAACATAGGGTGAAAGAAAGCAGTACCTTGCGAGAACCGGACCCCACTAAATGAAAGCTTTCCGTTGGCGTGACTGGCGTCAACTAGATCGGAGACCTGCGCATGGAGGAGAACATCTAAGTTTTTACGCTGTGCAAAATTTTCAGCGAGATACGATGTCGCCGAGCTGCTGCGCATGCCGTCGCCAATGGTCGACTGTACCCAGCCTACGTTTCCGAACATTAGGTTCTGACATTCGCGAATAACATCAAAACGGTCATACCAACACCCAACGGTTGACCAGAATTCATGTCCAGGTTGAAAGGGAACACGTCGGGCAACTCTTTGGTGGTTTGAATAACATGTTGGTTAAAAGTGCGCCATTGGAAGCCTCCCAGGCTAACCGATGTAATTCCATGGGTACTATGTACTGATGGGTCGAACTGGCCCTGAGTATTGTGATGATCTGCGGGCGGGGACCATTTCTCGTTCTGAGACAAGTCATTAAAGTGTCTGTCGGAAAGGATAGAATGTATACCTTGAAAAAGTAAGGAAGAACATTGTTCCAGGACCAACTTGGATCGTGAGTGACATTTGCATAGCGATCCCAGTCTTCCACTGTTCCCCGCGTGTAGGCCATGCCGTCTTGTCTTAGCTTCAGTAATTGAGAAGAAAATAGTGGTATAACTTACTGTGAGAGCTACATCCTCCCAACATGCGAGCTGAATCAATATTAGCGTTGTTTCCCGAGAAACGCGTCCAAAATAAACCTCTGAGATAGTCCAGAACCCGATTATTAACCCCAGATTGTGGTGTTGTTGTGTAATCTGCCATATGTTAGCGACGATCGTGGAACTAGGAATTCTTTGTTACTCCAATCGTAAATCGTCTGTTCAAGGAAATTGACAGCGAACAACGGAACGGTGGAGTCAAGCACGCCGATATTCCTGCAAGGAGTGAGAAGTGAGTATTGAGATGGAGGAGATACTGACGAGACTCCTGCTTCAAGGACCAACACGGAAAAGTTTGGGTCTCGGTCAGGCGATTGGCGACGACGAGGCCCGCCGTACCCCCTGCAAACTATGAGATCTCTAAAGACAAAATGAAGCCAGTTTAGAACCTCCGACGATGACAAAATCATAAGTAAGGTTTCCGGTTAAATCGGCCACACTTTCGTACACATTGCCCAAGGACGACGCGACGAGAGCTGCAACAACGAGGATCGGAGAAAGCATCTGTGGGGCGACAGTGGGGACCAATTTGCAATCTCCGCACCCGTCGGACCTCCCCCAGCCACCGTGGCGTTCGAGCGACAGCGCGGAGTCTGGACATCTCGTAAATGCTATTATGGTTTGATTAGGCCCGCGGTCCCTTTCAACTGCCTCCGCTTTTACGGTTGTATATATAAATGAGATACTATTCCTTTCCTTTGCGATCCCTCGCCGTCTTTGCAGTCGTCTTCACGGTCGGATTTTCTCCTTGATGCGAAGGTGAGTTCCATCCGGCCATCAACAGCCATACTCAGTCCAGAAAAAAAAATCGCCCTGCGCGCAATTTGCCTTATGCGCGGAACGGGCGGCATCGGTGATTTTGAGGCTGATTGTGAAGCTTCGAGTCCCCCGGAGTGAAGCACACAAATCAGAACTTAGTGATGGAGGAACAAGAGAGAACGGTGGTAAGTGCTCCTTGTTCAAGACAAAGAAATGTTACTGTAGGCTACTTCTCCTGTTCTACTTACATCAGTTCAAATTTTACAAGAGCCGGTGGGCCGCTTCGCGGCCCCCCATTTCGACTGGTTAGGGCCTGTAATGCGCAGGGTGGGAAAGGATTATCTTTTTTTGAACTTGGCTCAAGCCGCATAACCCACGCTTTGACAGAGAAGCGAAGGGAGGGGTTTGTGTGGGAGCGGCATGTCTGCCGAGTCGGAGTTGTCATCGCGGCCCGTTCGAGCGACCATCTCCTAGCTCACTTCCTAAATTCCCCAGAAGTCACAAGCAACGTGGAAGATGATGGAGGAATTGATACTATCTCAAGGTTAACTTGTAGTCTCCAATAGATCAAGCTGAGATTCATTCAGCAGTTAGAACTAAGTGCGGAGCTGGCGGGTCGTCGGAGTTTGAAGGCTTCAGACAGACGGACACACGTAATTTTATAAAGAGGGTGAAATAGACTACCCGTCGGGCAGCGTGGGGAACGGTAACCACGCTGCCTCCCTCGGATGGCCCGCCCCGGGCCGCCCGCCAGATCACGTAATAGTACGTCCAGTCGAGTTCCTCATATGGAATACCATCGGGACAGGCCCCAAGGGGATTCAATATGGCGGATATTCCAGACGGAATAAATGAATAAAAAATTCAAATAAAAATGGATTTTTGGTATGGAAAAAATCCTACTTGAAGAACGATATTATATTAGTTTGAATCTTGGCCTCCTCCGCTTCGTGTACCATAGCTGCACAAAATTTATGCAAACAGCTGGCCAATGGCAAAGCCACTTCTAAATCCGGTCAATGTTGGACAACATTTTGAAGAACGTTGACAGCCGCCATTGCGTCCTTCTTGTTGTAGCTGAATTCAGGTTCGGGGTTCTTCATCATCGTCGTCTTCGCTGTTATTGGTCTGGTTTCAAAGAAATTCCAGGATCTCGCGTTCACCGGCATCTCCATCAGCGAAACGGAGAAATTCGGAGTCGAAATCCTCCTGTTCAATCAGAGGGTTGAGGAGCTCATTGATTGATGCTTCATCACCACGAATGCAGTGTTCCTCGCGCAGTTTCTGAATGATTGTCAGGGGAACCACCCGTCCGTCCGTCCGTCCGGCTCCGGCCCATCGCACCGCCCCACTTCCTCGTCCGATCCTTCGTCCGGCCTCGTCCGACTGTCCGACCTCGCCCGACCATCCGGCTTTCGGTCCTGCGCCCCAGCCTACGCCTTCGTCCGGAATGTCATCCTCCGTCCCCCTCCGTTCCCCTTCGTCCGGTCGCTCTCACTGGCACATGCTATGCGATCAAGCTCGAGACCACTGCCGATCACTCCGAACACGTGCTACTGGCTAGTACCTATAAAAACCTCGCCTAGCATGGGAATCCTCATCCTTTCTTCTCTTCGGATTCTCCCGCTAGGTGCGTATTCTAGAAACCTGTATTTAGTACTGTCAATTGAGTTACTTCGGATTCTCCCGCTAGTCTCCCGCACTTCCGCGCCGAGCTGAGGCTGCCCTTACAGCAGAAGAAAGGATCTAAGGGATCAACCGGTCAAGATTGTGAAGTTCGGTGTAGACTCGGACTTGGACCGCTACGCTAGCGCTCCGGCCTCCCCCACTTCCAATCTCGACCCCTCCTCCTTGATGGACACCCCGACGCCCGGAAACGGGTCCACGCCACCCGAGCTCCCAGATGTTTACATCCCAGACCCGGCTGCCGACCCCGAATCCCGGCTGACAGCGGTCAAAAGCTCTCTCGCGAACATCGAAACCCTACTCCTCCGCGTTTTACACAAGAGCCAAAATCCACCCGCAACTGCCCCCGTCCCTGCCGCTCCGGCTCCGGCAGTGGGTCCAGACTTCACCACCCTCACCCCCGCAGCAAAATCGGTTCTCCGACCGAACCCTCCGGCCATTTTCGACGGCGACCGGACTCAAGGACGGATGTTCCTCCACTCCGTCCTCACATACCTCCGACTGGTTCCGGAAGCCTTCATGGTCCACGGACAGGTCGTTGAGGAAAAACTCGTGCGGTACGCCATGTCCTTTATGGCGCGAGACGAGGCCGGACGATGGGCTGAACGACAGTCCGCAATCGTTCCGTTCCCATTCCCGTCCTGGGCGGAATTCAAGTCCGAGTTCCGGCTCCGGTTCGTAGAGGAAAACGAGCAAGACCAAGCTCTCCTCCGGCTGGAGACCCATAGCTACTACCAGGGCTCCCGCGACGTCTACCGGTACACGGACGACTTCGAGGAACTCGCCGCCACAGCCGGATACAAGGACCCGCTCGTCCGCGTCACCAAGTACCGCGCAGGGCTCGACCCGCGGATTAATGCGGCGATCACCACGTCCGGGACCACTCCGGCGCTGCTGGACTACGCCGGATGGCGTCTCTGCGCCTTCCGCCAGTACGATGCCCTCGCCCGTGTCCGAGCAGGAGCACCCCCGACTCGCGCCCTGGCTCCGGCCGCACGCCCCCGCACTGAGATGTTCCTCCCAGTCCCCTCCTTCACGCCTGCTCCCAAAGCCGCGGCGGCGCCCACCCTTCCGCCTGGCATTCCGATGGATGTCGACCGGACCCGCGCACGCTTCACGCCGCGCACTTGCTTCTGTTGCAGCGCGGCCGGACACCTCATCCGAGACTGCCCGACTCCCTCGGATGTCCGGCATGCGGACGTCCTGGACGAGGTCGTCCGTCAACTCGGTGACGACCTCCTCGGAGAACTCTTCGCGCGCCTCTCTATCACCGCTGGGCTTCCGGCCAAGCCGGACGCCGGAGACGCGGAGCCAGAGGGTTTTCCGGACCTGGCCAAGTGAGCGGTGCGCCCTCGGTCGCGTCCCACAATCGTTACTCCTGCTTGTAAAAAGATATACCCAATAAATCAGCAGTTGAAACGAAAGACGCACCCCCTATTTCCGCCCCGGAGGCAAAGACAGAACTCCCCCCTTCCATTCCCCGCGTCCGCCGTCCGAGGTGGGAACGCAAACTACCCCGGCGGTATGTTATTGATTCCGTGGAGGGCCGGAACTCCCTGCACATTCCGTTGGAAATGCAGTCGGTAGAGACTGCGGCTACGATGTCCGTGAAGGGCCTGGTCGACTGCGGGGCGACTGGAGACTTCATCGACTCGGAGTACGTGATCTCCCATAACCTCCCCGTCCAAAAGCTCTCCCAGCCCATTCCGGTCCTCAACGTCGACGGTACGCCCAATGCGTCCGGAGGCATTTCCGGCGTAGTCGATATGGTCGTCAACTACAAAGGGCACTCCGAACACATCCAACTTGCGGTAACGCGGCTCAGAAAGCAGCACGTCATCCTCGGTTACTCCTGGCTTCAGAAGCACAACCCGGAGATCGACTGGGAGACCAAGGAAGTCCGGATGACCTGCTGTCCGACCAGCTGCAGCACTTGCTGGGATGAGCTCCGCGCCGTCCGTCGCAACGCGAAGATCTCCGCCGCGATCCTCCGGCAGCTCCGTGAAGGTCCCGTCCCGTCTATCTGTGCCATTGACTCGGAGGAGTGGTGCAGAGACGACAGGTACGATCTGGACGACGATGGAAACGACTTCCCAGACCTCACTCCGGACCCGGACGACGACGACGATGACAAAGACGACGAGCTCGAGGACGGCGACCGGATCCTCTACACCGTGTTCACTCCGGCTGAAGAAATCCGCGCGGGCAGCACCGTCTCTCAACAGCTTGCGGAGGCCTACGCCCGGAACTCACGAGTGGAAGGCCGCGTTCCATACCAACCGAGGGCTCTTCGAGCCACTGGTGATGTACTTCGGCCTCACCAACTCTCTGGCCACGTTCCAGACGATGATGAACGACATCTTCCAAGACCTCATCCTGTCAGGAGACGTCATGGTATACCTCGACGACATCCTCATCACTCACTCCGATCTCGCGCGCCACTGAAAGATCATCCGAGAAGTCCTCCGATGGCTCCGGGCGCACAAGCTTTACCTCCGGCTGGAGAAGTGCGAGTTCGAGAAGTCGTTGATCGAGTACCTCGGTGTCATTATCTCGCACAACCACGTCGAGATGGACCCGGTCAAGGTCGCCGGAGTCGCCACCTGGCCCGCTCCGGAGAACAAGAAGGACGTGCAGCAGTTCCTCGGCTTCACGAACTTCTACCGGAGGTTCATCCGGGCATTCTCGGACATCGCGCGGCCCCTCTTTGACCTCACAAAGAAGAGCGTCGCATGGACCTGGACCGCTGCTGCGGCCGCCGCTTTCCAAGCCCTCAAGGATGCGGTGACTGCGGAGCCCGTCTTAGTCCTACCCGACGAGTCGCGTCTGTACCGAGTCGAGGCAGACAGCTCCGACTACGCTACCGGGGCCGTCCTGTCTCAGCCGGACGCGAACGGAAAGTGGCATCCGGTCGTGTTCTACTCCAAAAGTCTGAGTGACGTCCAGCGCAACTATGAAATCCACGACAAGGAGATGCTCGCGATCATCCGAGCCCTCGAGGAGTGGCGACACTTCCTCGAAGGTACGCAGCATCCGGTCGAGATCTGGACGGATCACAAAAACCTGGAGTACTTCCGGAAGGCACAGAACTTGAACCGGAGGCAGGCGCGGTGGTCCCTGTACCTGTCCCGGTTTGACTTTGTGCTCCACCACCAGCCCGGACGCCTCATGGGTCGTCCGGGCGCGCTGTCCCGTCACCCGGACCACGGAGTAGGCTCAGACAACACGGACGTTACCCTTCTCCACCCGGACTTGTTCCACGTCCACGCGCTAGAAGGTGTGGTGGTAGCCGGACCCGAGGTCCCCCTCCTTCGTGACGTCCGGGAGGCCTTCGCGGGTGAACCAGACCTTGAGGACCCCGTCGCACTTGTCGCGCGGGAGCTCCTCAAGAACCGGAACGTCCGCCCCCCCCGGTCGTCCGAGTGGTGCGTCGCGGAAGGGCTCCTTCACTACCGCGGTAAGATCGTCGTACGCGGAATAAGGACCTCCGACGCTGGATCATTGCCCTGCACCACGACACTCGGGTCGCCGGACATGCCGGACGCTTCAAAACCCTCGAGCTCATCTCCCGGAATTACTGGTAGCCCCAGCTGTCCCGTCACGTTGGCCAATACGTCCGGACCTGTGACCTGTGCAACCGGACGAAGGCACTCCGGAAGCTACCCCACGGAGAGCTCCACCCGACCGAGATTCCGGAAGAATGCTGGGACACCGTCTCGGTGGACTTCATCGTCGAGCTCTCGGACGTGCACGGCTTCGACGCGGTTATGGTTGTAGTCGACGTCCTGGGTAAACGGGCCCACTTCAACGAGTGCCACACCGGGCTTGGCGCGGTCGGAGTCGACTGCGGGCCGCAGTTCGTCGCGGAATTCACCACGGAACTGTGGTGTCTCATCGGGATAGAGCCAGCGACCTCCACTGCCTACCACCCGCAGACCGACGGCCAGACCGAGCGCGTCAATCAGGAACTTGAGCAGTTCGTCCGGATCTTCACGAACTACAAACAGGACGACTGGGACGAGCTCCTCCCGGCCGCGGAGTTCGCGTACAACAACCACGTCAACTCCTCGATGCAGCAAGTCCCGTTCATGACGGACACCGGAAGGCTCCCCCAGATGGGGTTCGAGTCCAACGGACTACGCTCGAACGTGGAGTCTGCGAACAAGTTCCGTGACCGGATCGCATCCGGAGTCTCGGAAGCCAAAGCCGCGCTCGTTAAAGCCAAGGACGAGTTCAAGCTGTACTACGATCGACGGCACACACCCGCCCCGGAGATCAAGGTAGGTGACCGAGTCTGGTTGGACGCCTCCGATATCCGGACGACCCGTCTGTCCGTCAAATTCGCGGACAAACACCTCGGCCCCTTCAAAGTCGTGAAGGTCGTCGGAAAGGGTGCATACAAACTCGAGCTTCCCCCCTGGTACTCCCAGCTCCACCCGGTCTTCCTGGTAGTGAAACTCCAGCTCGCGGAACCGGATCCGTTCCCCGGACGCCCCGGAACGACGAACCCCCGCCCGTCCTCCAGACGGACCACGACGTTCAATGGGAGGTCGAGGAGATCCTAGAAGCGAAGGTCCATTATGGCAGCCTCTGGTACATGGTGCGGTGGAAAGGCTACGGCCCGGAACACAATAAATGGGTAAAGCACTCCGACGTCTTCGCCCAAGACGCCACCGATGCCTATTATCGCCGCTACCCTAACGCCCCGCGCCGGATCACCTCGGCCGCTTTCAACTCGCTCTCGTTCCGGAGGCGCGACGCCCATGTCCGATTCATGCGTCGGGATGCCGCATTCCAAGGGGGGGCTGATGTCATGGGAACCACCCATCTGTCCGTCCGTCCGTCCGGCTCCGGCCCATCGCACCGCCCCACTTCCTTGTCCGATCCTTCGTCCGGCCTCGTCCGACTGTCCGACCTCGCCCGACCATCCGGCTTTCGGTCCTGCGCCCCAGCCTACGCCTTCGTCCAGAACGTCATCCTCCGTCCCTCCGGACTCCGTCCCCCTCCGTTCTCCTTCGTCCGGTCGCTCTCACTGGCACGTGCTATGCGATCAAGCTCGAGACCACTGCCGATCACTCCGGACACGTGCTACTGGCTAGTACCTATAAAAACCTCGCCTAGCGTGGGAATCCTCATCCTTTCTTCTCTTCGGATTCTCCCGCTAGGTGCGTATTCTAGAAACCTGTATTTAGTACTGTCAATTGAGTTACTTTGGATTCTCCCGCTAGTCTCCCGTGCTTCCGCGCCGAGCTGAGGTTGCCCTTACAATGATATCAGAAAACACTTTTTCCGCCTCTTTGAAGTGACCGTTGCGCAATGGGTGAAGGCAAGGACGTGCTGGAGATTGAGAGTTTAGAGAAGTCTGGCATCAGTGCCCAAACAGCTGTTTCGGCCACAACCGACCATAAGTACCATAAGTAAGATCCTGGCATCGCTCATCCTTTCCGAAGTGAGCAGCTGTACAACGAACTTGTTTCGGCTTAGGACCCGGCTTTGCACGTTCCTTCTGCAGTTTAGGTGGGTTCTTGTCCCTGGCACGGACAGTACAACTTTTCTGGGTCTGAAAGGGAGGACCTGTCGGTTCATTTTCCGCTACTTACAAAGACAATCCGACTAAAACTGATATGAAGCCGACACATTTTCAAAGAACTAGGCCATTTTCAAGCCTAAGTTCAATTATAGTACAGCTGTTTCAGAAAAGCCTGTCACTCACAATTATTTTTCTAACTGGTTTGGGAACCCGATCAGTCGTGTGTTAAAATTTTGGGTAGAGCCTCGGGCGCGGTACAATCCAGGTGAGGGAAAATATATTGTGTTTGTTGGGATCCACTACAAACACATGAAGGCTGTACAATGTACGTACAGGTTTATATACTGTTTGACACCTTCCATATGCGGCTTCACCAGCTCGCGTTAATATCTCCCACATCATGTGGTATGCTTGCTGCTGGCAATTTTCTCGCTGTGACACTGATTAGCGCGGATTGCATACCAATGCAGATGCCCACGAAAGGCAACCAAGCTTTTCCCGGGTTGTGTCTGTGCATGAATGAGTATACCTTGAAGGAAGTGAAATATAATTTCATAGACGAATTTTTTCTGTGGCATCTGTATTGCCAATGTTGAAGAGCTCCAATAAACCAAAGAAAAGAATCCAGCATCTGGCTATGGCTCAAGCCCATGTTGATTTGACCCAAACTTCATAGTAAAATGCAGGATGACACAAGTAGAACTGTGGTTTGTCAAACTCCTGGAGTGTGCTCGCAGAGTGAAGGAGGATGTCGAGAAAAAAGAACCGCAAAAATACGGAAAGTTTGAGGGCTTGGGCTCGAGTCAAACACACTGTGTTCTTTGCAAACAATTTGTCATGATATACCAAATGTAGACGCCCACCAAGTGTAACCAAGCCTTTCTTCAGCTATGTTCGCAGTTACTGGAGCTCGTCAATTGATTGAATCTTGAAAGAAAATAATTCACCGAGCTAGCTCAACCAGCTTGGGCTCGCCTCGAACGAGCTGTTTACTTTCAAGAAAACTAACCATTAGATGTAGATGCCCCCTAGGGCGACCAAACCAGGGCTGCTGCCCGTGCCGCAACAGCCACGGCCGTGCAATCCACGGGCAATACACAGCACGGGCTGTGCTCAATATGGCCGTGGAAGCAGCTAAAGATTCTCAACGGCACGGCACGGTCAACGGCACGGCCTTGACAGGTACACGGCTGTGTTTCAGCTTTTTCTTGAGTAGTGTCTTGTCTGAACCTCATTCCAAGCCTACTCAAGTTCGAATTAATGGTCAAAACCAAGTAAGAGGTCGAAATGAAGCTGCAATCGACCCCTGGCTGATGCCAAGGAATATTCAGGGGCACAAATGAGCTGGGAGACCTTTCGAGATACTTAATTTCCTGAACAGTATGAAGACAAACGCGAAGTGCAAGGAATGTTGAAAAACAAATGAAATCAACTAAGATGAAACTCCGCTACCGGCAATTGCTACAAACCTCTTTTGCTGCTCTAAACAAGGGGCAACTGGCATTTAAAAAAAAAAGATATAGGGCTGATTTTCTTTTTTCCGATCTTGAGCCAGGACTAAATAATTACATAATTGTTCGCATGCACCATATATGGTAATTATTCACGTGTTTACATTGCCGGACTGCTCTCCACCCCACACAGGGCTTGCAGGTAAGTAGAATGAGTGGTTTGACACTTTTGGTCTGTGTTCAAATCCTTAAATGAATTTTTGACGAAGCTGGGCTAAGAAAGGGCAGTACGTGCTCATGACAAACAAGACCACATTAGAGATCATACTTATGTGGAACTCTTCAGCCAACACACAGACAGATGAGTTCCTATGCTTCTGAGTGGGACATAGCAAAAGGGAAGCAGGAAGCCCATTCCTGATGAAAAAATTGGGGGACAAAATTTTTTTTCCCGCCTTCACAGCCGGACTACTTAACTAACCGGCCCTTAGTCACCGGTTTGAATGCCAGTTGCCCCTTGGCTCTAAAGATGCCACGTGACAGAACGTGCATGATCAGTAATGATGTGAAGTCGCTCCAGATACTCTCTAGGCCAGGATCTCCGCCTTTTGAGGGCAGAAAAAACAGCCCGTGCCACGGCCGTGACAGCCGTTTTTCGATGGGCTGTGAGCATGGAAACCCGTGCCACGGGTGCCGTGGAACCGTGGCAGCCCTAGACCAAGCCTTTCCTGTGGTACTGTACTATTACGACGAAAGATTCAGGTGACGCGTGACAGCCGCCTGTGAACTGAACAATTTTGACCTAGGTGACGGTGACGTTCCATATTAGAATAGGGTGTTTCACAACGGGTTTTTTGAGTGTTTTTGAGGCCTTTTTTGGGTCCTTTTATCGTTCTTTTTTCAATCGAAAAATGTTGAAAAAACGATCAAAAAACCCCTAAAAAAGGGTTCGTCGTGAAACCTCTAAGCGAAAACATGGTCCAGTTTTTTGATGGGGTGAAAAAAGAGCCATAAAACGCTCCCAAAAAACGAAAACAATACATAAAAGGCCTTGACCCCTTTTATGCACACTTTCAAAAAACGATGAAACATTTTTTGATCATATCGAAAAATGGGACCATAAAAGGCAAAAAAGGCTCAAAAAACTTGTTGTGAAACACCAAAAATGTCAAAATTTTATTGTCCGGCATTTGCCGGACTTCCATATAAGGCAATTTTGAGGTGATTGCCGAGGAATGAACACCTTGTTCAGTGAACACTTGAGGTGACAGGTGACACCCCGTGAACCTTTGGTTGTAATAGTACAGTATATTCGCACTTCATGCAGATCGTCAGTTCGCGTTTTCCTATATTCAAACATGTGGGAGAAAGAAGGTGTCTATAATCGGAGCAAAAGAGCTTGGGCTCGAGCCAAACGAGGAGTCTCAGCTGAACACCATGCGCTCTCGAATGCAGATACCCGCCGCGCGCGACCAAGGTTATGTCTGCCCGTGTATCAGTCAGTGAAAAAACCAGCTGGGGCTCGAGTCGAACGAGCTGTCTCTGCTGCAAGCAAATTTCCTATATGCTTTTTTATCAAATACAGATGCCCCGGGTTGACCCAGCCTTTTTCTTCATAGAAGGTCAGTCAACACGATATTGACTGACGATAACTTTATGGCCAGATGCTCATAAATCATGGAATTCAGATGCCCACCGCAGGCAACCAGGCCTTTCCACAGAGCAACCAAGCCATTTCTGGGTTGAATAGACAGGTTGCGCACGAGCCATTGGAGCCATCCAGTAGCTGTTGGACCATGCGCAAATTTGGCGAATAGCTCCAACAAGCCCTTCGCAGCCATTTGTGTCATATTTTGGCAGTGGAGCCACTGGGCTGCGCACGGCAAAAAATGCCATCTGGCGGCTCCAAGGGCCACTGCGCAACCTGTCTAATCTGTGCGCAACTAAACTGCTTCAATTTGGTTGGTTTGTGTAAATGTGACAAATATACGCTGGGGCAAGGCCACAGATGCGTATGTGGGTATGACATCGAAGGTCCAACAATTCACGATCCGTGTCTTTTCGAATCAATGAGTTGAACAACACTCCAAGGAAAAATATACGCCGCTCACTGACATCAATAGGGGAAGTCAAAGTTCGATTAAGAGGTCGATTCACGGATCGATTCTCGAATCGATTCCGGCGTTGATTCTTGACCGAAAATCGACGATTCTCATGAATCGACAACCATCTCGATTCTGTGTCGATTCTTGGTGGAGAATCGACGTCTGAATCGACGGTGAATCAAAACCTGAATCGAGATGAGAATCGAGCCCGTAGCCGAACTTTGACTTCCCCTAATGGCTCAGGCCCGGGTCGACCGGGCGAAGTCTGCTGGTATATCTGCCACAAGGCCGTCGATAGATGCAGCAGATGCGGACCCCTCCGCTCCGAGCCTTTGATCCCGGCGCGTGAAGCGAGGAGAAAGATATCAACCCGGAACCGCTCAATTGTGCAGTTGAGCTGGATGAGGCGGCGTACCTTATCTTGTGAAATGAAGCTTTTCCAAACGGAGGGAAGTGTTACCTTCCCGTCCCGTGCACTGTATGAATGATTAACGACCCGAGACAAGAATAGATTCACCTATATACTAACAAAAGGAACGAAAATCGCCAGGGCTTGGGGCCGAATTGGACTCCGGGCGAGGTCTTATATTGCGTGCATCGAGGAAGATGCGGAAGACGGGGACCCTAGTTTCGTTTATCCCAGTTTCCGTCGAGTGCGGGCGCGGCTAATTTATTGCTCTGCGGCGTGACCGAGGCGAAGGATTGAGGGTTCACAAGTAAAGTGAGCTGGGGCATACTCGCCTCGTATCCCGATGGCTCGCGGGATGAAGACATGCGCATTTCACGATGACGGAATCCACCCGCACGGCAACAGTGTGGGCCCGACCGCCGTGCCCAAGTAATCCACCGCCAAAAATTGGGTATTTCTTAGGCTTTCGAGTCGTAAAACCTGCAAACCGTGGACCTAAACCTAGAGGGTACCAGAGCGAAGGTAGAGCGGCATGGTGGTTGTGGTTGAAGCAGCGGAGCGCAGATCTGCAGACCCAAATTGGGACCAGCCATCAACGTATACGTAAATCACGCCATTCTTCGGATCCTTTTGCCCTCGGTGCTCGTCGTGCCCTGCAGCTAGTTATCTGGCCTACGCTGACGACGAGTGGACCTATCCTGCATGGAGTGAGTATTGATTCCGGAACCGGGGCTCCAGCGACCATAATGCGGTACCAAATGCCTCAGCCTAGTCCTTGCTGTTTCCAAAGAAAGCGAGGCCCGGAAGGAGAAAGACGACAACGGTTCGCCGTCCTTGAAGTGTTGCACGGTGCTCCATTCTCCCCTCTTTTTCATCTCAATTGTCTGGGATTTTTTCCCTTTTGTTTCCGTCCCGACTGTTCATAGATTTCCTTGAAGATCTATTTTTACGAAGATCCTACCCACGATGCCCGTTCACCATCGTCCCGCGCGATCCCAAAACGCGATCCCGTGATACCCGCCATACCAAGCATCGCGCTTCTCTTGGCGTTAAACGCCTCGGAGGTCTCGCGCTTCCTGGGGCCATCGGCCCCGACCGCATGCAACACCAACTACTCACATGCAACGTTTGCACGATGGTAACATGCCTCCCAGTCATGCCGAGCGATGGTACCACCGGCTGGCTTCCTTATCCAGTGGGAGATGCACCTATCAACTTCTCCAGCAGTCTCCAGCATGTACACCGTCGCACATGAGCCCTAATTCTCTCAGACTATTTCCGTCCACGTGGTGCCCACACTCAATCATTGTTGTTCTATCTTATCTCCAAAAATATCCCCTTCTCAACGGTCTTCTCAAAAAGCCCTCGCAAGGACGGGGAGGCTGGTTGGCGCTTTGTCTTGTTCCCTACCTATTCTTGAAGCAAGATGTTTACCGCTGCCGCAACCGGGCTGCTCGCCTTGGCTGGGTCCTCCGCCGCGTTCGTCATAACGAACTTTACTTCGCCCAACATCAACGTGCACCGCGGACTCATCTCAGATATCTCCTCGGGCTGCCCGACCACTGGCGTGGCGGCCTCTTGTGAAACGCCCGCGGGTACCAATACCTGCTGCTACGAAACGCCCGGGGTAATTCTTCATATTGGTTTCGCGGTATCTAGAATGGATGAATGTTGCTCACCACCTCAGCACAGGGTCTCCTCCTTCAAACCCAGGTACTTACAGTAGTATCTTCCTGGGTCATATCCACGACGCTGAGTTTCATTTCTTGCGCTAGTTCTGGGACACCGATCCCTCTGACGGACCGAGCAACAGCTGGACCATTCACGGTGAGCGCTCGACCACCAAACACCATGCGGCTCCATGTTGATCTGTGTCGTCTAATATTCAGGTTTGTGGCCTGATGAGTGAGTTTCAGCCACCAGCATCGTCACAATCCAAATCAATGCGGCTCAGGTGCAACTTGTCCTTCCAGGAGAACTGCGACTCCTCGCGCGACTACACTGGCATTTCCAGCGTACGTGTCTGCATCTGATCTCATTCTTTTGACATGCCGCTGATAGTATTTGCCCACCACAGCTAATGACAGCCCAAGGTGGCGCCTCGACCCTTGCCTTGATGAACCTTGTCCGTTTTTCCTTGTTTCTTCAGAGTGATTATGGGTGTTTCTGAACTGCGTTTCATAGTACTGGAAAAACGACCCGGATGATGGCACCGACGAGGAATTGTGGGAGCACGAGTGGGCGACGCACGGGACTTGCTACAGGTGCCCCAAAGCGACTTTCTTGTCTAAGAAAATGCTAATTATCAAACAGCACGTTGCAAGTGGACTGCCTGCCTGAGGGCTCCGCCAAGGGTGCCGAAGCTGTCGCGTTCTTTGAGACCGTCGTCAAGCTGTTCTTGACGCTCCCCACGTACGAGTGGCTTGCAAACCAGGGTATAACGCCCTCGCAAACTACGACGCACACCCTCGCCAGTCTCACGGCCGCGATAAAGGCCGAATATGGCGTGCGTACTTGATATGTATTCTCCTCTGACCTCAATGTCAATGGTTCTTCAGTTCACGCCCTCGTTCGACTGCGACGGGGACGACCTCAACGGCGCCTCGTACTACTTCCACCTGATCGGGAGTGTTATCGACGGGACATTTGTGCCCATCGGTGTGTCCTTCCTCTGAATACCTGCTTTGTGTTGTTCTCATCAACTGTTGTTACCAGATGCGCCCGAGGCCGGATCCTGTGGTTCGACGGATATCAAATACCTCACCAAGACCGGTGTGCCCGTTACTACCACTTCCACTGCTACCGTTCGTTTTCCTTCCCTTTATTTTTAAGAATCGATCTAATTTGGGACTTAGAGCTCTACCAAGACGAGCAGCACCACCACCACCACCACCACCACCACCACCTCAACCACGACTAGCGGAGTATGTATTTCTACTTGTCCCTCTCGTACAGTCCGAGCTGACCCACTGACTAGGGTAGCGGACCCACCGGCGTACGTTTTTTCAGGTTCAGCTCAGTTGGTAAATTCCAGGCCGATTGCATCGGTATTTCATCTAGACGGCGGTTCCTGCGGAGGCATTCCTTGAGGCGTCGACCGGCGGTGGGATTCTCACTCTGGGAACCTGGTCCACACAGACGCTTGCCACGATGCATTTGACTGGGACCACAGACAGCTTCACTTTCCTCTCCTCCAAAGGCGCGTGTCTTGCCAATATATATTAATGGCTGAACTAACTTCCTTTTTTCAACGAATAGGCAACTGTGGTGTCAGCGGCGGCGAGTTGGTGTGTGGAAGCGGAGTTGAGCTGAGCACCTTCACTGCCGTGAGTTCTATCTCTTTCTTGAGCCTGTGACCATATCATGGGCTAATTAATCACATTACCATTCCAGGTCGCGAGTGGTAGCCAGCTACTATTGGCCTCGGACGGCGTCACGGAGTGGTCGAGTGACGGCGAGCCGAGTGGGGCGACGGTGTTCTCCGTGTTCAGTGGCAGTACTCATAGTGACGTCTACACGCTCGCTATTGTAGAGACGTGAGTACGGCGTTTGTATTTTCTGTCATCGTTGTATCACAGGCCGTATCTTGGATGATGGAATGGAACTTTACATACAGATTGCACGATGACCATGAACGTGGGTGCTAAATGCGCTGAATGCGGAGATACTGGTGTCCGCCGCCTTCGCTGTTAGCCGTTGACGGTGATCGCAGGCGCCTTCCATGTGCTTTTTCTGACTACATCTAATTTGAGAGTGGCTATTTTTAACTCAGCGTCATCGGGAGAGGTCAGTCGCACGTTCTTCTCGTCCACCATGCCATCCCTCCTCACCAGCGCGTTAGTGGGCCTCACAGGCATCGGTATGGGCTCGTATTACATGTTCCCCAGTCTCCGGTCGACGCTCTCCAAAAGCCAAAGCCCGCTTCAGTTCACATCGTCAAAAATGGCGTCCAATATCGCGTCGAGTTGCCCCACGACGGGACTTACTACGTCCTGCCACAATACCACAGCCATGTCCAACCTCTGCTGCTTCGAGTCGCCCGGGGTAGGTGCATCACTCGTGAGTTGAACTGAAACTGAACAGCACGCATGGCAGGGTCTTCTTTTGCAGACTCAAGTAAGTACGGATGTCGGAGAGTTTACGAGCGAATGATTTTATTTTGACGTAGTTCTGGGATACCAATCCCGCGACTGGCCCTTCTGATAGCTGGACTATCCACGGTACGTCCGTTCATCTTTTGAAATATGTAAATACGAACGGTCTATCTTCATAGGTTTGTGGCCCGACCAGTACGTCAAACCCGGCGCCTCCACTTCAATTTGTGGTTAAATCGCGAGCGTATTCTATCAGCTGCGACCTCACATTCTCGGAGAACTGTGACCCATCGAGGGCATATACAGACATCTCTGGTGTACGTCCATCTTGATTCTTTTTCCTCCTCGTATCCGACGTTGTATAATTTAGCTGTTGACCGCACAAGGCGCTGCAGACACGCTTACCTTCATGAATACCGTCCGTGTTTATAATCGCTCCCAAGTGAAGAGGCCTCTGCTGAACTTCAAATACAGTACTGGAAGAACGACCCCGCCGACGGTACCGACGAGGAATTCTGGGAGGTGCGTGCTTCCTTATTATTGCAACATTTTGTTCGGGATTCCTCAATGGCTGACGGGCACAAAAAGCACGAATGGGCGACGCACGGAACCTGCTACAGGTGGGTGCCTGCGCTCTAATTTGCCCAATTTCATCGAGATGAAATCCTGAATGTACGCATTTAGCACTTTGAACCCAACTTGTCTCCCTGCGGCCAGCCCAAAAGGCGCGGAGGTCAGCGTCCATGGCTCGATTGAATCATGCATGCTGAAAAATACCGCAGGCCGTCGCGTTCTTCATCACCGTCACCAAGCTGTTCCAGGTCAGCTTTCCGCACCTTTTTCTTTTTCAACACCGGGCGTCTACTTGTTGAAAATCGAACATTACGACATTCGATGTGATAATTCAATTCACTAATTCAATACTTACGTTACCCGTAGACGCTCCCAACCTATACATGGCTCGCCAATCAGGGAATAACCCCATCCTCGAGCACGCATACGCTCGCTAGCCTCACCGCTGCGCTCAAGACCGAGTCTGGGGTGCGTCGTCAATTCTGAATTAAAATTCGATGCTCAATATTGAATGACCGAATCAACAGTTCATCCCTGTGCTTGATTGCCAGGGAAGCGCGCTGGACTCCGTCTCTTGGTACTTCAACGTGCAGGGCTCTTTGATTGACGGGACATTCGTGCCTATCGGTGGGTACTTGCCAAACGCAAAAACGCAAAGCGATATTGATCATGACCTCCGTGATACTCAGACGCGCCGGAGAAAGGCACCTGCCCTGCGAGCGGGATCAAATACCTGCCGAAGACCACATCTGAGAACAACACGGCCCCCAAGAAGGTCAGCTGGAACTGACGTTTTTTTTCCATTTGTACTTGAGTGCTGATTTATTGACGCGGCGGTTGTTTCATGATTCTGAAGAAGAGGTCGGTGAGTAGCCCTTGTTGATTTGATTCTTGGGATAGTATTCAACGATTTTCTTCCCCAGAATCGTCATACTGCACGTGTGGAGGCTCAAGGCAAAGCGCAGAACACTGGAGAATGAAGCAATAATCGAGCAAACAATTATTTAGAGCACTGAGAGTGATTGGACTCTCGATACATCAGAATTTCGGTGAATAGTTCCATTGGACAAGGACTTATCCAAATCTCCCGTAGCTTAAAAATGAACAAATCTTGATGCGTTTGGTGATGTTTGGTTGCTTCGCGTCGCGTGTTCTGATCACGTTTTTCTTTTGCGTCCTCCATCTTATAGATTCTTTCAGAATCACACGCCCATGTCTTTCTCTGGTCTCTTACCGGTTTTGCTTGGCGGCTCCTTGTGGACGCATCGCGTTCCCAAGATAAGTACACACACTTCCTGGCAACTCCACAATCTCAACCCCAGGCTTTGCGCAATGCGTTATTCAAATCCTTGGCAGCAACTCGTTTTGAAATTATTCTGCCGACACTTGAGTCGAAACTCTCACGAGCTTATGCCGAATGGACGGTGGTGGCGGACGGGGTTTATGTAAAAACGATGACGAACCCACTTGCTTACTTTCCGCCTCAAACGTAAGCTCCGAATTAGGAAATTATTTTCGGCACATCGGCATGCTCTTCATTTTTGCCGGCTTTGCCGAAGTCGACCCTCCATGGCCAGAGTCCTCACATGTCCGCGCAAACCAGCGACTTTCTTGAGCTATCAATGGCATTGTTGTGTGATTGCCACAGCTTACTACTGCATAACAATATATACTCTAAATACAAGAATTAGAAGTAAAATACAGATGCTGGTCAGCGAGAGAACGCAGAGGGGGTCGCAGTGAGCGTACCGCCTACCGCTTCCCGCCCTGCGCGCGCGACGACCGCCATGACCCACCGGCGTCTGTGTCGCATCGGAGCTCGCCTCTCCTTCACCCGGCCGCCGTCGCAGTCGTGCTCGCCCTCACCGCCGTGCCGCACTTCCCTCCTGTCGCGCTCGCAGGGTTCAGCGGGCTGCTCGCTTGCGCAATACCCGTGTCCACACCACCCTCCATCTCCTCCGGCAGTGGTGTCAGCTCCGAGTGCATGCACTTGTTCAGGGGAGGTAGAGCTCAGCTCGCCAGGCGCAAGACTCAGCTGTTCCGCAGTGCGCATCAAACGTCCTCAGAGAGCGAGCTGCGGTTCCCCGCAGCGTTGATGCGTAGTCGATCGGGTTCGCAGAGACATAGCCCTCTAGCCATGGGTGGTTGTACGCGTCACTGAGCCGGGGCGGGTCGTACTCAAGGGGGCAATTTATGAACTCGAGGACCGCAGAGTTTTGTTTATTGTGTGGAAGGGGACGGTAAGTGAACGAGCAAACCTCGATGAACTCGATCTGGGTCCACTCAAATTGGCGCTCCGCGATCCAGATCTTGAGGTCCTCTATCGGCGCGACATCTCTTGAGCGACATAGACATGAGCACAATGACGACGATCGGGTCGAGCCCTCCCCGGATACCAAACGAGGGCGGCGAAGACAATGGGGTTGAAGGACAGACGCATGAGGCATGGGCATACGGAGTAAACACCGACGCTGGGCGGGCGCAAGCTTGACGCGCTTGTGAAGGGCAGGATTATAGTACTGAAAATAATCATTGACAGGTGTTCCATACTGGGCGAGACACTGAAACACACCTTGCGATAATCAGGAGCTCAATTTATGCCAGTCTGAGAAGTTCTCCGGTGCTGTGGACGTCGCGTGCAATCAGGCTTGGGCCATCATATAGTTCGAGCATTGACACTGGGGAGACAATCCATGGGTCGCATAGCAAGGTGAAATACTTGACGAGAAAGGGTCAATGAGAAGAGCAGGCGAGCGAGCAGGCGAGCGAGCAGGCGAAACGAGAGAGGGCAAGATGGTGCGAGGAAGGCCCATCGGCAGTTGTTTGCGCCACGCGTTTTACGCAAACAGGCAACTCCGGCGATGTGTCGGCAGAAAAACCGGGATGCCGAAGTGCCGAAAAAACCTTCCCAATTCGGTGCTTACGTTTGAGGCGGAAAGTCAGGAGTGGACGAACCCAGCAAAAAACCCCTAATTATACCCATCAAACCTGTTAACACCGAGGTATAAAGGGCGAACCAATGAATAATCCCGCCCTGAACTGTATATATTCGCCCACAAAAATGACCGCACCCCACGCACCGTCATTTCATCATGGTTGGATCCAAAGATCTCCCCCCTTCTCACACTCCTTTCTCAACTGTCTTCTTCCACAATCAATTCCGCGCCAAACCCCAGTGGCCTGCGGCCGGTACTAGCCTTGCCGGGCAGACCGCCATTGTGACTGGCAGGTCGCTTGCATTTCTTATGTTGATATGCTGACGTGAACTTCTGTAGGCAGCAACGTAGGACTAGGCTTCGAGGCGTCCATGCAGCTCTTGGGGCTTGGGCTGTCCCGCCTCGTTCTCGCGGTGCGGTCCCCGGCGCGGGGTAATGCAGCCGCCGCCAAGATGCGTCGCGTACCACTGCGGAAAGCAAATGAAATCCAGTTGAGTACCACAAAAGCACTCAGCTATAGTGTGTTTACCTCCTCCCCCTGAGTACGCAAAGCACTTACATACAGGCTCTAAACGGCAAAAATTGAACTTGGATTGAGTGCGGAGGGCATTTCATTTAAATACCTGAAGGTACTCAGCTGCAGGGGGCAAGCGTAATCACTCTGAGGCCTGCAGGTACTAAATATGAGGCTTTCGACGTACTCAGCCACAGGCCTTTCGCGTACTCAAGTGCAGGCCGCTGGTAATACCATCTAGTACCGATTACATTATGGTGATAAATGCATGCATTATGTAAATTATACTACAACACACAACTGTCTACGAAGCACCAAACCGAAATGAAATAACAAATGCAAGAACAAAGAACACACCAAAAATAAAGGGACAGATATTGTTGCGCCCAGTGTTGCGGGTAAATGCGGGCGCTCGTGAAAGGCGGAAAGGCGCAATGTCTAAAGTGCAATGAGAATACCAGGAGTGAAGTTGCGACAAAGAATTATATGCACCTTCGCCTGCAGATATCCCGAGTCTGTCGGATCCGAATCAGCTAAACAATACAACTCAGATTCCCTGTAAAGAAGCGCAGTCAGCAACGGAGACTATGTGGCAAATGTGCGGAAGGAGATTGAACAGCTGAACAGGAGCCGCTCACCTCAATGTGCTCGTCGCATGGCTCCTCTCTCGCACACCGGAACGAGAACAAAACTGTTACGAAAACTCGTCAATTCAGGAAAATTGAAGAGTAGCGAATAGAAGAGAAATCCCGCACAATTGGATGTGTATCCCAGCATCCGACGAGAACGCTTTCCGGGGCGCGCGAAACGCGGGATGAATAAGAAAACAAGCGGACATTACACTCACTGGGATGATTGCTGGCAAGGGAAGAAATCAACTGAGGCGCTGAAGAAAACGGAAACGAAATGATCAGAAGAGAATGCGGAAAATAGAAACAACAAAAAACCTGAGGACCGACACAGCGAAGGTAAAATGAATTGCACCTCAGTGTTGAAGGACCTATAAACGATGAGAATGAAGAACGCGGAATAAATGACGGTTGGTTGAACTGGAAGTAAACTATAGCTCAACGGGATTGGGATGAGAGAACATCGAAGGAAAGATGGGCCCTAGATCGAAATATTTGACATGCCTTGAAAGAGACGCAGACGGTAACGATCGCGTAGGGACAATGGTGTAAGGCAGAAGCGAAAGAACATGAGCAATGAGCTAAATCAAACCGAATAATTGGAAGAAGTGTTTAAAGTAAACATGGAATGAACGCAGCACAAACCTTCACCGATTTCGATGGGCATCACCAAGGAATTGGCACACCAAGATAGACTAAGAGCGGGCTTGGCAAGGGATTGAGCAAGGAAACGAAAATGAAACAAAAAGACGAGACTCACGAACTTCTTGAAGCGATGTGGCTATGTGAGGCGCGGTGCGAAGACGATACCAGAGACAATAGAGAGAAACAACAAGTCTCTGACTCAGGGATCAGGACACAAGAGAAGTGAAGGGAAGGGGATCGGACGCATAACAGGAAGATAAGTAAAACAAGGCATAGAACACGACGGAAAAGAGACTCGGCAGGAAACCGTGACGTCGGCGAGAAGGGAGACGGGACACATCTTAGGCGGACTTCCCGGCGGAATTCATTAGGTTGGTGCGAGTCTGGAGATAAGCTGGAGCCTAGGGGAAGCAGTTTGCGTCAGCAACGGCGAAGTGAGTACCTGTAGAGAAATATAAACAATAAGAACGAAGAATGTGCAATAAATGACGGAGATTGGGTTGGTTGAACTGGAAGTAAACTATAGCTTGAGGGGATTGGATTGAGAGAACATTGAAAGATAGAAGATGAGTCAGTAAATAATTGGAATAGACGGGGACGGACGCACGTGGACATGTACCCAGCAAATCTGGAAAGAAGAGGAATCAGTATGGGCCGGAGATGGAAGTATTTGACATACCTTGAAGGAGACGCGGACGGCAACGACGGCGTAGGGACGATAGTGTAAGGCAGGAAAAGACGAAATCAAACAGAATAATTGGAAGAAGGGTTTAGATTAAACATGGAATGAACGAATAAACCTTCAGTAATTTCGACGGGCATTACAAATGGACGGGCACACCAAGAAACCGTTGAGGTGCAACTAAGAGCAGACTTGGGAGGATTGAGCAAGGAAACGAAAATGAAACAAAATGACGAGACTCACGAGCTTATTGAAGCTGATCTGGCTAAGTGAGGCGCGGTGCGAAGATGATACCAGAGACGATGCAGAGAAACAACAAGTCTAGGGAGACGACAGGGGAGATGTAAGTAAATGGAACACACGAAACAAACAATGAAGAGACACCTTCATGTTCAAGATTCACCACAAATTCGGAGATTCGGCGTGGACGTATAGCGGCGGAGACGTTCCGTGAGTCCGTCCAAGATATCAGAGGAACGCAATCGGAGAGAACCGCAGGGATAAACGAGGATACAAACGGACACAAATATCGCGAACGTGAAGATAGAGGGATAAACCAGGCCAGAGAAGACGGAAAGGGGATCAGCGATCATAAGCGAAATGTCGGCAAGAAGAAGAGAGACAAGACGCATCTTAGGCGACCATCCCAGCGGAATTCGAGAATAGGAGGACCTCTGTGAGGCCTGCGGTAAGATCTTGAGTGTCGCCGAAGGGTGGATCCCTCGCCACAAATTCACGCACCCCGGTATCGCAATGGAGCGCGATGAAGCATGCCTCCTGCGTTGACCGGAATCGGCGCAGCGTTTGGGTACAGGCTGCAGTGGCGAGGATGAGAAGGCCCGAACACATTGCAGGATGGATGAGGAAGTCAGTAAAATGTGAGTCGCAGCGGACGAAGACGCACTTTGGCCGCCCGTCTCGACGGTCAGTTCGACAGGAATTCAAAATCAGCATTGACTAGGGATGGAAAGACGTCAGCAAAGATATTCCCGAGCGTGCAAGACCGCACTTGGGGATTGCCCCGCGCCGGTGGCCAGGGTTGAGCCAAACGCAGCGTGTTGGCACGAAAGGTGGACAAAAGGAAAGATTATTACAACGTACCATCGATTTTAGTCTGTTTCTGAGGTACTTGAGTATGCCACTGTCCCCTGGCACGGCCTTCTTGTGAGAAATGCAGAAAATGCAATAATTGAGCCCTCCGGAGTCGATGGCGGCACGAATCGCGTCAAAGATGGCTTGACGACGTGTCCTGGTGTCGAGGACATCGCTTGAGGTTGAATGGAGGCACAAGAAGGGAGGGGAAAGGAGGAGGAAGAGAAATGCTGGTGGTGGAAAGGAGAAACGCGTCGTGTCACATAGTGACAGTCACGCGTCACTCAAGTCACTCAAGATCAAACCCGCGGTTCAAAAGTCTTTCAAGGAAATACAACGCTTCGAAGGACACTCAAATCGTTTTTATACGCTCTGACGAGGTTCTCGATATCCATTATTGTGCTACAGTGTCGTACAAACATGAAGAATGGCTACAAGCGAAACTGCACAGTCCACAACTTGAGTGCGATACAGTTCGAGAATAATTCACAACACGACGAAGAAAATCTAGGTTCATGATATTTTATGATGGGACATTTAAGAGAGTGCAATATACACACTTAGGTCCCTTTTGAACGTGTTCCGTGTATTTTCATGGGAAGTTGTTGCTTAACTTTCTTTGGTGCTTTCGCGGGCTTGTCTGCATCACCACTCAGGATGTTTTGTGGACCCCAGAATATCGATCAGCATTCCTGTCAGGAATATAGAGCGACATTTATTGCATTGGACTGTTTTTTCTTGACAACAGGCTGCCATGCAAAATTAGCAATTGTGTGGTGTTCGCCAGTAATCAACATTTACAGGCGGAAAGTTATTTAGCATGGTCATTTTCAACGTGCTCTGCAATGAGATGTATCAGATATAATTTTTTCCGTACCTGGACGGACTCACAGAAGATGGGACTGCCGGTGCGCGTTTAGTGGACGGTGGGGATGGTAGAATATTGCCGGTCTATTATGAAATCAGGGGCAAACAAAATCGTCGCCGACGCAGATGACTCACCGACGATAGAGAATCTCCAGCTTTCGACTCCGTCTTTGTGAGAACGGTGGGAGGAGAATGAAAGTTGAATATATCGCCGTAATCATTACTTGCAAGCATGATAGAATGAGCGGATGCGAAATTGGTCTCGAAATCATGAGAAATTAAGAGAGTTGCAGCAAGGGGAGCTAAAATATAATGGATGAAATGCGCATTCGTAGGGAGTGTGTGCTGAGGGTCGCTCTGGTCTCACTGCTCCGGAGTGTCTTCAAGAGAACTAATTGTGGACTCGAGTTGCACATCGCTGATTGAATTGTCCAGAAGTTTGTTAATCGTCTGGAAAATGATAGCTTAGGTCCGAAGCTATGGCGGGTGAAATATTTAATCAAATGAAAGAATAAATGGACTGGCTCACTATCCACAACGCGCTGCTTTATCTGCTTTCGGAGAAAACCCGAGAAGTGGCGAGTGGGAGAATGCGTGAACTTTGAAAGAAATCTGCTGCAAGAATTCGTGCCAGATTGGGCATTCGTCGATGGCAACACTATGGCATACCAGGTCAAGGATCGACTCTTCAAGAGCGAGAACACGGTCAGGTAAGTCGGCGAAATTGATCTCAAGGTCCCAGCCTCGAGTTCTGGCCTCACGGAGATTATTGTCAATCCTGTTTTCGTCGCGTATAGCTTGGCAAATCTTCCGTGTCAGCGCGTATGCTCCGGGTGCGCTTCCGAGGGCTTTCCTTTCAGCAAAGAGGGAAAGCAGATAGTCTGAAGGATCGTGGGGGAGCAATTCGTTACAGTAGTTTGAGGGACAAGTAGCAGGAGCAGAAACCGAAACCGCAGAAGTATTTGAAGAAAGTTCAGCCAGGTTTTCGATGGGTGGAGCATTCACGTCGTTTTTAATCTTTCGCTAAGGAATCATTTAATCATCGTGTCGAAGATAGAAGCAAAAAGCGCACCTTTTTGTCCGCATTCATATGATGGCTTTGGTCGAGCGCCTTGCGTTTAGGTGAAGTTGAGGCAGGCTGAGGGTAATATAAATGTAAGCAGAACAACAGCTCCGGACAACGTACCTGGGGAAGAGGAACAGCGGAACGAGTTTGCTTTTCTGTCTTGATTTTCTAAATGAGCGGTATAACGTTAGTGTTACCGGTTCATAAATTGAACCCAGGCGCACAATCATGTCGGAGGATCGGTTTTCCTAGTTGAATATATAAATAGGCGAATCAAAAGTGTTGGAACGACCAAGTGGCAAACCTTATCCTTTTGGCGGTGTCTTGGGGTCGCGGGCTCTTCAAGTTCTGAGACCTCCATGTTCCAACTGGCGGTATTAAGCTGAACTCCAGAGTCGTCAAACGGGAATTCTTCGTCTCCTACGCCGTTGATATCATTCACCGCGCCCTCGTCCATCCCCGAATCCTCCGCGTCATGGTCGATGCCCGAATCTTGTGCATCATTGTCATCCATGTCCAAATCCTCTGCTTCTTCACGGTCGTCGTCTTCTGTGTCCAAATATTCATCTTCATTTGCAGGCGCAACCCCACCATTTGCTGCTGCGGGCTCTTCACGCAGATCACGGCGCAATTTCTGGCCTGCATTTCGTAGATACTGTTTAATGATGGCTCGGATGGGCCACCCGCCTTGGAACTGTTTGAAATATGGCACATCTTTCTGGATCTGGGGAGCAGCTTCAGCCATTCACAATCTATTAAAGCAATACACGACTCACAAGCTGGACTAGGGCGTCGAGCTGAGGCCTAGCCTGATCAGAAATGGATTTGCCGGTAGGGAGATGCCAGTTGGCGTAGGCCCGAACAATTCGCTGAAGCTGATAAGATTGAAATCACCGCAGAGAACATCAGCCTTTTGACATTTTGATTGCGGGTTTTCCGGGGTTTTCAGGTTGCCGGTATTCCAGACAACCTCACAACCTCAAATGACCCACAACTTGGCAGTAAATGAAGGTAATAAATGTTCCCAGAGTCACAAAAGGGGGCTCTGGAAACTTTCTAAGGACTCTAATATATCTGTTCCCCAAAGATATTTGTGAGAAAATGCAAAATCCTGCCCTGGCGGGGGCTTGAACGGTCAAGCTTGTGGGCTCGGGACATAGGGTTTTGACGTCGTCAGGTTTCGAGGTTTTCAGCGGTTTTTCGGGGTTTTTCGGGGTTGTACAATCACAATCAAAATGTCAAAAGTCTGATGAATCCCACAACACACTTCGAGCCGATGGAATTGTATGCCATCCTTTCGCAGCTTCATCTCCCTGAGATTGTATCCGTCCCTTCGTCCTGGCTCGCCTTTCGGACGTGGAATTAGTTTCTTCTTTCCCAGCTTATCTATCTCATGGATCAGGCGCCAGAAAACGCGTCGCAGAGATGTACCCAGCACGCATGGATTACTGTGTCCTTTGCCACAGGCTCTTTTGCCTGTGTCGCAACCGTGTTCTGTAGCTCTTCCAGCGTTTTCTTGCGGCTAGAACCCATAATGATTGAATTCGGAAAGCAGGAAGGATGGATGAGGGGAGAAGCAAGGCGTGATCGTGTTTGGCTGTTTGGCTCCATTTGGCGTCGCCCTCCGCCTTCCTCTGGCAGTGTGTTTGCAATTGGCCAATTAACTGGAATGGTGTTAAATCCATACCGAGTTTTGAATGGAGTAAATCATTCCCTCAATCCACCAGTTTATATGCTGGAATCACAATCCCCAAAAACCGCAACTCGAATCACCCACCAATGTTGGTATTATAACCATGGTTGTGCCAAGGTCAACACACCTTGAAAAAATTCAAGGGGGATCTCTGCTATATTTGGATTGTATGTAAATTCTTTCTTGGCGAACCAGGCAGTATTTTTGGTGTAAGATGGCTCAGGAAAGCGGCCATCACAACGGCCAAATAAATGCAAGTTGAATCAAGTCGGTATTATAATCATTGTTGTTCAAGGGCCCTCTTGTCCTCCGAATTTATTTGAGTATATGTGAGAGCAGAACGTGTGCCAGAGTGGTAGTAGTGCTCCGATTGAGCTAGATTTTTGTTATGGTGTACTTTAGTGTATTGCGGAGGACGTTACATGCCGGTATTTTTAATGTGAGCTGTACTTCAAATCCACAGCTCACATTCTTAGTCATGGGAAATTGGTCCAGCTGCAACTCACCATATATTTGAAGTACAGCTCACATTAAAAATACCGGCATGTAACGTCCTCCGCAATACACTAAAGTACACCATAACAAAAATCTAGCTCAATCGGAGCACTACTACCACTCTGGCACACGTTCTGCTCTCACATATACAAAAACACCCCAATCTGACCCACCAAATCATTTTGAGCCTGTTAGCAAAAATCGGGCAACATCAAGGCATCCGTATTCTCCGTCCGAATCGAATGAGCTAACTTTCAAGGGAAACGGTCGAGAACTGACCTCACAAAAGCCGATCTCGTGAAAGCTCACAAAAAAAAAAAAAAAACAGGCCACGCCCTATGTTCCGCAAATAGCTGTAATCGTCATCGGGTTCTCTGGGAAATAAGCTTTTGGGCATATATGCTCTTGGAAATAGTCTATCGTTCACCTCTAGGAGGTCTATCACACGTCTCCGGACACAACCACCACCACACATATAACACTTGCTCGTCTCATAGCTGCGAAGCTCTTAAAACTATCTTATTTCCATTGCTCGATTATCTCTCAGGCCAATTCCTGGTGATATCTTGTAGTGAAGGTTCATCTTTCTGTGGGAATCTTATACCTTCCCTTCAACCTATTGTTAGGCCCTGTACAAGGGACTACCACTCGTCTGTATCTCAGCTCTTGCTTCCTCTGATCGGCCTATTTCTGATCCTCGTCTTATTTCTGTGGGCATCACTGCTTATATCGGAAAGACTTGGGTTATATTTGGGTGATAATTGGATTGTTTGGGTTTAGTTCGGAGCACATCATTCAGCGATTATATCACCCATCCCAAAGATGTTATAGGCACGGAGATCGAAAACCTGACGTGTGACGCAATTGAACGTAGGTACACCGATCGCGAGCTGGACAAGTTCAGCATCGAGGGAACAAGGTAGCTGTGTTGATTTTTGGGACCTTTCGGCCCAGCGATGACACCACAGCACATCAAATCCAGGAGGTGCGTTCATATCTCGGGGGGGAAGGAATAGACATCGGTTAGCAACGGTGTCGCTGAAGGGCCCTTTCTGCGCCGCTTGAAGAGGAGATACGAATCTGTGCAAAATCCCAAGGCGACGTCGTACTCTCCAGAAAAATAATTATGTGCGAGTTCTTTGCCATCAACAACGACCTTTTTTGAGTTAGGAGTTGCTGGTAGTGCTCGCAGTCGAATACATCAGAGATGGTACCCGGTTTGTGGACGTAGTTATGATGGTACCTGAGCTGTTCTACCTTGGCAGGACTCATGAAGAACCCCTGGAGACGAGGGATGAGAGGGAGATGGCAGAAAAATTGTCGGGGTTTCGAGGCCGAGTTGAGTCGAGGTTGCTTGCAGTATCGGCAGCGCTGCAGGTCAGCGTATGCGCCAGTATAGGCCATGCAGGAATTTGGGCAGCAATGGTACCACTTTGGCTCGATTCCCGACAGAATAGCGACGCGATGTATCATGACCCACAGCGAACTGATCTCGAGTTTGCATCGGAATGCATGTCTCATCTGGTGAAATGCAACTCGAGGCATGTTCGAGATCATCTTGAGCTGAAAAGTGCTGATATTGTCTCTGTCCTGCTCGGTAAGTGTTCCGTTTCCTACATATCACTGTGAGCCGGTGGTCATTGTAGAGAAGCTGCTGAAATACGCACGGACATCCCACAGCGCCGCTGCCTCATCATCATTCAACATTGCCTCGAGCTCGCGCAGCATTTCCTCACGACTGATTGGGATGTCTTAGTCGTCCTCCTTGTCGAATTCCTTCCATTCATCGTCATCGGGGTCGATAAAATCAAGGCCTCCATCATATTCGTGTTCGCTTTCGGATTCATATTCTGCAGGAGAGGCATTATTATCAATTTCCATGGCGGCATTGTTGTCCTGGTCCAATCCAAGCAGGTCGGGTATATCAACGAAATCGAAGGTTTCATGATGGTTGGAGGAGGGGGGGTCAACTTCCATTTGAGACCAGGAATCATCCTCCGAATCAGACTCGTCTCCGGATTCCGATGATTCAATAGTAGAGCGATTGAGGATTAGGCTGTAGTGATGCCGCCAACCTCTCTCTGAAAGCAATTTGCCGCAGGTGGGCTTACAATGACAATATTTCTGCTTCCCATTCTTCTTGTGAGCAGGCTTAGATGATTTGGAGTCGGACATGACTGGAACAAACTGTTCAAATTTGGCAGATGAGACAACAGTGATAACATACAGGGAACACAAGACTATATTTTCCGGCCAAGCAAGAGAACTAACACGCAGATTGAGGAGAGCCTTGACCAAGGCAGATGTCGGTGCAAAAAGAACGCGGGAAAGCGGACGGAGACCAAGGTTTATGTAAAGAAAGGCTGGTTTGTGAATCCCAGAGACGGACCCAAAGTTATCACTGTGAAGTTTTGCGTCGGATGGAATGAGAACGTGGAGGCGAAAAGGAAGTCGAAGACTCCAAGTAAATACAGACAAATATTCGCTAGCGCCGGTGTTCGGTCGTGGGGCAAAGCCGGACCATTACACGTAAATATGACCTTCGGTGGACCCACAGTCTGAACTGGTTCAGATGAACCAAGTCAACAAGTGTCCAATTGCCTGAAAATAAAGATCTTGGCAGCGTGTGATAGAGACCACAACCGAGTTGAACAAGCATTGCTAAATATGGAGACTGGTTGAATGATGGCGGATAGTGGCGGGCCGAATCCGCTTAATAAACCTTGAAACGTCGAGCTATATCTTTAGCATCGGGATCATCCCAGTATGATCAAGCAAACTAGGAGTTGTAATGACTCGCAAATTGCGGTCCTACTCCCTACTTGGAACACACTCAGATGGAGTTCGTAAGCGGTACTCAACTAAAGTATGTCAGGAAGTAATACCTTGAGCCATCATTATGGAGAGTACCTGCGAAGCTAGCGCGTTTTTAGGTATTCAATTGTAGTACCCCCGGACCTAATACCTTGGCCGGTACTCAGCTCGAGTACCTGAAAAAGCACTGCAAAATGATCACCTCAATTTGAACACCTATTTTGTGTTTTGAGTACCTAGATGCTCAGATGAAGTACTTTTACTTTCCACAGTGGTACACCCCAACGCCGCCTTCGAAGTCTGGGAACTGGACATGTCGTCGTACCGGTCGATTCAGACATTTGCTCGTCGCGTCGAGAGCGAACTGTCCCGTGTTGACATCGTCATCCTAAATTCCGGGGTTATCAAGCTCACGTTTCAAACCGTCGAGAGCACCGGCCACGAAGAGGAACTGCAGGTCAACTATCTCTCCACCATGCTCCTCGCTATTCTTCTCCTCCCCATTCTCAAGGCCAAGCGCCCACCGGGCGGCAATCCTCCGCACCTGACCATCGTCAACGCCGCCCTCTCCTTGGCCGCCAAAAACCAGTACAAGAACTGCGACCCGCTTTTCCAGGGCTTCGATAACCCGAAGTTGTTCGAGGGGCAGGAGACGTATAACGCTTCCAAGCAATTGGCGCACATGTTCCTGTGGAACCTAGTCGACTACGTCTCGGCTGATGACGTCATCGTCAACCTGTCTGACCCAGCCTGGTGCAAAGGTACTAACCTCACACGCGACGTCGAGGGTTGGGGCATGAAGCTTGGCGTCAAGATGTTCGGCAGTCTCACTGGCAGATCCCCGCGCGTCGGTGCGTCGTGCTTTGTGGACGCCGTGGTCAACAAGGGCAAGGAATCGCATGGCTGCTTTCTCATGAGCTGGAAGATTCACCCGTAAGCACCGGCGGTGTTCTGTCTGTATGTACCTTCTAACCCGTCTCACAGATTCGCCGCCGTCCTGTATACCCCAGAGGGTAAGGTGGTGACGCGTCGCTTGTGGGAGGAGACACTGGCCGAGCTCGAGTTCGCTGGTGCTCGTCAGATCCTTGAGTCTATGCGTGCGAGATAGCCGTATTCATGGGTGAAGACGTGGGAAACAATTGCGATGGTGGAAGACGACAGTCGTTAGAGCTAACTTAGAACCACTGAATTTTACACTAACAACATGAATATTTTGCGATTTACTTATTTCAACTGAAAGTTCTGCTTCAATGTATCGAGTGATTTTGATTATCCGACTGCGAGTTGCACGATCGCAGGAAATTCACAATTTCCTAGGAAAACATCTTCATAGAACTCCACTACGCATATTTTTGTCCAGTTCAACGTGTTGGTTTTTTCTTTGGCAGAGTTTCGACTGTCACTCCGATCCATTCTTCTTGCACCAGTGACCGTGTTCGAGTTGTCTCGCCTTCGGTTTGCCATAGTTCGATTAGAAAACCGGCACAGAGGCCCTAGCTGTCGATTTAATTATCCTCAGCACCTGAGTCTTATCATCTTATCCTCCACTTTGATCCCAAGTCTCCGGCTAATGGGGATGGCAACGAGAAATTTCAGCAAATCGAGTTACCCACCTCGCGTTATAGCATCCAGTTCATCGCTCGCGCCTTCTTGGCGCCTGCATCAGACAGCAGACGGAACTGACTCTAAATATACAGGGATCCAGATCGGTAATCAAACAACTACTACTAGTGCGTGCAACCGATGCATTAACACCATATTTTTTCACTCGCGTATTGGATCGGCAAGGATAACCCCGGCATCATGGTTCAAGGATCACGCTTGGATCACGCTCCCAAAATTGACCGTATCCAGTGTGCCCGAACCAACGCCTCTGATCGATCATCTGTACTGGTCAAGTGCTGCATTACACCGCGTGCGCGTCGTCATAGAACGCTCGGATTCGCACTCGGAGCCCATAAAGGTGTTCACACTTTCTCCCTCAGTCTCCCTTCATCGCAACCCCCAATCAAAGCCGCTCAAGATGGTCTTTATTGCCCTCGCCATTGCCATTTCCTCGGCTTCAGCTGCCTTTTCTGCATCCGCGCCGAACCCTCAGCCTGTGCGCCTCCGTGACCTTGCCAAGCGGGGAGGCACAGTGACCGGCCCCGTCATCAACACGGACTTTCCTGACCCAGGACTCATCCTTCCGAATGGACAACCACCGTGGTATGTCTGTGCGTATCCTTGACTCACTTGGTTCTGTCGCGGAGGTGACTGACAAGTCGCACACAGACTCGACCTCGTCTGTTCATGGCAAGGTTCCCTATGCCATCTCGGAGGATTTCACTAGCTGGACTGCAGTTCAAGGAGATGCACTGCCCAACCCAGGAAGCTGGGTCTCGAGTTCGAACTCGGCTGTATGGGCACCCGATGTGAGGCAAATAACGTCGAACAGCTACGTGATGTATGGACGTCTTTCGTCCCCCAGCCCCGCTCCAACTTCAAATGGACTCCAAGCTCATATTCCTCTCTGTCAGGTACTATACTGCCTTCTCGGCCGCCAACGGAAATCATTGCATTGGTGCAGCGACATCCTCTACTCCCGCCGGGCCTTTCACGCCTCAATCTGCCCCTATCCTCTGTGACGCCTCTGGCGGAGGTGTCATCGACGCTTCAGGATTCGAAGCCCCTGGAGGAGCTCTGTATCTCGTTTGGAAGGTGGACGGCAACAGCCTGGGCGAATCTACACCTATATTTATCCAGCCGCTGGGAGCCAACGGTTATACACTCCAGGGGAGCGCGACACAGCTGATCACAGATGCTTCTGTTGATGGAGGGATAGTCGAGGCCCCGAGCTTGGTGTATTGGGATGGTTTCTACTACCTGTACGCTTCCATTATTTCCTGCTATCACCGGTGTTGCTGACCCGGCGAACACTTCCAGATTCTTTTCCTCCAATAGCTATAACACTCTCTTGTACGACGTCAGTTACGCAATAGCCACAAGCGTGACCGGACCGTACACCAAAGCCCAAGCTCCCAACGCACCGCTGCTTACTTCAGGTGCATGCGGCACGGCTGGTCCTGGAGGAGCTACAGTCATCAATATCCTCAGTGAGTCGCTTTCTCACCTGTCCAAGGTCATAGAAGTCTCACATGCGTTGTAACCCAGACCAATATGTCAACGCCGTTTTCCACAGCGATATCGACGGCGAAAACGCCTCAGGGGGGCGCGCAATGTGGCAGATTGCCGGCCTGACATTGAGTAACGGAGTCGCTACCGTGAATTGTTAAAGGAAAGGATGTCAATGAAGAATGATGAGGGCCTCAGAGTCCATGTTGTTCACCGCACGATGATGTATGTGCTAATGTGTCATGCGTAAATTTTATACAACCTTTTATTATATACTGAATCGCAGTCATCCGGAATGTTTAGTTGTTGCAGGGATATATCCAGGTTCCTACCCAACCGCGGTTTGGAGATTCATAAGAGCTAGTAGGGTAGATCATTGGGTCCTATATTCTGAAGAGAAGGACAAGCAGTGATTGCAACCGTTGTTCGACGCTTTCGCAGTGAGCGACGCAAGGAGCGAGGAGAGCCGATTTGCCTGGTTAAATACACGCAATTGGACTTGTTCGCCTGTGAAATTTAGAGAATTCTCCACTGCGGATAGTTGAACACGGATCACGTCGGCCAATCTGAAGCCGCCCATCTCCGATGCCACGTGTCGCACTTCCTCTCAAACCACCATGTTTGAACTCCTTCCCGACAAAGTTTCGCCGTTCGAGCATAAATTGAACACAAATTTTGTTCCCACCGTGGATGAAATCAATTATCTTCGCTCTCTCCTTGCCGATCCAACTGAAGAACTGGCTCGGATTGACGCCGAAATCGACGGGATGGATATCATCATTCGCCGGCTCAGAGCAGAGCGAGCGTTACTTCAAACCACTATCGACGCGCACAGGGCCCTCATTTCACCCATGCGACGGGTTCCAGATGATGTCCTTCGGGAGATTTTCTTCGCCTGTCTCCCAGACACACACAATGCTCTTATCGATCCGGCCGAGGCACCGATCCTTCTTGAGCGCATTTGCAAGCATTGGCGAGTCGTGTCACACTCCACACCGATGCTATGGAGTACCATTCATATTCCTCCGCTCAGTATCATCACTTCAGTCGGGCATTATGCGAAAGTCTTTTCGCAGCTGAAAACTGTCGTGGAGCAATGGTTCCAGCGTGCGGCCACCTGTCCTCTCACGGTTTCCATCGTGGAATACAGTCACGATGGTTCAGACTCCGACCAACACCCGATATCCCTGCTGCTGGATTTCAGCCAGCGTTTGCGACACCTCGCGTTGGCTGGGCGCACAGGCGTACTTCTCCCCCTTCTACGCCTCGGGCCAGAGAGCATGCCGCTTCTCAAGAGTATTCGACTGAAGATTTTCGATAGTGTGTCATTCGGCACTGATCATCCAGACGCGATGAATGCAGTCCAAATCCCCAGTTTGACGGACATATCACTCAAACTTAGGGGGGACCCGCTTTCTCTACCTTTGAAATGGTCGCGGCTGACGGGACTCAGCCTCCAATGCAGTTGGTCCAATCAACACTCGGGCCTAGATGGTGGGGTGCTGGAGGTATTTCGCCGCTGTCCGAACCTCCGGCGCTGCCACGTCGAACTCACCGGGGAATCAGGCTTAGCCTCCAACGCGACCCCGATTAGTCTCCCTCACCTGCACACTCTCATCTTCACAGGTTTTGGATGTCGATTCCCAAAATGGATTCCGTATTTGGATGTACCGAAACTCCGCTATTTACAGGTCGCGGCGGCGAAGAACATCAATCCTTTCACGAATATTCGGTCAGAATATGGCTCACATATGACAGTAGCTCTCGACTCCAATTTCTTCACACAGCCTGGTCTCCTCGAGGTTCTGTCGTCCTTCCCAATGATCAGGCACCTCCGACTATCCTCTGGCCAAAGCCACCTAGGCAGACTTCAACTGAACGACGCATTCCTTCTACACCTTTCATCGATGCCCGACCTCTGCCCCTCGTTGACCCACCTCTCTGTCTCGGAACTGAAAAGTTCCGATGCTACCGCCTTAGCGTTTATCAGAACGCGTATGGCCGGGCCCGCCCCTCTCCAGCTGTTCGAGGCTGACTTCCACCGGCCAATGCAGATCGACATTATGCCCGATCTTCAACCTTTTATTGCAGACGGGCTCAAGGTCGAGCTCAAGTATTCCGCTCCACCGCCCCGATGGGCATTTCACGCCCGGAACGGGATTCCTGTACTTGACTGGGCGTTACAGTAATGTTGCAATACATACCCTAAACACCCTTTGGCCAGAAAAGATCCAATAAATTCAAAACTCCAAGAATCCACATCGCGCGCATTTAAAAGCGACGCAACGACAAAATATAACTACAATATACAGTAAGTAAGCTAGTGCACGGACTGACAAACAAATGGATGTGGGTGAGGTACGCGGAGTGCGAGTACGGGAGAGGCGAGGTATGATGTAGGTATGTACAGAGGGGACCAAAGAGGAGGACGAGGGAGATCGGGGAGAACAAAGAGGATGTATGTACGATGATGATAAGTTATGTTTTGCCGCAAAATGCAGGTATGTATTGTATGTACATGGGACGCAGATGTATCGCGTTTCGTGTCGTTTCGCAGATGTATATGTACGTGTACGTGACGGACGGACAGACGATGTATCGCAATTGCAATGGAAGTCAAATAGAAGGACGGCGTGTCGCCAGTGGGGGGATGGATGATGGTGAGATGGAACGAAGTATGCGGTGCGGTGTTACAAGACACGGATGAATATGCCGTTAAAGTGGAAGGGGCTTCCGAGGAGGGACGAGTGGACGGGACGGACAGCGAGGATTTATGATTTAGATAAACTAGGGATGGGGGTATATGGTGTGCTGAGTAGAACCGAAGATGGAGGGATGCAAGAAAAATCGGGACAGGCAGGAAGGGCGTCCGACGACCGGCGTGGATGGGGCGCAAGATGAGGGGCGAGAGTGAGATACTGCTGAAAGAGTCGCCATCAGGCTCCACAAAGATACACGGAGGAGAACCGTCACTCACAAGACATCTCACGCGCTCAAACCGCCGCCACGCCCGCCGAGCCCGCGTTGCTTATTGATGTCACGCCCTTCAGTACATCCACCAGCGCGCCAAACGCCTTGCGCCCGCTCTTGCCCGCTGACGAGGACGAGGACGAGCGCGTCCTCTTCCCCTTGAGGGACGATACGCGGGCGAGGATTTGGCCGCCTGGCGTCGGTGCCGCTACGGCCGTGGATGTGGATGAGGTCGGCGTCGTCGGCGACGACGTCGACGCGGACTTTGCGCGTCCCAGGTGTGCGCTCGTCGATGTAGATATCGTGGGCGTTGGGGGAGCCGGACTCGTACTGGGTTTGAAGGACGAAGACGTCGGAGACCCACCCGCAGGCGCACTCGCCACACGGACGTGGCTACTGCTCTTTCCTTGCCCCGGCGCGGCGTCTTGTACAGCCTTAGACGTCCTCGGCGCAAGCGCAGGCGAGTACCGCCCCGCAGTGAGCACACTGGTGGCGAGGTGCGGTAGCACCGGCAACGGCTTGTCCACATCGCGCCGCTCGCTGTCCGCGTCGCTCGTGCTCCCACTCCCACCACCGCCGCCCCTCCCACGCGCAACACCCCGTTCGACCGAACCCTCCCTCGAGCTCTCACGCGACGCGGAATTGGAGCTATCGCTGCACTCGCGTCCGTCCCCCGGCGGGAGAAGTAGCCCGCGGCTGCACTTGGCCGCCTTTTCTCGCTCCCGTTCCCGTTCCCGCTCCTCCCGCTCTCTCCGCCCACCCGTCCCCAACGCAATACACACCGCCTCCGACCGACTCCGCTCCTTCTCTTTCTCCTTCTCCCTCGGACTCGGCGGCGTCGTTCCCTCTTTTCCACTCCCACCCGCGACATCCCTCTCCCTCGCCGCCGCCGTCAACGCCGCAGGCAACAGCGCCCCCGCCTTCGGGCTCCCTCGCTTCTTCCCATTCCCATCAGCGTTGACGACATTCACCTCACTCGCGCTCGCCGCCGGACTCCCCCTCGGACTCACCGTCGGCGTGCTCCCGCGCGAGCTCGACGACGGCAAAGGGAACAGCTCCGCGTCGTCGTCGTCGACGTACCCCCGCACCGGCGCGTTGAAGCTCCTTCTCTTAAGGTTCTTGATGGCGCTGGCGGGGAGCTGCACCGACGTTATCGAGCTCGAGGCCGGGAACGACGTGGACGTGGGCGGCGCGGAGGCGGGCGGCGCGGCAGAAAGGAATCCGGTCGGGGATGACGAGTACGCGCGTTCGTACAGGATCTTGGGCGAGGGCGTTGCCGAGCGCGACCGTGGCGCCCCCTCGCCGTCGCCCCCCTCCCGCTCGCTGTCCTCATACAGCTCGTCCTCCTCGGCGAGGAGCATCTCCACGCTCATCCCAACCCCGCCCAACACCCCCGAATCCTCGCTCCGCCGCCTCCGCTCCTTATCCACCTCGTCCACCGCAATCCCGAGCGGAAGCAGCGGGCTCGTCCGCCCACTATTACGCCCGTGCCCGTGGCCAAGCGCATCGCCGGGCAAGAGCCGCTCGCCGTATTCGTGTGCCCCGCCCGAAGCGTCATCCGCAAGCCTCGCCAGCGCCGGGCCCAGCAGGCTCGGCGACGCCCTCCCACCATGCCCGTGCCCATGGGGATCCAAAGGCGACACCGGCGGCGTCGGCGTCGTGCTCCTGCTCCGCCTCCGATCCAGCTCCGCCACCAGCCGATTCACCTGCGCGAGCCCCGTGCCCGACATCAGCGCGCCGCCGTCCCCGCCCATTCCGTCCATTATCATCTCCGCAGCCACAGCCGCCGCAGGCCCGACATCGAGGAACCCGCCCTGCCGCGCCGCCTCGTATAGGGCGTCCCCACCGCCGCCAAACGCCCCTGCCAGACTCGCCGCCCGCCGGCGCACGCGCAACGCGCCGCGCGTGAACGCCTCCTCCAGCACCTCCATCTTCGCGCCCGCGGCGCACTCGGGGCAGCACGGGCGGAGCGGGACGGTGCGTGCGTGCGCGGCGGCATTGGAGGGGGAGGAAGAGAGGGGCGCGGAGACGGTGGAGGAGGTGGACTGGATGGGGGAGGTGTAGATTAGGGAGAGGGCGGGGAGGGGGCGCGGGGTTGGGGTGGGGAGGCGGGAGAGGAATCGGCGTTCGGTGAGGGGAGGTGAGAGGCGGGGGAGGCGTCGCAGGATGGCGTTGGCGTTGGGGAGGAGGTGTCGCTGGTGTTCGGTGGTGATGTAGATGTGGCCGCAGATGTAGGTAGCGTGTTCCCTGCGCCGAAGTACGCCCCAGGGGAGGGTGACGCTTCCGGTGGTGAAGAGAGGGCCGCGGACACAGAAGTGATGGAGGGCGAGCGCAGGCAGGACGGGAGCGGCGGGGAGGCGGCTGGCGGGGAGCGCGAGGCGTTGCGTTCGCGCGAGCGTGAGGATTTTCTGGATTTGAAGCTGGAAAGGAAGGCAGAAATTGTCAGTCGTGTGCGAGCGACGAAGGAGTGAGTATAAACAAATGGAAAGAAGGGAGAAAGAACATAGAAGCGAGATAAAAGACGGCGGATGAGTGCGACAAGTAAAGGGAACACAACAGAAATGGGCAGACGAGCCAGTTCCATCTCCACGCAGAAGCTGCGGTGCAAGGTCTCGACTCGCACAGACCAAGACACAAAGACAAAAAAGACCCATGGTGGCGACGGAGGGAAGAGCGACTGCCCGCGCGCTTCATTTCAGCGAAACGGCGCGGAGTCGCGCCTTGTTCGCTCCCATCCACCGGCGAGGGCGAACGCGAAGAGAAACCATCGCGGCGCGGCAGATCGTGTGGTCCGATTCCGAATTATCCAAACGGAAAAATTAGAGCAAGAGGAGCAGGGAGAAAAAGCGGCACTCTTTCTCCCCCTGCCCCACCCACCGAAACACGGGAAAGAAACAGAACCCCCCCCCAAAAAAAATCCAAGACCAATAATGGGAATGAGAATGCGCAAGCGGCAACGCCGGCGACGTAACCAGTAACCAATTTGTTCCTGCGGCGCAAAAAAACAAGTATGTCACTCCCTGGGCCTGATTGCGATTGCGGCATCTCGCCCTGAGCTCGACACCCCGGTGGCACAGGCACCGACTCCGCAGGAAAAGGGAAAGGAAAGACTTGGTTTACGCCGCTGCACCCCCAGCTGGCAGGCATCGTTGCGCGTGTCGGTGTCGGGGTCTCGGGGAGAATCTGAGGACCCGATGCGCCATGTGCGGAACACGCGTGCGGTTCAGAGCCACGCTCGCGAAGAGCCCCACTGCCCGAGCCATCCCGTCGCCGCGTGAAGTAAGATCCTTCGTCCCCCCAGAGAGCAACCGGCCCAGGGAAGACCACAAACCGCGCAACAAAAATAATATTGCGCCCAAAAAAAACAAATATCACCTCCCCCTGGGCCTGGTTCGTCCTGAGTACCGAGTGCGATTGCGACATGCTGCTGGCATAGGCACGAAAGGAAAGATTTCGTTTCGCGCCACTGTACTTGGCATGGCATCGTTCCGCATGTCGGTGTCGGCGTCTCGGCGTCTCGGGGAGAAGCATGCGCCGTGCGCCATGTGTCGTGCGATGCAGTCCATCATCTGCGCCCGCCGAGACCGAATGCCTGCCCCACCAGCGCACCCGTTCGCGCGTGAAACAAACGGCGGCGAATGCGAAAACCCACTCCGTACCCCGCAAAGCTGTGCGTCGCTGCCAGCAACTTGCCAACGAGTAGTGTTATCCCCATGAAGGCACTCGTATGGCATGGCGTCATGCATGAGAAGTGGTGTCATGCGAGCAAGGAACACAAAAGGAGGGGCGGGGCGAGGTGCCCGCGCGGGTAGGGAGAGCAAGCCGTGGAGGGGCGCAGCCCGTAGGAAAGGAGGAGGAAACAAGAAACCAGAAACGAAGCCGAAACCGAAGACGAGAACAAAGAAGAAGGCATGACCCACCTAGGCAACGCAACCTTGAGCACCACATGCTGCTCGTCCTCCTCGTCCCGCGTATTCTTCTTCCACAGAGGCAGCGAATAGCTCTTGGTCACCATCCGCGGCCGTTTCGGATTAAAAGACCCAAGCTCCGGGATTAGGACGCACTCGGCGTCGAAGCGCACGCGGGCCGCCGAGGTGGTGCTAGTAGAGGTAGATATTGAGGGAGAAGCCATGGAGGAAGAGGTGGATAGCGAGGTAGAGGTAGCCAGAGACGGGGAGAGGGTGATTGAGCCCGAGCCCGAGGTGGGTGTCGGGAGGGGAGAGCGCATGGTGTAGGTCTGCGTGGTGGACATCCTTCTCTCCTTGTCTCCTTCGCTCTCCTACTAAATCCTGCTGAAGAAGGGAGCGAACGAAAGAAAGGGAGAACGGAGGAACGAATGGCACGATTTACGTGATGCTGATGGCTAGTCAATTTGGGTATACCCGAACTGTCAGCGCCTAACCTTAACCGCAACCATCATGCGTGTACATACATACTACAAGACCGCTCTACCTCCACGTTCCCTTCTCAGTTAACGTTCGACTGGGTCTGCAATTAGTGCTGGAATGGCTGGTCAACTGCTCGATTTCTCGAGAGGAGATTACTTGCGGACGGCCGCTCGGGCCCGCACGGCGCGTGAGGCGTTTATGTAAATTCCGTCATCCCCAACGCCATGTTATCAGGATGCCGAGACTGCGTTCTGGCCGTCGGGATACACCTAGAACGAACAAGTAAAGCCATTCCCAAAAGGCAATACGTACTCCACTTTACTTCTAGCGGCACAATGAATCAGTGGCTTTCAGACACACACCATCAACGAACCCTGAGCTATGGACTTTTCAAGGCTCAGAGCGGAGGGGTCCGCGGCTGCCACATTTGATGTGCAAGGGTCTGGTTCTACTCTAGCAGACTTCGCCTGTTCGACTCGGGCCTGAGCCATGCGGAACTACTAGGTGCGATTCTTTTTGGTGTGAATGCATACCCTACCGTTCGCACTCTACCAAATTGTTCAATCTATGCTTTCCCTCATGTCGGAAATTTGAAAATTGTCTTACAAGAGCTTTACGTTGTAAGAGGCTTGTAAGACAATTATAAACAAACAACCTGTCTTGCAAGGCGTTGCTGTTCTCGCTCTCTGTGTACAAGACCTTGCGTAGGTGCATCGCTGAAGCCTTCAGACCCATAGCACCAAATCGCATTCTCCCTGCGCCTTCTTCCATCACTAGGCGCCGCTTCTAGACAAGATTTTGAATGGAACTAACCTTCTGACGCGCGAAGGATTCAGAGTTCCCTTGGTAAATACAGATACGCATACGTTCCTCTTTTTGTATTTATCTCCTTTGCCAACAGGGAAACTCACACAAAAGATCGCAGCACGCACGAATCAGCGGTCAAAGCGGGGCAAACTACCCGCGCTCACTGACGGACGCAGGCAGCCCGCCGCGCAAACACAAGAAGCACTCGTAACGGCGAAGCAGCCCAAGTATCACGACAATAAACTGACCTCCACGCCCACTCAACACGTCAAATCCCGACGTCGACGCGCGGCTTCCTACATCTGCAAGCCACCCACCACAAACGCGTCATCCACGCCATCGCTGCGAAATTAGTGCACCATCGCAACGCCACTCAGCGCACCATGGCTGCAGCCCCCACGCACGCAGCGCACGCGCTGCCGCCTCCTCTCTCTGCCACGGCCAAGCACCAGGCAGCCCACAACGATGTAGAGGGCATACAGTTCGTTCCTCGCAGTCCAATTCCGTCCTTCAATCCACTTGTCGCAATCCTCTTTCACTCCCCTCACATTCCACTGGTCCATCAGTAATGCACCGTGTGTTCGTGCAGAGACGATGCTACGCTACATACCGATTACACTCCCCAGCTTTCACGTCAATGGCGTCTCGTTTGCCCACATTACAACAGACAGACAAATGGAATTACTAGTAGCTTTCAATGAAATTACTTTCAACATTCTACATGCCTATCGCGCAAATCCAAATCACTATTCCGTCGCGCGATCAGGATACATTGCCAAGAGTCTAAAATACATATCTGGATCCACAACATCCACGACAAGATAATCTCCTTTCTTCTTGGAATCCGGAGCAAGTAGGGCACCGCGAATGATCGAATAGACGGAAATGAATTCGGATTTCCTCCTCTCTCGCTGGCGTACGCGATACACGCCTAAAGCTTTATCTTGGGCGGAACATTGACCAACGCCGACGTCCAGAGCCTGTACCAATGCGAACGGGTGGGTTTGTTCCCCGATCTGGCATGTGAACACGTAGACGAGGCGAACAAAAATGTTCCCGCTTGTCGTCTTCACCAGGGCCGCGTCGTATCGTTCCCGATTGTGGAAAGATGGGTTGCAGCGAAGGAAATCTGCGTTATCCAGCCAATTGTCCAGAGATTTGAAGAAGACTTTCAAAAATTGGTAAGGCGTGATCTGACGCAAAATGAAAATTTGTACACAGGTGGTATATGTAATGTTACTCACCTCTTGTTCAGGTACGAACACCACCCGCTTTCCCCTTGGAAGGGCGTGTCCATGTGCCTGTAGAAACACGTTTACAAATTCTGCAAATACGAGTCGGAACCTCGTGAACGCAGCATCGTTTTTCATTGTGTCCTCCAAAGCCAGGAACGAGATTTGTTTTTTCTTGGCCCCGATAACAACATTTCCTAGCACCTCAAGGTCTGGCGGTGGAACGTGATCAGGATCATCGTCCAGGAATACATCCAGATCTTGGAGTTGGTCTCGGATGTACTTGCTGACCATGCGTCGGTGCAGGGACCGAAGTATCTAATTCAAGCTTCAATGTCGTGTTTATGACGCAAGATGAAGGTGACGAACCTGTGGTTGAACATTCTTGAAATTGGTTTGCCGTAGGTAAGCAGCTCGGACTGGTCCGTGCATGGATTCGTCAATTTTGGTGGTGAAATTTCTGGTGACACCCTTGCGCTCAATATCATCGAACAGGTGCTGGTGTAGATGTGCCTTGGGGAAGTTCCAATTTTTATCTTCAAATTCTGTACCCACGCAGGCGTCTCGGTATTCCTGAGATGTCCCTTGTGAGCGAGCTGCTGCTACATCTGCTTGGAATTTATAAAGGGTGCGTACCTTTAGTAGCCGGTCAAAATTTCGAAGTTTTTGGCGTCCTGCAGCAATTGTATCTTCGGTTTGCAGCTCCAAGCCAGCATAGATGTCGAGCTCTACATAGCTTCGAACACATCCCAGAAGCATCACACCCAATTTGTTTGTCAAGATGTTTTGGGCCGCGAAAATCATCATTTTCGCGATATCTTCGTGCTTCGAACCGTCATTGAAAGACAAGTTTGTGACTGTCTGGAAGTGGCTGAGATTGCGCCAACGAGGAAGATTATTGAATCTGTGTGCGCCAATTAACGGAGGCATGCACTCAAGAAGTTAATCTCACTGTGTGTCAAGTTTGGCGGATTGACGTGGGCCAAGGATCGTTAAATGGAGCTTGATTTGAGCAAAGAGGTGGTCGCCCCAAAGGCCGCTGTGGTGGGAATGAAGGCGATCAAAAGATATTGCGTGGTGCGGGTCCGAATACGCGACCTTCCAGAATACGTTCTAAATTGCCGATGAATCAGAGGGGAACGATCAGATGACAAAGACTTACATCGATTTTGCGCAAGCCTAAATCTTTCAAGAGATTTTCCCCGGCCTCGACATTGAGGGTTCTCGCTTTTTCAACAGCCGCCTTGGAGTTCTGTGCAGTTCTCAATTCCGCGATGATTGTGAGGTCGGATTGTTCGTCCTTTCTGATCAAACAAACCGGGCATGGATGATTTCCTCCGAGCCCGCGGATGAGCGCCATAACGGAACTAGTTGCTATCAGATCTGGATGGAAGAATTGAGGGAAGAACTCACGCCTCTTCGTAGTCGGCTACGAGAATTAAGACAAGAGGGAATAACTGTCTTTCTATACCATCTCCGCATTTTGTCCAGATGCCTGTTTTTGAATGGGCAGCAATGGATTCCAGGAGCTTAAAGAAGGCGGTGTGCCATACAGCCTGCTTGAAGTTCACATAACCGGGTTTACCACTCTCAGCAGTATCGTCCGTAACCTGAAAGATGGATGGTCAGTCAATGAAACAAAAGGTAAAAGTGAACACTTACAATAGGAAGCTCCCCGACAATCTGACCACCACCCCATTCATTACCGTTTCGAATCCCGACGACCATGTTGCTCAATCTAGCTATGATAGGGTACGCTTTCTGGGTGCCGAAAGACGACAATTTCGATTTGTCCGCATAGATGATGTACGGACATAGCTTTGCGTCAATGCTCTTGGGTATCATGGACTGCCAAGTGGTTTATCAGAGTTTTTTAACTACGAAAAGGCTACACCACATACCTGTAACTGCCAATACGCATCTGCTGTCCAGGGTTCGTTCCGGAAACGAACAAAAGATGTGCCATTGTGTCGGTACATCTTCACGGCGTCCCACACAAACCAAGGAGCCAGTCGAGGGTCTTGTATGAGATCCAGTGTCCAGTTCCACAGCGGACGCGCATACATGTCAAAAGACTGCGGAATGCCTTTGTATGGAATCTCGACCTCATACTTTTCAAACTAGAAGTATGTTAGCAGGTGAACTGACAGGCTGCTGCTTGAAGTTACATTGGTGCATTTCGTAGAAGCGGCCTCCCATTGTTTGTTCATGTCATCATAATTTTCGAGCGTCAAGTCTTCGAGGTTGGCGGCGCAGCGACGTATTAAAGCAATTAGATTGTTTGTGGCCTTGCGATTCAACATGTTTTCTTGCGCAAATTCAGAGACCTCAAAATCAAGGCGACTCCAAAATGGAAGCCAGGGTTCCGGATCCGTTGAAGGAAGTGGGCGGCGAGATCCCTCCAGTCGTATATACTCCTCAAGGCTACGAGTCTCTGGAGGAAGGCCGCTGTGAGGATGAAATTCGTATCGAATGTCATCTAATTTCGGCGCCGCTGCAGTGTTTGGACGTGGTTCTGCGTCAGGCTGAGGTTCTGGGTGTAGTTCTGTCTCAGGCTGAAGTTCGGAGTCCAAATGATCTTCATCTGCGGCAATTATCGTGTCGAATATGCAAGCTTAAAAATACAATGAATCTGAACACACCATGAATATCGAGTGTAAAGCGAGGGTCGAGGCCTTGGACAGCTAGCTCTGGCACGGGAGAGTTCAGCTTCAAACAAAACTCAAACGTCTACATAATAACTTCAACTCACCTGCCCTTCGAGCCGAAGCTGCCTGGAGTGCGGATTCTTCTACATAGATCACAGTTGCATGGAATGTCGCTGAAAGAATAAATATCTCACTTTCACGTTGGCGTACTAGTTGCCGTTCATTGAAAGCTTTTGTTTTAGCTGCGTCGTCTTGTTTCTTCTTGCAGGATTTTTCGTGGTTCACAAAACCTTTGCATCGTATGGGTTTATCGCAATACTGGCAAGGACGCGTCCGCGCATCCATGTTGAGAATGCGCCGTACGAAGTTGCGTGAAGGAAGTTTGTGATCTTGTCATGTGACGGCGTCGACCTCCATGTCTGCCATCGCGTTCTACTTCATGGATGTCGCCTTCTGACTCCCTTGGGTCTGAATGGCTTGGTCCCAGCGACATTTCTCCTCCGCCAACTCGAACTAAAGTGCTCACCGACTTTCCGGGTGGATTCGCCCCATCTTCGAAGCTAAATGACTGGGGCAAGCAAAACCACCCACTCGATATTCAAATCTATGCCTACGGAACAGATTCATCGACGCGCGCAAGTCGTGCCTCCATTGAACGGCGAATGGCTACGATACCTGCGTCTTCGTCCCTCTCACGCTCGTCTTCCTCTGCCTCTTTCGCATCCGCTAGGTCACCAAGCTACACCTCACGCGCGGGCTCCATCCGTTCCACGACCTCAAGTCGCACGGCTAGAAGCAGCACATCCGTGTCTGTTAGGGCGCGATCTCTCGAAGAGATTGAGTCTCTCAAGCGCCTGCACGCGCTCGCGACCGCCCCCGTGCGGTGCACCAACCCTGGATGCGATTCGGCCTGCGGCGTTCGACAGTGTATGTCTTTTAATTCTCTCCTTTTCTATCTATGTCCCGAGTAGATTTCGAGCCTCCGAGCTGACATGCACGCATTACTTCACAGATAATATTTCTGTCCCTCATCCCCCACGCCCCCAACAACCACAACGCACCCACCGACTCGATAATGCCCTTCCCACACACGCTCCTCGCCGCGCTCCACGCGCGCTGCCCCGTCTGCACCACAACACACTGCTGCGGGTGTGGGATGGCTGACGTGCGAGGGCAACTGCGACGCCTCACCCTCTCACCCACGCTCATACTCAGCCTCAGCCCCGCTGCGCACGCTCGCCTCCTCTTCAACTGCTCTCGGGCGGGACACCCCCGCCCCCAGCACGAGCAGCCCTGCTTCGGGCTACAACACAACACACGCCCCGCCCCCATGCGCTGTCTCGACACACTGCCTTGCCGCATGCGCGTTGGGTGCGCTCGCAGCCCTATTAGCGTTCGACCGTGCGGCGGCGGTGCAGAGTCAGGGCAGCCCTCGTCGGGCGACGGACAAGGCGCTCCTGGGGCCAATGCACGCGGTGGTATGGTGCATTGAGAGGCCGTCCTACCCGCAGCGGTCGCATCGTGAGTCTCAGGCAAGGTCTGTCTATGGTGGGAGTTCGTATAGGGGAAGCGACAACAGGGAAGACGACGAGGAGCCGCAAGAAGCGCACTCCGCGCTCCTGCCGCTGATAGCGCTGTCGCACCTGCCGGGGTACGTCGTGGCGCTACTGCAGGCAGGCCTGCGCGGCCAGGTGGACGTCGGGACGTGGATGGCACGAGCCCCGGTGTACGGCGCGGTCCTGCGCGTGCTGCGTGCGGGTGTCGCGGGGTGCTTGCAAGGCCTGTACCGGTGAACGTGGTGGGCGTCAAGGCATGGCTGCGCACTACATCCACTCGCACGCCTTCTACACTCCCTCGGGACCGCCACGGAGCAGGAGGAGACGAGGAAACCCTCCTGTCCCTCATCCGCCGCCTCGAGCCCGTGCGCCTGGAGCTTTTGCGGCTCGCGGACAGGGTGCAGTTCGGGCCGACGGTGGAGACGGCGCATGCGCTGTGCGATGGCGTGATATATTTGTTACTGCAGGGCATGCACCAGAAGGATCAGGAGACCGAATAGTACGTTACGTTGTTTTGCTTAAGCCCACGAACCCACGACCAGTGTCTGACATGTTTGCGCAGCGCCCTCGTGTCGCGGAAAAAAAGGCAAAGGTCGCCGTAGCCATACGAACGAGATGGTCGAGGAGAAGGAGGACGAACTGGCGATGGTGACGGAGCGGCATGCGGCGACGGAGCTGTATATGGAGGAGCTGCGCGCGCAGGTCACCAAGCTGACGGAGAGGGAGGCGAGTACAGAGGTGCGCCATTTTTTTTAAAGACTCTGTGACGTGTCGCTCATGCCTTCTAGGCGTACGTACGCGACCTGGAGGAGAAAATGAAGATGTACGACGAGACATCGATTACCTCGTCCGAGTCCATGACGGACCTCAAGCGCGAAGTGACATGCTACCGCGAGACCGAGTCCCACAGCACTAAGTACATTGCGGACCTGGAGGCGCGGCTTGCGCGTACGGACGAGTCTGCTGGCGCTCCAACAGACGGTCGAACAGCTCGAGGCCGAGTGCGAGCGGCGTCGTGAGGATGTTACGCTGCTACTGGGCCGGCTCGAGGCGCTGCGGAGTGACGGCGATAGCTGGCGCTCTGACCTTGAAGACCGGGAACAGAAAGTGCGCGAGCTCGAGGAGCGGATGGAAAGACCAGAAGAAGAAGGAGGCGGGTGAGGCGCGCACACGGCTCGGCGTCGTGGTGGGCGAGGTGGCGGAGGCATGCAAGAGCCTGCAACTCAACATTGTCGCGAATGGAAATGCCAACGGGAGCGGGAGCGATATAGAGACTCCGCTTGCAAGCGTTGCAGTTGTGCCCGACGCAGCGGACCGGCATCCAGACCCCGACGACTCGGCGGCGCAGCAGCAGCTCGTGGCGCTCCAACAAACGCACACCGCGACGCTCGCGACCTCTCGTCCGTCACGTCCAAATACCGCGACGCGCTGTGCGAGATCTCCGATCTCGCCGCCCAAATCCAAGAGGCGAAGCTCGCGGGTCACACGCCCGGCGAGTCGAGCAACGCGCGCAGCGAGAGCCCGACGATGCAGGACACGCCCGTGGAGAAGCCGTTCATTGAGATGCCGCCGTTTAGCGGCAGATGACGGGTGGGGGACGGTCACGGGAGAGCTCGAGTGGAGAGCCGCAGTACAACTCTGCTGGGAGGCGGCCTTTTTCCCGGCAAGCGGCCTCTGCAGAATCGCTCCATGGGAGGTTGGTGTTTTTCCTTTTTATTGTTCTTTTTTTCGGTTCACGACGCTGCACTGAAACTGAAGCTGAAATCATGACAAAATCAACTTCGTAATTGCGGTTGAATTCGTCCCGAGGATTGAATTCGTCGCGAGGACGTTGCCAGTCGGTGCAACTGATTTTTCTCTGGGATCCTGTTTGGTATCAAGCCCGCACAACACAAGTGAGTTTGGTTTTCCCCCATTGCTTGCCTCTCTAGTGCCTTCTGTTCCCCGCCCTATTCTTTGGTCACATCTATCTCTTAGTTGTCGTTGGAATACGCTGCTACCAGCACGTCCTCTAAGCTCTATGATGCATGTTCCCTTGTTAAAAATCCACCTTAGGCATGCTGTCTGTGTCGCCGTCGCTTACGTTTCTTCGCAGACCCGCAACCGGACAACTTGAAGGAAGCTTGACCTCGTCATTTGACGGCGCTCCTTCCGCACCACCGCATTCGCGGATGCGATTCCTCTACTTGCGGTGTTCCCCGGGTGCACCACTTCGGTCAAGAAGGACTCCACCTAACCTTGGGGAAACAAAGGCGTTGACGTGTTCACCGAGGCCCTCGCGCGACTAAACGATCGCCTCCAAAAAGCGTGAATCCCTCCTCTTCCCTCTCCTCGTTCCGTAAACTTACTCAACTTGCTCGGCATAGGTTTTCTTCTCAATTTTCTTTGCAGATTCAGACCCCGCAACTGGACAACAAAAACTCATCGACATTGACAATGAGAGGCGCCCTCGTCTCGAAACACATCTTGCCGATGCCTGATCGTCCCGTCCGCCGGCCGAATCTTCTACGACAAAAAAATCTTGCAGGAAATCCCCGCGCAGAAGGTGGGCGGAAAGCCGTATACCACGGTGGGCATCTCTTCCCTTTTCTTTTCAGCATTGTCAATGGCGCATACTGAGGAGTTTTTGCCCTGTTAGTTAGCCCCAAGATCCAGGGAATTGGTCACCCCGTTGGCAATACGCCAAGTTTATTAATTTCCGTAGATATTTAATACCATTGTTGCATGTGTTGTGGTCGCTGCTGCCACCACAATGCCTCCAAGCTATATGATACATGGTTTCTGATACTCAGAACTCGCAATCTCCGCCGCGTTTCACCGTCCATTGCGCACCATAATTAATGCTCGTACGTATCCCCATCTATCACTTGGACTACCTCGATTTACTTGTCGGCTAACGTCGGTATCAATTCTCACAGGGTAGGATTCATATTTCAATGCCCTGATCTCTACTTCCTCTTTATTCTTGCCCACCATGTCAACCAACGACTCAGAACACGAGCCTCTGCCCAGGGTAATTACCGCCCCTCCATACTTCCCGCTTTAATGCTCACAGTCTTTTTATCCTCGACAATAGCCCGACGAGCTCACAATAGAAGAAAAATATAAAGCGCTCGAGAAGGACTATAGTGGCCTCGTCCGAAACCACGGCGAACTGCATGGCCGGTTTGTGGACCTGGCTGCAGATATCAAGGAGGTTGCAGCGGAATACAACACCATCTTCGAGGAGTACGATCGCATCATCGAAGAGCACGAGGGCCTCACCGTTGAACACAAAAAACTGAAGGTCAAATACAATAAACTTCTTACTCTCTACAAGCGGACCAGGTAAGCATCTGAACTTATGCTTAGCATGAGCCTTACTGAGACTTTCTACTGACAGCCATAGGCGCCATGTCAATGGACAGACCAATCACCTGTATGCCGCGACCTCCTCGCCTTCTATTAATCCGCCACCGTTCGGGACAGCGGCGCTCCCATCCACCCTCGTCTGGCCCATCTGGACCACACTCGTTTCCGACACGCCCGAACAGCGCCGCCAGAGTGTCATGGACAAGCCATGCACTTGTGACCCCGCACGCTGGCTCAAGTAGAGGAGGATGGGAGATAGCGGGTGCCCGGCGAAACGGGAGACATCTGCGTCGTCGGGAGGTTGACAACGATGGAATTTGATATAACTGCCTTTGACTTACACTTCCACCATCAACTTTCCTTTATTATCTTCCTCCAGTCTCACTTACAGTAGTTTATCGTCTGTCCTTAATAGTGAACGTTCTTTTGTTGCGAAAATTTTATTCCGGCAAGTTCGATCAATTTTAAACTTTATGACATCTCCCGGAAACATCTTTCTCTCCCTACTCTCATGGCAGACACCGAGGTAGACGACATACTTCGTACATTCGAGACACCGCCGCAGAATGCCACCAAGGACGAACTGCTCAAGGTAAGCGATCATTGCGCGAAACTTGAAATTCTACCCTGGGGTCCATACAATATTCTAATACTGACGCCGATGAGCAGGCTTTGAAAGACACGCAATTGAAGCTTGCCCAGGCTGAGGTCGACCTCCGTGCCAAGGACCAATTGATTGACGAACTTCAAAAGACCGGTAACAAATCCAAGGCCGCCGCAGAAAATCCCGGAAACTATCTGGGCATTATCATTCCTCTAGGCAAAAAATTCGGGTTCATGCAGGAGCCATGGATCAGCCCTGCATTATTTTCAGACTGCCCCGAAGAGGTACCCCACGCTACCCCAGAAGAAGTCGATGCGATGTTCAAAAACCCGAAGTCTTACCTGCAATATCTGACGACGGTGTTATACGAACATGTCCCGGAAAAGCACCATGACCTCATATCGGATTTCCCGCAGTTTCAAGACAATGTGAGTCCCAAATCAATTGCGTGTACTTGGCCAAATCTAATGTGTTCGCTAGTTTACGAAACACCTGAATGCGGGTCGGTCAAGCGTAATCAGCACATTAAAAGCTCGCGTCGACAACATCCTTACCTTGAACGGCATTTCAACGGACCGCCAGACCCTATTGTACCATCCTGGCCAAGACACAAGCCTCCCACCCTCCTCTTATCCGCCAATCTTCTATGGCGGCTTGAAGAAAGATGCTAAAATGTTGATGTTGAACAAGGTCGGCCCCATGGTGCGTTTGGATGATTTGAATCTTCAGGTTTCCCCAGCTCATCAAGGGAATCATTGACAGAGCCTACGGTGCATGATCTTTGGGCCCAGCAGCATCAAGAACGATGGGAAGGGGAAACCTGCGACGAATACCGTGGGATACATGTGGAAACTCGATCACGAAGGTCTGACCTTTGGGAGTATCGCTTTCACACTGGTCGCCGTAAGAATCCGCGATCTTTCTGCGCGGGTTGATGCTCACAGTTATTAGTTGCTCTTTCTACTTTCGGGTGCCGACGAGGATTTCCAGGAAAAGGGCAAAGTCTCCAAAATTCCGTTTCAAACATACTTTCGCGCGTATAAATGTCGCTTGATGAAAAATGCAGACAGTGTTGGCGTCCGCAAAATCAAACGGTTCTGGACTAAAATTGCATTTGCCGGCGTCGCAACTGCCGATGCCCTTGAAGATGAGGGACTGAAGAGTGACGGAGACGCCGAGTCGGATGCGGAATTTGCGGCTGCCATGGAGGCCATGTCGATGGATGTCGATGATGCGAATGGGGACATATCTGAATCTGACGAGTTCGCAACACAAGGTCTTGATTAGCATCGCATTGTCAAAACCTGGCTGACAGTTTGAAATAGTTGCTATTCGGCCGCCAGCTCATGTACCCACGGGACCGGTTCAGGCCAACACCGGCTTGGTCAACAATGAAGCGCAACAAAACATGCTTCCTATAGATGCACTTGAAAATGCCGGTGCCCTCCCCGTGGTCACTGCGCGTGGTGGAGGTAGAGGCCAGGGTTCCCGAGGCCATGCGCATGTCAGCAGACGTGGTGCTCCCACGGGACCGGTCGACATCGCTGTGCGTGGTGGTAGTTCCAGAAGCCGTGCGCGTGGTGGACGGAGTGTCATCCTTAGTGACGAGGAGCAGGATGATGGTGATGTGGCACTGGTGCCGGTTCAGCCCCGCCGTAGTAGTCGTCGTCAGTAGACCAAGTAGATTTCAGGCAGAAGTGGAAATAATTTGCGCTGGCAGTGAGCAGCGGTCAAGTAAAATCAAGCGAAGGGATAGTATAAAATGGACAGGCTAGCCTACCATATACATGGCCAGTTTGGCTGCATTGTTAACATGCATACTCTTAAACGTTTCAATCACTCAGAGGTCGCTGGTTCGATTCTCTCAATGCGCAGGCGCATTAAGTTACTCTGGTTAGTAACAAGAAAAGCGAAATAAAAAGGTATGAAATATAAGTAGCTTAGTAACTTATGTTTTTGGTATTATTTCCGTAATAATTTCCTATTATCGAAACTGCCCACTTGCAATGCCTCACAATGAACCTCAGCTCTAGTTGGCCCTTACGATAGACACGATCTCTGATAAGACCGGCTTATCTCATAACATGCCCTAATCTCATAAGATAGCAAGCATCTTATCGGTGTTCGTGTCTCAGATAATGTCATCTAAGATTAGATTATCTTATGGCCCTTATAAGGCCTTCCACAGCCTTGTGGTAAAATTTGAAAATTTCCGACACAATACAGCGCACCAGCCAGGAAGGAATGGCACGCTACGAAATGTATTTCCACCCGGTGAGTTCAGCACTGCGAAAAATTACTCCCCTTGCTCGGGTTCGTACACAGGACTTTCAAGGCTCGGAGCGGAGGGGTCCACATCTGCTGTATAATTAGGCCAGCGCGCTTCTATGAAGCAGATGTCGTCCGTTCGATTCGGACTCGAGCCATACAGTTTGCACACATGTGCTTTTCATTTGGTTTGAACATCTATGTATGCCAAGTAATGTTGCCGCGACTTGCGACTTGACCGACTTGGAGTCGAAGTTTGCATCGACTTAAGTCGAGTCAAGTCGAGTTGGATGTCAGACTGGACTTGAATTGGAAGTCGGCCCAAGTCGACTTCAAGTGACTTAAGTCGACTTGAGTTGAGGCAAATTTGGAAAAATACCTAGCAGTTGGTAATTGTGTATCTGGAGTTGAAGGGTCGGTGTCAATTAACCGTTCTTTAACGGCTCTTTCCTTGGCTTTGCTAATTTCTCCATGGATCCCTTCTCCTTTTGTGTTCTGTCTACTCTTGCTCTTGGAGCAATCCCTTATATCCTCCACTTTCTTTGCTGTTCAACATGACATTTTCATTTCCGATGGAACGCCTGACCTGCGCGCAGTCTTGCTTGACAGCACGCAGTTGGTCTGGCTACGGCGCAGTCAATACTCACTGGGCTGATGGGCCACATCGTTTTGCCGAGTGTGAACAGATAAAGTATGTCCACTTTTGTTCGACTCAGAATCCTCTGCCCACCATCCGTGTCTTCAATTCATATTCTTTTCCGGAACCGTTATGGTCCTCTCTGTAACGCCTCTGGGTACTGCTGGGTGTCTTCCGGACTTGTGTTCCTTGGTTAAATCAAAATGTCGCTGCTGACGTGCTACTAATCTTGGGTCTCTTCTCGTGTTGCCCCAATTTTCATGGTTTCTTCGACCCAGGATTTTTTCGGGCCCATGGATCAACCTTAGTTGCAACAAATTGTTATATGAGGATCAATTCCTTTTTATTGTCTCGTGCCTTCTGCCACTTCTTCAGTCTCTGGGTTCGTAGCTGTTTCACGTTCTGGCTCCCTTGGGACTCGGCCTGTAAAGATTTGCACCCTCCAAATAGTTCTGTCTTTTTCTCATCGCTTGTTCCCATTCTGGTTTCCTTTGGGCTCGGCTGTTTCACCTTCACAATCTTTCTGGATCCATGGGGGCACAAGATCGAGGGTTAAATTGAACTATGGTAGTTTCAAACCATATTTATTGACGGCTGTCACGGCATGATAATTTGATAGAACTTATGCACACAGATTCAATTGATTTTGTTTTCCCTCCACGGCGCAACTTATCGGAGCAAAGGGGCAGTACATTTTGTACCATAGAGTCTTTCGTGATGGTCTGAGACAGCCCAGCTATTTCCCACTTTTACTTCCGCTCACTTACGTTTATTTACACCTCCAGCGCACACGCACTCTCTGCCACTCCGAATGGCACTGGAACTGGTTGGAAAATTCATTTCATTTGTCCCTGCTTCTCTGCCTGTCAACACAAGATCTGGCAAATCATCTGAATTGTAATTATGCTCTTCCCCAGAATACTGTACCATCCATCGCAAGTAATACCAATGTGTCTACCTCGGCCAATAAAAGAAGGTAACCCGAGTCTGGCATAAGTTGCTGCTTCTCACTAGTAGCTTCTTTGCCAAGATACGTGTCATAGTATCGATCAAAACCTGTATTTCATATTTGGTATCATACAGCTTTATCGTAGCGAAAATTCACTCGCCTCGAGAGGAAGTGACTCCAAATCAGAGTCTTTGAATCCGAGGAAGATGATGATATTGAACGATGTAAAGTCAATCCAAGGGCTCAGTAACACTATCAACGACTTTCACAAGGTTGATTAATTTGCACGTTCTGGGATAGAAATCCAGTGGGATAAGAGAGTGCCAATGGTCGATGTGAATCCCTCTTGGTGACTATCGGGTTGAATTACTGTAAAAAGTAATTCAGGCATTAGAACAAAGTAAAACTGTGGAAAGAGCCAACAGGACATGCCCTATTGTCCCTGATGTACCCAAAACGCTCAGCAAGAGTCTAGGGTAGGTGTAGGTACATAGCAAGGTCATTGGGAAATTTGGGGCACCTATCTGATATGTGTAGACAGCTGTCTGCAGGACTTCAATTGATGTTGCAGGACTAGCGCAAGGGTGGGTGAGATGCCTTGCGTGCATTTGGTATATCTTTAATCTGTTCATGTCCTCTTTTCTCACAGCTCTTTGTCTGACATTCATTTCATCCCACGTTGCATATCTTTGGCAGCATGATATTTTGAATTCTTCAAATGAACTTTCGGACTGTAGCGATTTTGCGGGCATTGTGTACTTTGAAATGCCAGAGGAACAGAGGAAATGATTTAGGGTCAATTGATGGCTTCTCATAAATGATTCCAGTACTTTTTGAATATGTATATGTACCTAGGTGACACTCTGCAGCCATGCGAGTATTTTACAAAAAAAAGTTTCAACTTGAACGACTTGAGTCGACTCAAGTCGACTTCAAGTGACTTGGTTGGGCCAAGTCGAGTCGAGTTGAGTCAACTTTGCAAGTCGCGACTCGACTTATCGAGTCACGGCAACATTAATGTCAAGTGTGAGTGTGAATGCATGCTTTTTAGGCTCTACCAAATTGTTGAATCTATCTATGCTTTGCATTGACACAGCACACCAACTAGGTATATCTAAAGGCAAGTCTGTGGTGAGTTGAAAGCTGTGAAATCACTCCCATTGAGCAGATTCGCGACTCGGAATTTCAAGGGTTGGAGTGGAGGGTCCGCATCTGCTGCACGTACTTAACATCGCAACCTCGAAGTTCAAGCAGACATCGCCTGTTTGACTCGGGCCCGAGCCATGCAATTTCCGCACATCTGCTTTTGGTTTTGCACATCTGTGTCCCAAGTGAGTGTTAATGCATTCTTTTCAATCTCCACCGGTGGCCAAATCTATTTGTTTGAACACCATTACAGCACACCAGCCATGAATGGCACACTACAAAATTTACATTTTCACTAGGTAAGCCTGGCTGCGAAATCACTCCCTTATCTATAGTACATGTGGCATTTGCACCCAGGAAATTGAAGGCTCGGAGCGGAGGGGTCCACATCTGCTGCATATCAGCAAAATCTCCCTCAGTCCAAGCAGACATTGCCCGTTCAACTCAGGCCTGAGCCATGTGATTTCCGCACATATGGTTTTCATTTTGCAAATCAATGTGCCAAGTGAGTGTGAATGCATTCTTTCTAATCTCCACCAGTGGCAAAATCTATTTGTTTCAATGCCATTACAGCACACCAGCCAGGAATGGAGCATTGCAAAATTTACATTTTCACTGAGTAACCTTGGCTGCAAAATCATTCTATGGCTGTATCCGCTGTGGGGCACCTTCATATGTTGAAACTGTGTTCAAGGAGTGGCTGAATTTCAAACTGAGGGTGATTATCAAATTGCTGAATATAAAATGCAGAAAGGCTTGGTTGTCCTGGTCCATGGTGCGCATGAGCCTGACAAATTGTTTCCCTCAGAGATATCTCATTGGACTCAACCCTGAGTGCTGAGCCCTTAGGCTCCAATCAATTCATCACCTTTTTCTCTCTCAAATTCAACATGCTGATGAGGTTTGGGAGGTGTGAATATAGTGCCAGAAAGACTTGTTTTCCCATGGTGGGCATTTGCATTCAATGAGCCCTGGCCAAAATTCCCACAGACTTCGCTTGTTTGACTCGAGCCCAAGCCCTTCCCAGTTTTGGGGTTTTTTACCTGTACTCACTCACACTCTCTGGGCTGTATCCAGAATCACTTGTGGAGTTTGGTTGGTTGTTGTGTTCGGGATTTGTGTTGATTTCAGGATTTGTAAATCCTGAACTAGAATGCACTTTTCTATTGCATTCAGCCCATTAGACTTGAATAAAGTTGTATTTTGCCCTTAGACTGCCAGCACATGTTTCATCAAGTTGGACCTTTCAAAAAATCACTCCTGCCCTGGTTTGCTCCAAGGCCTTTTAAGGCTCAGAGCAAAAGAGTTCGCATCTGCTGCATGTTCTTGTCCTCACCCAGAAGTCATTCTCTGTTCACCTGTTCAACTCAGGCCTGAGCCACACACAGTTTGCACAGAAGTTCTTTTTTGGACAGTATGAAGGACTTATTCATCTACGGATATGCCCCAGAAAGGCTTGGTCACCCGTGGTGTACATCTGCATTCCATTGGGTAGTCCCTTTGATTTTGGCCCACACAGCTTGTTCAACCTGAGTCCACACCATTTAAGTTGGCTTGGGGAGTTGTTTTTGCTCAAAATTTGATGAGCTGACAAAGTTTGGCAGGTGGGAATATGGTAGCAGAAGTAGCAGAAAGGCTGGGTCATCTTGGGGGACATCTGCATCCAATTGGTAGACATCCATCAATTTCAGCAGACAGCTCGGTCAACATGAGCCCAAGACAATTATCCGTATCTTGCCTGCCTTTTTAAAAAATATCTGTTATTGGGCTGATGATACTGCCCAGGTTCAAATATCTCAACAGAAACACCAGGGGCAAAACCCGAGGCATATGGAATCCATATGCCTTACAGGCATTTCCATCGCATGTAGGACAAAGATGTCAATTACCTTTGTCCCATCTTTGTTTTTGGGGGTGACTCAAGGCCAAAAACAAAGATGGGACAAAGGTAATTGACACCTTTGTTCCATGGATCACCCACATGCGAAAGACATGCCTGTAAGGCATATGGATTCCATATGCTTGGGCTTTTACCCCCAGTGAAAGGCTTGGTTGTCCGGGGTGGGCATTTGCATTTCATTGTCTCCACCTTCAAGGTTTTGACCAGACAGCGTGTTCAACTCAAGTCAAAGCCCTTTCAATTACATCACTTTTTTTGTCTCATTGTTGTCCATCAACCAGCCACCAACTCACTGCTCATCAAGGTATTGTATAAAGTTTACTTCATATCAACTTGCTACAAACTTGACATCACATCAGTTCCAGCTGCATGTGCCCTCACTCATCCGAATTGAACACTTGAAAAATAGACTAAACTAAAACATTATCTTGCTATTCCCCTTTTAAATCATCCTGAAATAATGAGTTTCAGTCATTTTTGATACTGTGGTGGAAATTTCCTCTATCAGTGCAGTTGTCTGACTAAAGTTAATCTTGTTTTTTTATTTCAGGGTGAAAGACAATTCTAGAGATTGATTGCCATAAATTCTCAGGAGCCCACTCTCGCCAAGGATGTACTCAATAGCTGTATTGTGGTCTAGGAGGAAAGCGAGGCATTCAAGGTAGGTATTGGCACACCTGGTCCACTCTTGCTAAAGACACTGGGGGCACCCAGATTATGATCTTTGGAGAAAGGGAATATCATTCAAGAGATATCTACAGACTTGTATCTCTACCAAAATATGATCAGAGCAGGAGCACGTGATTTAGAACAGTGAGTAACAAATACAGCAAGACAGGATGTTCCGGTGTCCACACTTTTCATATACATCATTTGGACCCACATTGGCCATGCTCGTCAACGTGTCTGGGTGCTACTCTGCTAGTACACACTCCCTCCTCTCCAGTACCACCACCTCGAGTGCCTCTGCATCCTTCCAGCGACCCTGGCTCTTATATGTATCTGCAAGATTGGCCATGCTCTTCAAGGTGTCTGGATGCTCCTCTCCTAGCACACGCTTCCTCACCTCCATGACCACCACCTCAAGCACCTCTGCATCCTGCCAGCGGCGCTGATCCCAATATGTGCGCGCAAGATTGGTCATGCTCATCAAGGTGTCTGGATGCTCCTCTCCCAGCAGACGCTTCCTCATTTCCATGACCACCACCTCAAGTGCCTCTGCATCCTTCCAGCGGCCCTGATACTGATATATGCATGCAAGATTGCCCATGCTCATCAAGGTTTCTGGATGCTCCTCCCCCAACACATGCTTCCTCATCTCCATGACTGCCACCTCGAGCACCTCTGCATCTTTCCAGCAGCCCTGGTTCGCATATGTGCACGCAAGATTGGCCATGCTCATCAAGGTGTCGGGATGCTCCTCGCCCAGCACATGCTTCCTCATCTCCATGACCACTACCTCAAGTGCCTCTGCATCCTTCCAGCGGCCCTGGTGATTATATGTGCATGCAAGATTGGCCATGCTCCTCAAGGTTTCTGGATGTTCCTCTCCCAGCACACGCTTCCTCATCTCCATGACCACCACCTCAAGTGCCTCTGCATCCTTCCAGCGGCCCTGGTTCCGATATGTGCACGCAAGATTGGCCATGCTCATCAAGGTATCTGGATGCTCCTCTCCTAGCACACGCTTCCTCATCTCCAGGACCACCACCTCGAGTGCCTCTGCATCCTTCCAGCGGCCCTGATCCCGATATGTGCATGCAAGATTGGCCATGCTCATCAAGGTGTCTGGATGCTCCTCCCCCAGTAAATGCTTCCTCATCTCCATGACCACCACCTCAAGCGCCTCAGCATCCTTCCAGCGGCCCTGATCCCAATATATGGATGCAAGATTGGCCATGCTCGTCAAGGTGTCTGGATGCTCCTCTCCCAGCACATGCTTCCTGCGCTCCATGACCACCACCTCAAGTGCCTCTGCATCTTTCCAGCGGCCCTGGTTCCAATAGGTGGATGCAAGACTGGCCATGCTCGCCAAGGTGTCTGGATGCTCCTCTCCCAGTACACGCTTGCTCTTATCCATGACCACCACTTGGAGTGCCTCTGCATCCTTCCAGTAGCCCCCTTCATAGTACACACGTCCAATACGAGTTGCAACAAGTGCACAGATCTCTTCCCATTTTAGGGAGTCAATAATTCTGGTAACATGCTGTAAGAGTTTGCGTCGATATTTGTAGTCCTCATCTCCAAAACGCCAAGAAATTGACAAGCCAATCATAGCAAGCACACATTTCTGCATATGATATCTGTCTGTTTGTATAGTGGTACCGCTCCAGTGCTGTACCAGGGGATGAATTCGATATGAGTCATCTTGTCTATCCCGTTCAATAAGCGAATATGATTCAAGTTCCCCCATCACTCTTTCGAAGACCAATGAATTCCAGGTTGTATCACACTTTCCAAGCTCAGTCAAAAGCTGGGTCACTTCCCTCTGCAGCTCAGAATCATCAAGCTTTTCCTGAGATATTGATGCCTTTTCAAATATTTCTTCCAAAATGCCTTCGTGATGTAGACTGGAGCAAATCTGCAACATGGTTCTCCCAGGGGAGCTAAGCCTCTCATAGCTCAAATTCCAGGTTGCATATACAGCGAGGCCATATTGACTCTGTCCTTGAATCTCTGCACGTTGCAGCAGCTGGTCACGATGGCTTTGATAGAGCTTCAGATACCTGCTGAGTTTGCCACGGGCATGGATGTAACCACCTGCTTGGGACACAGCCAAAGCAAAGCAATGGAGTTCCTGTGTGATCCTTTAGGTTGAATTGGATCATCAAAGAAAACATGAAAGAACAGACCTTCAAAATGGCTACTGCCAGTTTCTCCTGCTCATTACTGCTGAGTTTCTCTTGCTTATCACTCCTGCCTTGGAAAGCCAAGCTCAAGAGCAAGTCTTTGGCATCATCAGGTTCCATATCTGACACCCTTGAGGCTGCACTAGCAATAATGCAAAGTTCTTGGTTACGAGTTGTGATCAAAATATTGCCAAAAGTGCAGGGAGGGAAGAATCTCGAAATATCCAACTGGACATCATCTGCATTATCAAAGAAGAGGAGCCACTCTTCTTGTTTGCCTGCAAGCCAGTGTAGACTCGCTTCAGCTGATTCACCCACCACTGCAGGGGCAACCGTCTTCAGATCTGTTTGAAGTGTCTGTTCATTTGTGGCATCAACATAGAATATTTCAGAGAAGCTAGAAATTGGGTGTGACACATTTGCAAAAACATGAGATTTATTCATACCGATGGTTGGCTTGAGAGTCTTGCAAAAACTTGAAAGCCAGCTGACTTTTTCCAGCGCCCCCGAGCCCATGCAAGACAAAGTTGTGCCGAGATCCTTGATCACAGTCAAAGTGTTGGTGCATCTCCTGAAGAATATCTCCTCGTCCTGTAAATGAAGACACTGGCAAAGGGCAAAGCTTGTGCCTCATAGCATGCAATGATTCTTTCCTAGCTTCTGGGTTGACAAGAAGATCTGATGGGTACTATCAGGAACAGCTTTTGACTGTATATCACAGTGATTTACCACCACCATAGACTGTAACATTCCAATTTTGGGCACCTGACACATTGAACTGAGGGCCTTCGGCATTGCCACCTGCACCGCCAATGCCGCGCCCTACGCCTTGTCCACCTGACCCTCCAATACCCCCTGCAGAAGAGTTAGACACAACTGACACCTGATATTATTCGCACCGAGGATTGTTGTGTGATGGCCACTGGAGAACGAATCCATGGCTATTCTGAGCAAATATAAATCTTATGTATGAACAGCAACACTATATCAGCCAGTGCCGAAGGTCACATCGGCAACACAACTGACCAAAGGATGTATTGCTGCAGTAGAGTTGCGGGTGGTAGCATGGAGAATGTATTGAAGCACAGGCACGGTTAAGAGGAAGTGCGGAGAAACATGCATGGGACACGTTGTGTTTTAAATTGGACAGAAGGCTGTGAGGCAGATCCAGGAATGTGGTTTGCCGCATTGTTCGCGTGCAGTACTTACGTGTGGGGCGAACTTAGACTGATGTGGCGCTTCGGTGACGACAACCAGCTGACAGCTTCGATATTGCTCCCGAATGAAGTGCGGTACTTAGTCCTGGTCGAAACGCAGATCAGTCAGGTTTTGAGGACTGTGTCCCCCGAGCCGGAGAATAGTGGCCACAGTTTCCGGACTGTGCGTTTGACGATGTTGCGTGGTCGCCGCATTGTTTGGGTGCCGTACTTACGTGGGAGCGGTGCTGGACAGAGACAGCCTGCTTTCATTTCACAATGACAGCGAAGATTCGACATTCGGCTCCCCGTGCCTTTTCAACCGGACCGGCGGTGGTGCCGTTTAGATCGCCGTCTTAATTTTGATTTAGGCCGGATCAAATCTAGGTTTACCCTCCGTCCACACACTTGGCGCCGCTCCTCGACGATCAAGCTCAAGAGTCGACCCATCGTTCGCAACTCGACGGCCTATTGCTCGCCACCGTCTAGACATACTTGGTCCCGTTCTGTTCGCTGCGACTCTGTAAGGGTTACTACACCGTCAGCTCAAAACTCGACTACCAGCGCTTGACCCTCAGCTCTCGACTAAACGCGGCGGGGTTCGACGCTCGGCTATGGCTATGCTTCTACTCTCCACACCTTACATCGGTCGCTTCCGTTCCCTCGCCGCCGTGGACGTTCGACGCACGACACAGTTGTAATTCGACCCAGGTTCTTCAATTCCCGATGCCTGCCTTGACCCTCCTTCCGAATCTTATCACCCGGTGCCGAGGCGCGACTGGACGTGGCGATATCGACCGTAGACCGCGCGTAGCATCCCGCGGTCCAGCGATGCGATGGCATGTGCGTTCCTTAACGCGTGAGTGCGCTTGTTTTCTGTTCCTCATTCCCTTTTTCTCTCCTTCTGCCACCCTACCCTCCTGTCTCTCCATTCTCACGTATCGCTCTTTTCGCGCCGCTGACTAGTCTCCTCGCAGGTCCTGCGTCCTACAGGACCTTTTTCTCGTATTCCTTATCGGCGACGGAGAGCAGACGCTTGAGGCCCGTTCTTCTCAGTTCTTCCGCCCTGTAATGTCGTAAGTACGGCTGTCGGGACCTGTTGGTGTGTGCGTCCTTTGTCGTCTGCTTTTTTCTCCTCTCTCTCCCTTCCCCTTCCCCTTTTCCTCCATCCTCATTCTTCCTCGAGGCCGACACCGACGTTTCCATTGTTGCCGACAGAGAGACGCGCTTTGCCGGTGCTGACGCCACCTAAAGACTCACGGAGCTTCTCTCTTCCTCCTCCGACTCTCGACCTCTTCTTCCCATTTCAACTGGCTTTGCGAATCGAAGTGAGGAAACGGTGGGAGGCAGGCACGGCGAAGAGGACGAGGACGAGGATTGGCGAAGCAGACCCGTGGCTCGGGCTGGACAATGAAGACTTTGGTTATTGTTCATGCGTACGTCGGCCTTTTCCTTTCCCTACTGTCCCTTCCCCCTCCCTTGCGAGGTGCGCTCCCACAAAACATTCGAAAAAAGGAAATCGCCCCTTGCTGATCACAAATTCGCTCGCAAACTTGTAACGTATGCGGCGACTAGCAACACCGTAGGACTTCATACAGCCGTACACACCGGACGTTGCCCCGGGCAGCGAGGGGCTGGATTCGCAGATCTCAAGCACGTAGACGGTAGGCCTCCCCGCTTCCTTTTCATGCGCGTGTCCTGATCGTGCTTCATAATTAGAGACCTTGTTCGATGCGAGCCCGTGCGGAGTGGAAGAGACCTCGGTGGCCAGGACGCCGGTACGTATCCATACCTCGCATTCTGCGTTGTAGCCGCGGGTGCCATCTCATTTCCTACCTGTCGTTGCGCGGCGGTCTATCGAGAACATCGTATTGTTTTATATTCCTTTGGACGGTTAGTGTGCCTGATAATAATATACGAACACATGGGAAAGCTATTGGCGCCGTGGCAGAAGCAGACGCGTACCGCGTTTGCGTCCAATGCAATACCTGCTCTCCCTCTTCTCCTACACTATCTCTCACACTCACCTCGAAACCCACGAGTCCCCGTGACCCGAACCCGCACCAAACGCACAAAGGCAAGGGAAAGAAAACATGAACCATGATCGTGTTCCTGGAGGAAGCTATGGAAATCGCTCAGCTACAGGTACAAAAGTCCGCAACGCAAACGATTTTCTCTTTATCAGATCTGTGGGCAATTAATTGTAGAGGCAACCTTGGAGATTCCGCATCGAAGGTCGGCATCGGAGCTCGGGTGTGCGAGAATCGAGCTTGGCCTAATAGGCGACACTGAGTACTCTGAGAGAAAGCCCACTAGAACGGAATTTCAGACGGCGCAAAAGCCACTCGCACCGTTCAGAATTAATTGCTCTGGTCCCAAATCAATTGCCTGGGCGCGGAAACGTACGTTCAACGATATCCTGGGAGAATTAGAAATACAGAAAGAAGCACCATGTTCCTCGAAAAAATTACTGAAGGGAGAACACGATGGATTTGGAATTTGTACAGCCTGGTGCAAAGTTTGAAGAAGGGCAGCAGAGCAGAAAGGTTGGTGGCGCATTCCTGAGATAACTACGTACCAGGGCCAACAAAACCTTACTGCGATCGAAAGCTGACTTTGCCGACAGCACACTGAGAGTTTCCTCGGCAGCATATTGCACTGGCAGGACAGAAAGACTGGTTTATAGAACGAACCATAGAAAGCAACCCAGTATCCGAGAGGACCAGAATTAATCGGCAGGTTGATTTTGAATTAAGGTCCAGAACGTGAACTAAAGAGAACGACACGATGAGAGACATACTGGAATCGCCCTCCTCGCTTGATACGATGCACGCACTACCGCAGGGATTGAAGTGTGGGGTGAATCGGACTGGTTCAGAGATGCTAGCTGGTACCACACAACAGGCTGCCAGCAAAAAGGAAGAAAGGGTTTGATTGCTGCTTGATTATCGATGACGACGCCCAGTTCCAGGAGAAATTCCGTGACAGTCGAATTCGGAAGGGCAGAAGAATTGCAGCGCGACAAAGATCGTAGCTCAGCACCTGGGACGTCGAGCAAGGGAAATAAATGAAGATGTGAAGAAAGAATGACAAGAATTCAAAGCAGAAATGCACCACGGCACGAGTTCCCAGAGATTTGGTTTTAAATTCGCTGCCGCAGGTTAAATTGTCGAAATTAGCCGAGAGGCGGTCGTGGCGTGGAGGCGATGGACAAAGCTGATGTTGAGGGAACAGTGGGAGCGCGTTATCAGGGGAGCTCATCGAAGCTAGCTGGTAGATAGACGGAGTAGAACGACACGTAAATTGGTAGTTTCGAATTTGAGTGCAGACGAGAATACAAAACCAGGGCAGACTGGGACGGGTGAAGCACGCATTTCATTGTGGGTCGACGTGGGTCGACCCAGTGGATGGACCGACCCCAAGATACAGGCGGCAGGACGAGTTCGAAGGTTTGAGGCACGACGCCACATCCCAGTCCGCGGACATTGAATGAAGTTGTACAATATAATTGCGGGGTTACGTACCAATTGAGAACTTGAATAATCCCGCCATGTTCGAGAACTGGACATCGACCAAGCACAAGGGTTGGAAACGAAGATTCAGACCAATGGGAAAGAACCCTTTCAAAAAGTCGTGGGTGGTGGCAGAGAGAACCAGTAGTGCTGACGTTCGCGATCAACGCCAATAGGGATCCTTGAATCCTCATGACCATTCCCTCACGAGGACAAAGATACAAGACATAGAAGGTACAAGGCAAGAGGCTCGAGAGGTGGCCCTCAAAGTCCGTGGTCTGGATGCAATGTCCATTTCCTCATTCCACGCTCCGAGTCATTCGTGCCCACCGAAGTCCTACCCGCCGTCAGCGGCGACATGTACCCGAGCCTCCCCCGTGACTGCATCGAAAATTACGAGTGTGCCGCCTCGGCGTCGATGACACGTCGAGCGGGAAGGGCTTCCGACCCGTTGACGATACCGCACGCGCAACGCCTCGCCTCGCGGGCTGCGGAGTCGAGGGGCGGGAGGCGTGCGTATAAGGTGAGTGATACAACGGCGAGGAGCAAAACACCGCGTCATGTTTGAATTAGTGCGAGAACAATTGAAAATATCGTCCGCAACGCGGAGGGCGAGAGGAATGGGGTGGTGCCGGGCCTAGGGAGTGGTACTGTAGCCAAGGAGGAAACGATCATGGAGGCGGGCGCGCGTCAGGGGCGAACCGTATATGAATCGGGGAGGACTCACGGTCGTAAGGGTATCATGGGAGGATGGGGAAGATGCAAGTAGAGGGATAGGTGGAGGGGCCAAGACGCTGCACGATCGATACGGATGCGGTGCTCGATTCCGCAGTCCCACTTGGTCTCGAGAGTGCCCGGCTAATTCTTTTCCTGCACACAGCGCCACCGCACTACACTGCCCCTCTGCCTCTCGCAGACCCGTCCTGCTCGCAAGCGACCTTGACCTCACTGCTCCGCGCCGAGACTCCGTCGCGCGCGCCAGCACCGCTGCGTCGCACGTACCCACCACCGCGTCGCACGAAACCCATGGACGAATCAGTCGCGTCTCTATACTCCTGGGACCCTCATCCACAGCCGCCGTCCAACTCCCACCCTCCACGCTGAACTAGACGTCGACTCCTCCGTGCGGGTGCGCGTAATGATTTCGATACGCAGATCCGGGTGCATATCGTCCACATGCGAACCCATGGTCGGGACCGCTGGTGCCGCACCTGCACCCTCGCTGCACATGCTCATGCCGCACCATAAGCCTCCACCCCCCTACTCCGCCCCTGGCGTCAGGTGGGGCATGGAACTGAGGCGGGAGTGAGTCGCAGGTACGGTGAGGCGCGTGGACCGAGGGTCGAAGGTCAGGGACGAGGACGCGATGGGGAGGATGAATTGACGTGGTGGGAGGACAGCGTGCCAAGATCGCAGTGAGGAGGATTTGGGGTGGAGAAGTCTATGGGCGCGGCCAAAGCGCCGCATCCCTCCAAACGTCCATGAATCCGTATCCACCACATCCACGCCGCACAGAAAGCATCGTAGCGGCGGCGTCCCAAGACCCGCACGAACTCGACACCAAGGTCACAAGACATGAAGCGCCATCCGCGCCTTGGTGTATTCGGGAACGGGAGCAGGGCGGATGCATGTGCGGATGCTTCGTACGACCGCGCGTGGATTATCGGTGTGCCACCTGCACGCCGAATGCCTGCCTGCGCTCTGCACTGCTGGCGTCGGGTGAAAGAGAGAGGCCCGAAGAAAAGTCCAGGGAAAACCAAAAGCAGACCGGATTCGGAAGAATTGTTAGGGCGTGGCAAGACACTAGCCTACAAAGAAAAGATAAAGAGTGGGAGCAAGTCGGAGAAGCGGAGGACGAGAATTTAATTCAAGCCGTCCGACACGTCGACTCAGGAGGAAGGCAAGAGATTCGAGAGGAAATAGGAACGAAGCCGTCGCAAAGCGAGGGAGCGAATGCGAAAGCAAAAGCCAATAATATAGGTAGGGCAAAAACAACACCCACCTCGGCAACACGACCTTCAGCGCCACATGCTGCTCGTCCTCCTCGTCTCGCGTGTTCTTCGTGTACAACAGCAGCGAGTAGCCCTTCGTCACTATCCGCGGCTTTTTCGGATTCAGGACGCATTCGGCGTCAAAGTGCACGCAGGGCGGCGAGGTGGACACTGGAGGTGGATGTGGCGCTAGTAGACGTAGACGTAGGTATTGAGGGAGAGGCCATGGAGGGCGAGGTGAATAGCGAGGGCAAGGGAGCCAAAGACGGGGAGAGGGTGATCGAGCCCGAGGTGGGTTGCGTCGGGGGCATCCTGGTCCCTCCTACTAAATCCTGCTGAAGGGGAGCACGGAGACAGGGAGAACGGAGGAAGAGGAGGACGATTCACGTGATGCTGATGACTAGTCCTAATTTGGGTATGCCCGAACTTTCAGCGGCTTTACGTTACAGCTGTTCAAAAAAACCTTGAGACAAATGAATTTTTTTTGATCCGTGTTCCCAAAATGGATTTGGCCAAATTCGGCTGTTTGGGCAGCAAATAACGCGTCTCTCGCTTCCCTTCGTCTCTCTTGCCTCTTTCTCCTTCGTCGTCGTCTCTGCAGCATGGTGTATCGCAAAATCAGCCGGGATTTGAAGGATGCAGCGCTTAGGTTGTGGGACCTTGGTTGGGAGGAAGAGGATATTATCGCTGGCCTTGTCGTGTCTCGTGCGAGCCTTTATCGCTGGAAGAAGCTTTTCGAGGAGCTGGGAAGTACCGTTCGTCCGCCCTCTCCACTAGTCGGCCCCGCTCGTGTTATCACCCGTGCGGTTCTCACCGCCTGCTACGATATCTACCAGAAAGACCCAGACATCTATCTCGACGAACTGTGCTTCTGGCTTGCCATCCATCATGATATTGTCATCACTGTCGCGGGCCTACAACAAAACCTCGCCGCTGTTGGACTTGACAGTGTGAAAGTCGAAGTCGCACCAAACGTGAGTCCAAGGGAAATGTATTCGGGGTGCTGGGACACGAACACGGGGGATACAAAGGACTACTGGAATAGGGAAATACAAGCCGAATATAAGGGAGAAGCTGTGCGACGTATAGGGGGGTAGATAAGGTAACCGGGCAACGCGGCGCGCGACGATCCCATTTCCAACACTCCCACTGAGCGTTGCGCGCCGCAAGCCCGCAAACTCCCACTGGCGCGACACACCACTCGTTGTCCATCGTCGAGTTGCGGCCAAAGAAAACAACACACCACACTAAAGCTCGTCCCATTCATACATCTCCATCATTCACCTCCAGCTGGCATGACAGCCCTCATTCTGGAGTACGCACAGTGCCTCGGCGGCAGTCGGTTCGCGCGGTTTGCAGTGCCTCGGCGGCAATCGGATCGGTTCATTCGGGCTCGAGTCGGACAATACAGCCATCGCGGCTGCATTCGGCACTCGTCGCAGTTCGCTCGAGTCGGACAACACTAACCCCATCCTGGAGCTAGCGTTCGGCACTCGCTTCAATTACGGTTCGGTCGGCGGCGGCAAGCAACACAGGCGCCCCGGGTTACGGTTCGGTTTCGCGGCACGGGTATCGGTCGATGACGAGTATGTGCGGTACGGGAAGTTCGTCCGTCCAGTCGAGCACTGGAGATCCCTCACAACGAGGGCTTCGGGGTACAGGGTCGCACGAGGGGGGAAGTTCGAAGCAGCAGCAGGCAGAGGCCAGGGCCGGGGCCCATAACCTGTGAAAGTCGAAGTCGCACCAAACGTGAGTCCAAGGGAAATGTATTCGGGGTGCTGGGACACGAACACGGGGGATACAAAGGACTACTGGAATAGGGAAATACAAGCCGAATATAAGGGAGAAGCTGTGCGACGTATAGGGGGGTAGATAAGGTAACCGGGCAACGCGGCGCGCGACGATCCCATTTCCAACAGACAGAAAGATCCTCCACAAAATTGCACGCGAACGCGATCAGCAGCAACGACAGGATCATTGGGATGTCTACCATAACGACCTCGGTGGTGACAGCGACCTGTTGATCTGCGCCGATGAAACTAGCAAAAATGATCATACGTTGGCGCGAAGATACGGAAGAGCACCTCGGGGAATGCGTGCGACAACCGACGCATACGCATTCAATCGAGATGTCGGCTACTCTGTTGCCGCAGCCATGTCCAAGGACGGGTATCTGGCCATGAAAGTCTTGCCTGGAGCGTTCGATTCTTGGGACTTTTTCGACTTTGTATCCGAACAAGTGGTGCGTATGCTTTTTCCCATTATGAAACACTCCCACTCCAAATTTCAGGTCCCTCTCATGAACCCGTGGCCTCAAAAGCACAGCGTCCTTCTTCTAGATAACTGCCGCATCCACCATAATGATGCATTGCTTGATATTATTGCTGCTAACAGTGCGTCCCGCAAATTTATCGCACTTTTGATCTAATCGCAATTTTTACACAATCTCTCCTTTTGTACATTCCGCCTTATTCCCCCGACCTCAACCCCATAGAAGAGTCGTTTAGCACCCGTAAGCATTCATCTATGTCTTTTGGCGTGTTCCTGAACTTTGAAACCAGTCAAGGCATACATGCGGCGCCACAATGCTGAGATGCTTGCTGCTGCTGATCCTGTCGTCGCAATTCTTGAGGCATGCGGGCATATCACTGCGGAAATGGCACACAACTGGTTCTCACATGCAGGATATTATTGAGGTTACAGTGGTACTACTTCACGCGCACGTACAATTGCAGTTTTATCGAGATCAAGACATGTACAATGTAACGTAATTCAATAGCATGGACAAGACACGTTCAAGACAATGGAATAAGTGAAATGCAATTTGATCTTCAAGTGTCCCATATTCCGTTCACAACATCCTTCAAAAACAAGTCGTGCTGGCGCAGGATCCGAGACTTCGCCAAAGGTAATACCCGCGTTCCTTGCCAGGACGCGGCATCGAGGTCCTTTATACCGTCGTCACCTGGCACATAACCCAATTCAGTCAACACGCGACGATCCTCTTCGATGACTTTGTAGCGGTTGCAGTATTCTTCAAGAGAAATTTCGCGCAGGAGCACAACGGGAGGCGGGGCAGCAGAAGGTAATTGCTGGGGGTTGGGAGCGAACACATTGGAGCCAGGGGGAGGCAGATATCCGTACGGGTGTGGGGGTTGACCGTATGGAGGTGGATACGGAAACGGGAGCTGATACGGGAGGTGATATGGCGGCTGGCTCCAATGGGGATGCGAAGGAGTGTGCGGTTGCAACACGTCAGCAGCTAGGCCGGACGCGCGCGGAGCCTTGATGGTCTGATTCTTGAAGAAATGCGTGGATGCGGGCGGTTTGTCGACAGTTGCGTCGCCTTTCGCCTGGAAATCAAATCGAACATTAGAGATATTGATTTGAAAACACAAGGCAATGAAAATACCTTGGCGACGGCCCACACCCTCAATTTCATATCCGTGAGGTCAAAGTACCCAGTCTCGTTGTGGAAAATGCGCTTTCCGGGAAAAAGCGGGTTGTTATCAACCGGATACCGCTCGAGTAATTCCTGCAGTTCATCGTTGGAAGCTGCATCAATGGAAGCCTGACAAAGAGCATGTAAGGACAACGAACAGCCGAAAAGAGTCAAATCACGTACGATCTGGTCCCGAATAGACTTGACAGAGGTGGAGGCGGCGTTGTTGGCGTTGTATTCAAAATCGAGAGGGGGGGTGTCAATCTCGTTCTTTATCCACGGCTGAGAACGTGCATCAGCAAAGAAGAGAAATAAATGCTATGATACATAATACATACCAACTCCTTCTTCACGAACATTGGAGGCGCCATGTACACCGAAAACACGTAGTCTTTCTTGCGGTCCGTCAAAGATGTGATCATAACATCATATGCCGTCTTGCTGGTGAGACCTTTCTTCTCTGCATTCTTAGGTCTGTCAAACTTCCACTTGAGAGATGGGACAGAAAGATTGTTGACAGTGGATTGGCAGGTAGTCGCAATCATGGAAAGGAATTCGGGAAAATCAGCGGATGAATCAAATTTGAAAGGGCCGAGCTCGGTTGACTGGATAGGAAGCGGTTTCGTTGGGTTTTTACGGATGTTGAGCGATGCAGGGGGAGGTGTTTCGACGTAGATATAACAGGACATTTCAACTGACTCGTCGGCGTCCCCACCGTCGGCGTCGCCATCGTCGTCGTCAAGCAGTGATTGCTTCCGTTTTTTGGTAGTGGTCTTGGAAACGAACTCGATGGAGGAGTCGGACTCCGCCCCGTCCTCAATTGCTCGATTTTCATCCGACTTCGATTTCTTGTGACTTTTCGTTGGCTTGGGCTTTGACGGTTTCGCAGCTTTGGCTGGGGACGCAAGAGGCGAGTAAGCTGCCTTTCTCGAGCCGCTGGAGTTGGGTTTGTATCCAAACCAGCGCTGTTGGACTTGCGAAAGAACTAGGTTAGCGTCATCTGAGTCCCACAGTCAAAGACGCACCTGCTGGCTCAAGGCTGTCAACAATTTCTTGTATATCCTCCTGAACACGCTGGACCTCCTTGTTTGCGCCCTTCGGCATGGTGCATGCGACGAGGACACGGAGAGAAAGAGGCAAGAGAGACGAAGGGAAGCGAGAGACGCGTTATTTGGCGCCCAAACAGCCGAATTCGGCCAAATCCATTTTGGGAACACGGATCAAAAAAAATCATTTATCTCAAGGTTTTTTTTGAACAGCTGTAACGTTCGACTGGGTCTGCAACCAGTGCTGGAATGGCTGGTGAACTGCTCGATTTCTCGAGATGGCCTTAGTTGAGGACGGCCCGTTCGGGCCCGCAGGGCCGTAAGTGGATTCCGTCATCCCCAACGCAATGTTATGCGCATGCTGACACTGCGTTCTGGCCGTCGGGGCATGCCCAGGACAAAGCAAAGTCATTCAACTTGTCCATTTCAACACTCAAAAGGCAATACTTACTTACTCCACTCTATTCTAGCGGAACAATAATTCAGTGGCAACGTTATGTTACTTTGGAAGAATATCTCAAAACACACACCCTTGACGAGCCTCACATTCAGGGATTACAAGGCTCGGGGCGGAGGGGTCCGCATCTCCTACATATTTAGGCTGCTTTTACTGCATGTCATAAATATTGCGCCAGATCTCGCTCGTTCGACTCTGGCCCGAGCCATGCACTGTTACGCAGTTGGTTTTGTTTTCTGTGTCTTGCTTGGTTGATTTTGCTGGTAAATATCGACGATTCCTATTACGTTCTCATCGTCGATGAATTTCATTCCCCTGTCCAATACAACACAGAGCACTAGCCGCGATTCCCAGCGGAAACCTTTCCCCATGCAAAACAACTTCGACTTTTCATTTTCAAAAGTATGCAGTGCCCATACTTGTCCAAGCCCAGCATTCCGAAATCACTCACTCCTGTGCAGGTTTGCCACGAGGACCTTGCAAGGCTCTGAGCAGAGTAGTCCGCATCTGCTGTGTATATCCAACTTCCAAGCATGAGTCAAGCAGACCCCGCCCGTTCGACTCGGGCCTGAGCCATAACACGGTCCGTTTCGTTTTCTTCGCACATTCAAGTTCTCCCATTATACTACTGTTTTATTCGCATTCCCCGTTTGTTTGTCTCCCCAATAGAGATGCCAAGCAAAGGGCTCAAAATTGTTGACGTTGGTCAACCCAGGTGCGTATGTATTCGAATTCGGATACTTTGATCAATCAAACTAACCGAATTTCCCCAGTATATGTATGATGCGTACGGATGTAGCTCTGGAAAGGCTTGGTTGCCCCGGGGGCATCTGCATTTGATGAACACAGATTCCTGAGAGCAGACACAGCTCGTTCGACTCGAGCACAAGCCCTTTGATCTCATCGAGTCACATTTTCCCAAAATATGTGCCACTCGTTCGACGACTTTTTCACTCAAAGGTCACTAAGAGACTGACATTTTCACAGGTTGAGATACACCCATGAAAGGCTTGGTCGCCCTTGGTGGGCATCTGCATTTGATAAGCGCGAAAATTCGCATTGAATCCCTTGCAGCAGACATCGCTCGTTCGACTCGAACCGAACCCTTCCCAATTTCTTCGTAGTTTTGCCTCATCGTCCGCTACCCAACCAGCCATCAGCTCAAGGTGCTCCTAAGAGTCTGACCATTCAAAATTCCTCTTGTGTTAAGTATTCAAGTAAATGCTTATCCTCCACTTTATTACGAACCTCAGCTCAGATTAAGTATCAAGTCAAATCAGCGACAACCACACATACACTCGTACACAAAAATCACGCTTGGCCGGGTTCGCATGCAGTGATTTCAAGGCTCGGAGCGGAGGGGTCTGTATCGATATATCTGCTGCACGTAACATAGCGACTTCCCAGTTCAAGCATATATCGCCCGTTCGACTCGGGCCTGAACCATGCAGTTTGCGCACATTTCCTTTTTTGCTTTGGACATCTGTGCCAAGTATGAATGTGAAGGCATGCCTTTCGAGCTCTACCAAATTTTTCAATTCACCAATACAGTGCACTAGCCAGGTATATCTACAAAGCAAGTCTGCCGTGAATCGACTGGTGAACACTACGAAATACCTACCCTTGCCCAGGTTCAAACGTTCATACACAGGACTTTTACACCTTCCTTACTTTGAGACTGTACCTACTGAACATAAAGCCAAGCAGCAGCTGAGTTTCCCTACGTTTACCCAGGTGCGCACCAAGGGACTTCAAGGCTCGGAGCGGAGGGGTCCGTCTACTGCACCTTATTTGATGGCGTCAAGTTGCATTCAAGCAGATATCCCCTGTTCGACTCGGGCCCGAGCCATCCGTCATCACATATATTTATCTTTTGTTTTGGACATCCGTGAATGTGAGTGTGAACACATTTTTTTCAAGCTCTACCGGATTCTTCAATCCATTCAGTATCAATACAGCGCACCAGCCAGGAATGCAACATTGCGAAATTTCTATTTCCTCCCGGTGAGTTGAACACTGCAAAAAATTACTCCCCTTGCCCATGGTCGCGACACGGAGTTTCCAAGGCTCGGAGCGGAGCGGTCCGCATCATCAAGCAGACTTCGCCGTTCTACTCAGGCTCGAGCCATAACGCTGTACGTTCTCTTTTTCTTTGCATTCAAGTTCCCCCATTATATCGATTTTTTATTTGCATTTCGCGTTCGTTTCTTGCCCCAATCAGATACGAAGCAAAAGGGCTCAATCGATGTTGGTCAACCAGGTGCGTATGTATTCGGATTCGGATGCTTTGATCTATCAAACCAACCAAATTTACCTAGCTCATATGTATTATGTGTACAGATGTAGCCGTATAAAGACCTGGTCGCCCTTGGTGGGCATCTGCATTTGATAAATGTCGAATTGTGAAAATTGCAGCAGACATCACTCATTCGACTCGACCCCAGGCCATACTTGAGTCATCCAGCTGATTTTTTCTCTCTGTTCACTGAACATACCAAAATGCTGATTTTTTGCGGGTGCGAATATGGAGCTGGAATGAATCCACCCGTTCTGAGCATCTGAATTTGATAAAACCAAAGCTCCACTTGCCTTTCTTCATGGGTTTTTTCTCATCATCCTACACCCCACCAGCTAATCTCAGGAAGAATTTGCACCTGTGAACACTTCACCTGGTGATGAATCCCATCTCCGCAATACAGAGCACCGACAGGGAAGCGGGAAGTTGAAACTTTTTCTCTTGCTTTTAAATTGGTATATTCTTAAGGTACACAGTGCTCACCGTGCCTCATCCAGTCAAACATACCAGAATCACCTACCCTTGCGCAGGTTCATGCCTAGGAAATTCAAGGCTTGGGTGGAAGGGCCAGCATCTGCTGTACATGTCAGAACTGGCTCTACAGTGAAGCAGACATCACCTTGCAGTTCGCATACATGCCTTCTGCTTTGAAAATTGGCATTTGAAAGTGAATTAATGCATCCTTTCCAATTCTCCCATTAATTATCAATCTATTTTTTGCAGGTAAAAACCTTGTGTTTGCGATTTTCAACATGCACAATCCACACCTACTATATACCCTCAATCAACCCAACCTCAACTTCATACACAGGAATTTCAAGGCTCGGAGCGGGGTGGTCCGCATCTACTGCCAATGAGTAAACTGCATCATGGCGATTCAAGCAGTGATCACCTGTTCGACTCGGGCCGAGCCATGAAATGGGAGTGTCCTCTTTTTCTTTGCGTTCCCCCATTGAGCTTTCTCAGTCTGCTTGATTCATTATATTTGTGGGTGATACCAGCACAGATGAGGCTCAGGTGCATATTCATTACATCTAAGCTCATGAAATTGAACCAACCTCTACTCTTCAGTTGCAAACCCAGGAAAGACTTGATTTCATGAATCTAAAGATGTGGATATTGTTTGCAGAAGATATCACTCATTTGACTCAAGCCCAAACCTTTCTTGTTTTGGGGGTTCCTTTTGTCAAAATCTTTATGCAACTGACTACCTTGGGGAGGGGTGAATATGAAGCAGGAATGGCTTCCCCCTCGTGCTGAATATCTGAATTTGATAAAACCAAGGCTCGCAATGCTTGCAGAACATACTTTTCTTTGTGTTTTTCTTCTCATCCTTGACCCCACGAGTTAATCCCAGGATGAACTTCTAAATGCCTGTGAGCACTTCACCAGTGAGTAGTTCCCAGCCATATGTAATTCATCGACAGCCACTTGTGTGAAATTATATTGAACAGCCAAAAATTACTCACCCCTGCCCAGAACTTTACAAGGCTTGGAGCGGAGCAGTTCACATCTGCTGCATGTTCCACGTCCCCCAAGTAATTGAATTTGAGCGGATTTCATTTGGGTCTGAGACATGGATCAATTGTCTCCTTTTTTGACATTAGCATGTGTATTTGCATGATGGTGTTTTTGAGCTCCACCCATAATTATTTAATCTATTCTTTGCTACCCAGCGGACCAACCAGGAATGGAATTTTGATTTCCAGAAAGCAATCCTGCAGTGAGTTGAGCACTGCAAAATCACCTACTCATCCCCCTCGCTCAGGGTTGCACCCAGGTCTCTGAAAGGCTCGCAGCAGAGGGGTCCTAGTCTCTCGTAGACAGACACTACAAATAATTTTACCTCTAACCTCGGTTGCTTGTACCGAGTCTCCTGCATGCAGTATAGATGCGAACAAAGCCTTGAAGAGTACTCAAATTAATGGTCGACTTTGAGAGTTTGTTTGTCAGTCCTTCATACACTTCTATGCTAATGAGATTTGGGACAGCTTAGTCACCCATGGTGGGTATCTGCATTTGATAAATGCAAAGAAGCCCAAATTGCTTGCAGAAGACATGGCTCATTCAACTGGAGCCCAAGCCCTTCGGCTGGTTTCCGGTACATTTTCCTCAAAATCATTATCAAATTGCTGAACATGAATGTTCGCCTGTTCAACTTGGGCCTGAGCCACACGCAGTTTGCACTGAAGTTCTTTTTTGGACAGTATGAAGGACTTATTTATGCATGGATATGCCCCATAAAGGCTTGGTCACCTGTGGTGTGCATCTGCATTCGATTGAGTAGCACCCATTGATTTTGGCCCACACAGCTCGTTCGACCTAAGTCCATGTCCTTCAAGTTGGCTCAGGGAGTTGTTTTTACTCAAAATTCAATGAGCTGACAAAGTTTCGCAGGTGTGAATATACAAGCAGAAGTAGCAAAAAGGCTTGGTCATCCTGGGGAACATTTGCATTCAATTGGTGTGCATCCATCAATTTCAGCAGAATGAGCCCAAGACCATTATCAGCTTCTTGCCTGCCTTTTTTCGAAATATCTGTTATTGAGCTGATGATACTACCCAGGTTTGAATATCGCAACAGAAAGGCTTGGTTGTCTGGGATGGACATCTGCATTTCATCATCCCCACCTTCAAGGTTTTGAGCAGACAGCGTGTTCAACTCATATCCAAGCCCTTCCAGTTCCATCAGTCTTTTTTTGCCTCATTGTTGTCGTCCACCAACCAACCACCAGCTCCCTACGCATCAAGGCATCCTATAAAGTTTACTTCATATCAACTTGTTACAAACTGCACATCACATCAGTGCTAGCTGCATGTACTCTCACTCATCCAAGTTGAAAACTTGAAAAATGGACTAAACCAAGATGCTATCTTGCCATTCCCCGTTCAAATCATCGTGAAATAATGACTTTAAGTCATTTTTAATATTGTATTGGAAATTTCCTCTATCAGTTCAGTTTTCTCACTAAAGTTAATCTTGTTTTTTTATTTCAGGGTGAAAGACAATTCTGGAGATTGACTGCCATAGAATTTTCGGGAGCCCACTCTTGCCAGGGACGTACTCAATAGCTGTACTGTGGTTTAGGAGGAAAGTGAGGCATTCAAAGTAGGTATTGGCACACCTGGTCCACTCTTGCTAAGGACACTTGAGGCACCCAGATTGTGGTCTTTGGAGAAAGGGAATATCATTCAAGAGATATCCACAGACTGGTATCTTTACCAAAATATGATCAGACCAGGGAGCAGAGGATTTAGAACAGTGGCTAACAAATATAGCAAGACAGGATGTTCTGGTTCCCACACTTTCACAGACATCATTTGGATCCAGATAGGCCATGCTCATCAACGTGTCTGGGTGCTACTCTCCTACAAACTCCCTCCTCTCTAGGACCACCACCTCAAGTGCCTCTGCATCCTTCAAGCGACCCTAGGACTTATATGTATGTGCAAGATTGGTCATGCTCATCAAGGTGTCTGGATGATTTTCTCCTAGCATCCGCTTCCTCATCTCCATGACCACCACTTCGAGCACCTCTGCATCCTTCCAGCAGCCCTGGTTCGGATATGTGCACGCAAGATTGGCCATGCTCATCCAGGTATCGGGATGCTCCTCTCCTAGCACATGCTTCCTCATCTCCAAGACCACCACCTCAAGTGCCTCTGCATCTTTCCAGCGGCCCTGGTTCTGATATGTGCATGCAAGATTGGCCATGCTCATCAAGGTATCAGGATGCTCCTCTCCCAGCACATGCTTCCTCATTTCCATGGCTGCCACCTCTAGCACCTCTGCATCCTTCCATCGGCCCTGGTTATGATATGTGCACGCAAGATTGGCCATGCTCGTCAATGTGTCTGGATGCTCCTCTCCCAGCATATACTTGCTCATCTCCATGACCACCACCTCAAGTGCCTCTGCATCCTTCCAGTGGCCCTGGTTCTCATATATGGATGCAAGATTGGCCATGCTCATTAAGGTGTCAGGATGCTCCTCTCCCAGCACATGCTTCCTCATCTCTATGACCACTACCTCCAGTGCCTCTGCATCCTTCCAGCGGCCCTGGTTCCAATATGTGGATGCAAGATTTCCCATGCTTAGCAAGGTGTCTGGATGCTCCTCTCCCAGTACACGCTTCCTCATCTTCATGACCACCACCCCAAGTGACTCTGCATCCTTCCAGCGGCCCTGGTTCCAATATGTGAATGCAAGATTTCCCATGCTCATCAAGGTGTCTGGATGCTCCTCTCCCAGTACACGCTTCCTCCTCTCCATGACCACCATCTGGAGCGCCTCTGCATCCTTCCAGTGGCCCCTTTCCAAATACACAAGTCCAATATGAGTTGCAACAAGTGCGCAGATCTCTTCCCGGTTTAGGGAGTCAATACTCCTGGTAACATGCTGTAGGAATTTGCGGCGATATTTGTAGTCCTCATCTCGAAAACTCCAAGAAATTGATAAGCCAATCATAGCAAGCACACATGTCTGCATGTGATATCTGTTTGTCTCTATGGTAGTGCTGCTCCAGTGCTGCACCAGGGGATGAATGCGAGAGTCATCTTGTGTATCCCATTCGATGAGGGAATATGATTCAAGTTCCCCCATCACACTTTCAAAGACAAAAGAATCCCAGGTCACATCCCGCTTCCCAAGCTCTGTCAAAAGCTGGGTCACTTTCATCTGCAACTCAGAATCCTCAAGCTCTTTCTGAGATATTGCTGCATTTTCAAATATTCCTTCCAAAATGCCTTCATGATGTAGACTGGAGCAAATCTGCAGCATGGTTCTCCCAGAGGAGCTAAGCCTCTTGTAGCTTAAATTCCATGTTGCATATACAGCTAGGCTGTATTGACTCTGTCCTTGCATCTCTGCATGTTGCAGAAGCTGGTCACGATGGCTTTGATAGAGTTTCAGATACCTGCTGAGTTTGCCACGGGCATGGATGTAACCACCCGCTTGGGAAACAGCCAAAGCAAAGCAATGGAGTTCCTGGGTTATGCTTTAGTTTGAATTGGATCATCAAAGAAAACCTGAAAGAACAGACCTTCACAATGGCTGCTGCCAGTTTCTCCTGCTCATTACTGCTGAGTTTCTCTTGCTTATCACTCCTCCCTTGGAAAGCCAACCGCAAGAGCAAGTCTTTTGCATCTTCAGCTTCCATATCTGAAACCCTTGAGGCCGCACTAGCAAGAATGCAAAGTTCTTGGTTGCGAGTTGTGATCAAAATATTGCCAAAGGTGCAGGGAGGAAAGAATTTCGAAATATCCAAGTGGACATCATCAGCATTATCAAAGAAGAGAAGCCACTCTTCTTGTTTGCCTGCAAGCCAGTGTAAACTCGCTTCAGCTGATTCACCCACCACTGCAGGGGCAATCATCTTCAGATCTGTTTCATGTTGGCGTATATGACTCAGTATGACTCAGGCAAGCCGCCAGTCTACCAAGGACCACGGTAGCGTATTTATTATGACTGTATTTATGAATCATTATGACTCACCAACTTAGTATATAAGTAACCTGTTCTCGCCCCATGAATATATCATCGTATCTTTCCCCCATCATCTCTGTGTGATCCCGTAAGGCCGGATAGTTGTCTACACGCTCGCGCGTGTTTGGTTAAGCTTCGTTAATACTGCTCTATTATTTCAAGTGTCTGTTCATTTGTGGCATCAATATAGAATATTTCAGAGAAGCTAGAAATTGGGTGTGACACATTTGCCAAATTCAGGTGATTTATTCATACCAATGGTGGGCTTGGGAGTCTTGCAAAAACTTGAAAGCCAGCTGACTTTTTCCAGCGCCCCCGAGCCCATGCAAGACAAAGATGTGGCGAGATCCTTGATCACAGTCAAAGTGTTGGTGCATCTCCTGAAGAATATCTTTTCGTCCTGTGAACGAAGACACTGGCAAAGGACAAAGCTTGTGGTCCTTCTGCCTCATAGCATGCAGTGATTCGTTCCTAGCTTCTGAGTTGACACGAAGATCTGATGTGTACTATCAGGAACAGCTTTTGCCAATATATTGCGTGATTTACCGCCATGAACTGTGACATTCCAATTTTTGGCGTCTGACACATTGAACTGAGGGCCTTCGGCATTGCCACCTGCACCCCCAATGCCACGCCCTACGCCTTGTCCACCTGACCTCCAATACCCCCTGCAGAAGAGTTAGACACAATTGACAACTGATATTATTCGCACCGAGGATTGTTGTGTGATGGCCGCTGGAGAACGAATCCATGGCTATTCTGAGCAAGTATAAATCTTATGTAGGAACATCAACACTATATCAGCCAGTGCCGAAGGTCACATCGGCGACATAACTGACCAAAGGATAAGTAGACTTGCGGGTGGTAGCACGGAGAATATCTTGAAGCACAGGCACGGTTAAGAGGAAGTGCGGAGAAACAGACATGGGACATGTTGCGCTTTTAAATTGGACAGAAGGCTGTGAAGTCGCGTGCAGTACTTACGTGTGGGGCGAACATGTGGCGCTTCGGCGATGACAGCCAGTTGACATCAATATTGCGAGTAATAGGTGCATTCCTCACACTCGGGTCGAAGCGCAGGCACGGATCTTGACAGACAGCCGTCCATCGGGCAGATGCGGCGCTCCGAGAAGGCCCGAGAGCTGCGGCCATAGTAATAGAACATGTTCTGTGTGGCTTTGTATTGCTATCAAGTGTATGGAGCACTTTGGACCCAGACGGACTTGTCTAGTACCCCTATAAGGGAGTAATGTGTCGCGTCGTGTCACCGGCTTCTCCCTTAATTACCTCGCACATACTTCCTTCCGCGTTGTCTAAATTTTTTCCATCCGCTGACAGTTGCTAACGGAGCAAGAGGCTCGACGAGCGTCGACGGCCATATTTATAAGGCGATGAACTGTCTGGAATTGAACTATACCTAAACACCGCACTTTTTGCGCATTTCGGAATAGTCTGATTACAGTATAGGCTTATTTCTGAGAGCTAGTATACGGTCTCGGTATAGCTGGCAGGGTCAGGATCACAGAGTAACGGGTACAAAGGGTAGGTGACTACCCTGCGGACTGGCAGTGCTCGCCTCGAAAACCGTAGAGGAAAGTGTAGCCCACAAACCTCTAAAGAGACTATTTCTGGAGCTTATTTCCACAACGAGAAATAAGCCAGAGATACTTACGACGGGACATGCGGGAATAAGCTTATTTCTGCTCGGCTAAAGGAAAGGCCTTCCATGTGACAGGTGTGTGAGGTCGGGGAAGCTCGTACCGGAGGAATTCCGGGATAAGCGAAGGCCGGCTAAGACAATCTGATGGGATTGATCTTATTCCGAGGAAGCGAAGTTGGGAATAAGAAACCTTTCTGGGAAAAGGTTACACTAGGGGTATCTACAGAGAGCTGGAGGCTAGGGGAATAAGATTCTATGGTCAGGAGCTACGGGAAAAGGGCAGGAGACAAAAGGAATAGACGGACGGCGTGATATCAGTCAGCCAGGGGACTGGTATTTTCAAATATCTTGGATGACAAAAGCCGCATGGTCGGGAAATCAGGGACTACCTGGGCACTGGCCAATGGCAATGCGCTCGCAGCTACTCCTCCGACGGATAAACGGGAAAGGAAGGACGATCTCGGGCCATTTTACTAATTTATGATTTTGGGATTTGTATAAGTAGTTGGGGCATTATTACAAGTAGGACACAGAATCCCCTTGTACTAGTAGGCATAACGCTTGCGATTTGGGCTATTTCTGGGGTTGGCGCAGTGTGTATCGTTGTTGGACTTTAACATTGGGAAACCTATCTGTTGGAATAAGAAGTTGGTTACTGGAAACGTCTTAGGGTGTGATTGAGGCTACATAGTACTGGAATCGAAATTGTTTTATCGTCATCGTCATCGCTCATCGTCAATCGTCAAATCGTATCGCTCATCGTTCATCGTACATCGTTAATCGTCAATCGGGTTCTCTGGGAAATAAGCTTTTGGGCATATATCCTTGTGGAAATAGTCTATCGTTCGCCTCTAGGAGGTCTATCGCGCGTCTCCGGACACCACCACCACCACACACACAACACTTGCTCGTCTCATAGCTGCGAAGCTCTTAAACTATCTTATTTCCATTGCTCGATTATCTCTCAGGCCAATTCCTGGTGATATCTTGTAGTGAAGGTTCATCTTTCTGTGGGAATCTTATACCTTCCCTTCAACCTATTGTTAGGCCCTGTACAAGGGACTACCCCTCGTCTGTATCTCAGCTCTTGCTGCCTCTGATCGGCCTATTTCTGATCCTTGTCTTATTTCTGTGGGCATCGCTGCTTATATCGGAAAGACTTGGGTTATATTTGGGTGATAATTGGATTGTTTGGGTTTAGTTCGGAGCACATCGTTCAGCGAGCTGCAATGAAATCCTTGGGACGACTCTTTTTGTGCCTTCGGCTTGTTTTTTCCTCAACGGAAATGAGCCGCTCGTATCACCCTTATCCGTTCTTCCAACGTCGCTGAGACACCTTGCCTCGACCAGATAACGGCGGGGACCCTCAAATAGTCGCGCACCACCACACACTAACCGAGCTCAATGTTGTCCAAGGCAAGCTCTGCACCTTCATTCACGACAATGAATCTTGGGAGGAAGTTCCTCGGTATGTACCTTTAGTATTCAGCGCATCTCGCCCATCCTGATTAAATCAATCCAGCCCTCAGCGCATTGTTGGACGGGGTCTTTACCGCAAGGACATCGCAGCGTCGGGGTTGCACAAAGTATGGGCGCCGTATGCGTCACCATTTTTCTGCCCTCATCGGCGGCGAAGCGGACTCACCTATGACCCTCTTGTACTACGTTTGAACGGCATTCATCAGGGCGGCTCTGCCGATTTCTATCGTGCTGTTGACCACCCGTGCGACTTTAAAAGTTTGTCTCTCCTCTTCACGCCCCCAATTTACTGACTCAACTCCTATTTAGTTGTGATTCCTCCTGTCACCGAAACCCATATCCTCCGCACTTGGCAAGACCGCGAAGATTTTTACCGTGGGTTATTTTATAAAACCTCGATTTGCTCACATATTAGATCAGGGCTGAAGCGTGGAGATCAAGACGACGACGATGAAGACTCTCAAGGCCTCACCTCCTCGCAGGGCACCTCTTCTTCAGCCATCTGCTCGTTCTCTTCACAAGACACCACTGCTAGCTTGAGCTCATTCATGGACCCAATTTCACCCGTGAGCTCGCAGACGTCTGCCTCTAGCTCGACCAGGGCCAACCTAGACCCGAGGACCAACAGTGCGCCTGCAGCGTTCCACAAGCTTCTCACCAGGCTTGTGACACCCACTCCTCGTTCGGGTTCTCCCAGCCTACAGTCATTCTATTCTGCTGAGGTCGCTGAGGCTCGCAAGCACAATGGTAAGTTTTTCTTCCTGTCTTTCAGACGTTGGTGTTGACCTCAATTCAGATGTGGACACACTGAAATACCTTGACAAAATCACGGACGAGGGCCTTCTAGAGCGTACGTGGTTCTCTCCGTTCCATTTCTGTCTAGAGGCTAACTTGACTCTGCGCTTTAAAAGGTGATCCCTCTGTTCACCCCGTTTGGAACTACGACATCGTAACCCCACCCGTGCTCCGCGTATATGATATGCATGTGTATGGCAGCCTGCACAATCGCCGCCTCCAGCATCTTCAGTTTGTGGGAAAACCCACTGGCCAAGTCATCCGCGACATGACTCAGGCACTGGGCGTACCATTCTGTGACTACGCCACACTTGTCCGCTCAACGCAGCGCTGTGATTGCTGCCTCGCCTATTTCTCGCCGGATGGGTACAACGACCACCGTCATGAAGGGAAGTGCTCCAACCACCCTGCCCTTTTGCCAAGTACGTGGATGCCCTTTCAATCTTCAATTTTATTAACGTCTCGCATTTATTCAGTTCCATCGGCCGAGCCTTTTAAGGAGGAATTCAAGTTCCGCTCGTTTTGCGACGGCCAGCATCCTCAGTGGATTGGCGACACCATTCATACCCCCGTCGGCGCCGCTCTTTTGGAGTGGAATTCGCGCCTGGGGATCCCCTGCGATGTCTGGCTCACCATCGCATCTGCTATGGTTCTCTGTGCTGGGTGCGATCTTGTCCGAACTATCCCAGCCCACCGTCTTCATATGGATGGGAAGGGAACCTGCACTGACCCGGGGCAGCACATTGGTTTGGTCCCCGTGCACGGACAAGACTGAGCTGGCGCGGTGCGATGGCAGTACCTGGGCATAAATTTTTGGACAACGTAGCTGTGCATAAATCTTTAGGACATTGTAGCCGTTCGTAAAATTTTTGAGACTGCGTCTATGTATTATATCGCACCACAAAAATAAGATGTTTTTTTTTTTTGAAAATATTTAACTCAATGTCCTCGGCCACGAGGAATGGTCTTCTCAGCGCGAGGTACGCCACTGACCTCTCCGGTCAGATAATCCCCGTCCTCGCAGGAGCACTGCTCAAACTTGCCCTCCATGTCCTCCAGCCAACATTCGCTTTTTTATCGCCCTTACCTGCCACCGCCCTCTACTCAAACTACTTTCGTGATTGGCTCCTCCCACTCCCTTTCACACTGGATTACTGCTCGCCCGTTGCCTGCCAATCCTGCTCTTTTTGACGGACCCGAAGCTGAAGCGCAGCGTGCAACCACTGAGCTGTTGCTCTATTCAACTACTCTCAGTGACTCGGGCCAAGTCTCCTGGTGTGTACTGATAAAACAGACCAAAAATTCCACTTACAACGAGCATAGGCCTGTTGTCGGTGACCACGCAGTGCCTCCTCTGCATTTAGCAAAATACCTCCAGCAAGAAAATCTCTACTGGCCATGCTTTTGCGTCAAGAGATCGGATTCCAAACCATCGTGCCGAATCATTACCTGGTACCGCGATGTAACTGTCGCAGTTTGCCACCATGATCAGCCGCGTTGCCAATTTTTCGGTAAGTTTCAATGCATTTGAGTCATGTGCTCAATCCAGCTCGGCAGTAAACCTAAGCAGCATCTTCAAGACCTGCACCTCGAAGGAGGTGTATGTTCCGCTGGGCCCATCCGACTCGCTGCTTGCCAGAAGGATGTTGCGTGAAAAGCCCGGGGATTTGAATCCTGTGAAGAACTGGCTTGCCAGTTACTTGGGCGAAGCAGGAGTGTCCCAAATCGAGGTCTTCACGGTGGCGACACCCGAGCTTTTTTTTCCAAAATATTTGACGCAGGGTGGGTTTGCATTTCAGCCTCCATTCTTCCTACTGAACTTAGTTTTCCAAGCTGTTTCTGACATGGATGGTCTCGACGAGAATGAAGTTAAGGTCTTGAAGCAGCTCGCAAATGGCCGTGGAATGGATCATGCAACCATTCAACACTTGATTGGACGTTGCAGTCAATGCAATCACCATTTTCTTGCTCATTTTTTGTGTGACCATCGCGTTAGCTGCCAGAAATAGCTTTTAGTGTTTGAATACAGATCCTTTTCTTGATGTAATTTTTTACTTGAATGATAAAATTATTGGGCGTCCAGACGCGTCGCGCCTAGACACGCGTTTAATCATGTGACCACGTGACCGGATCAACACAGTCACGTGTCATTTGCCAACGCGTCGTCGCCATCTTTATCTCTTCTTTATACCACTGCTCCTCCTTTGTTCCCATGGCTCGTACAAAGCAGACGGCTCGCAAGACCGTCGGGGGACCGGCACCTAAGCATGACCTCAGTGCCACTACCATCACCACCACCACTAGGCCACGCAAAAAAAAGTCAAATGTGCGTCTTCTATTCCTTTTTTCTTTCACACCGCGTTCTTACTGGCACTCTCTGCAGAAATATAAAGACCTTGGTCCCGCAGTGGAGACAAACAATGTATGTGATGATACCGTTTCAGGCATGGACTGATTTTTTTCCATGCAGTGGTGCAGCGGCTGTGAAAATGGTGGCGCCGTCGTACCTTGCGCTCTCTGCTCACGCCATATTTGTGGGCAGTGCATTGAATTCCCAGAGGATATTGAAGACAAGGACATTCAATTCTACTGCTCTAAGTGCTGGACCACCAATAACCCGAAGATTCCGAGCTGGAAAGGTGCGCATGGTAATTCAGTGGAATCAAAGAAGACTGCGCGTGCTTCTTATCAAGTATGTATTCCATTCATTTTTCACACCCCGGTTCATTTTCATGCTCGCTTCACAGGGTTTCTGGAAAAATGGAAAACCGCTCGGAATCACCAAGTACGGCGGCCTGCGCAGTCTCCGAGGCCAGTGGCCCTAATACATACACCTCGGATGGCCATTCTTTCAATCAGATTGGACGGCGAGCTCCTTCTCGGCGACGGAGCCCACCAATGGTTGTTACCAGAATTCAATGTACCCTGCCCTGACAGGGGGGTACATTGGATTAAGGGTACATGTTGGCCATGCAGCCAACATGAACCTTATTGTAATGTACCCTCATGCCCATATAGGGCCCCGCCCCTACCCGCCATACCTCCTTGCCGGAGCACCGGTCATCATCCACCTTTTGGGGCACAAAAAAGCACATTCCATCACCGCATCACTGTCCACCTCAATGCCGAGCCATCCCTTTATTTTGCGGCGCGTCCCATCATCGCCTGTCGTTCCCGAGCTATGGCTATTTATTTACTCGTATTTTATTTACACGACGACACCCTCTAATCGTCCTCCGCCTCCAGCCGCGCCTCCTCGACCTCGGGGTCCAGTTCATCCCCTAGCTCTAGTTCAATGGTCACCAGGGACTCGGCATCCAGTGCCGCCGTTCCCTCTAGGTACGCATCTGCTTTGGCCAAAATGCCCGCCCAATTGCGTTCCAGCCTCGCGCACGTCTGGCGCTCGATCGCTGCATGCTCAGCTGCATACGCGCGGCGGCCCTCGGTGAGCTCAGGTGTCGACCCCAGGATCTCCTCCTGTGCTAGTCCCTCCCACTTCTCCGCCTCCGCTACCCCAAAAGCGATCGTCCAGCGCATTTCCTCGCGCACGACCCGCACCTCCTCCGACAGCCGCTTCGCACGGGCGTACGCCTTCGACCACTCGAGTCGCAGGGCTAACAGAACTTCCCATCAGCCTAATGTAGTAGATATTGAATCGACCAAATTCACACACCATCGTGCAGTTTCGGATCCGGATTCGCCTCGTCATACGTCGCCCCGATGGTGTACCAGATCCATGAGAGAGTGTGGGACCCCTCACCCGCCGCTAGCCCCGCCGCTCGCACCACCCCGCCTTCAATAAACGCGCCGCCCAACTCTGCCCAAGTGGTCATTTTGGGCCTTCTCCTCTGCTGTCAGCGCGCGCTCATTTAGTGCTCGAACGTCGTCGTCAGCCAAGACGCGCAGCTGCTTCTCCCAATCCCCATGGCCACGCAAAACCAGAAGTGCGGTGCGAGCGTATCGACATCGTACCTTCCCTGCGTGGATTTTGATGTTCATCTGTCGCAACATCCCTTGCCCTTTGGTCATTAGGCCCTGCCCCATGAAATTCCGCAATTTATAGCGGTTCGTCATCGTCCTGGTATGGAAGCCATGGTGCACAGCATCGAGCGCCTCGCTCGCCTCCCCATATCATAAGCGCGCCTCGATCTCGGCAATGCCCAGCACACATGCCTTTCCGCGTACAGATGGGGACAGCTCTGACGGTATGAACAGGCGCATTGCCTCTGGCAGCTGGTCCCCGTTCCCATCATACACCTCCTTCTGCTCGTTTGAGAGGAGCACGCGCAGCGCCGGCATATAAATGCCCTGCACCTGGCGGAATTTGTGGATCCGCCTTAGGAGCGCCGTGCGCCGTTTCGTGAAAGCCAGTCTCTGCGCAACTGAGGGGTCCTTCAACGCCCGCACATCGATCTCCAGCTTCCGCCTATGATGTGTTAGTGGCCAAAACGCACGCCGAATTGACAAACAGACGTACTGCACTTCCTCCAACTCCATCCCCATTGTGATGAATGCCCCTGGCGAATGCTCGCACTCGATTTCTGCCCCCTCCTCTGTGCAAATAAATTCCTCCGTCGCTATCGCCAACTGAATCTCGCGCAATGTCGTCACTGCATCTTTCGTTAACGACAATCTATCCTCGTGATACCTGACACATACCTTCCTCAGCTAACACGAACGGTGAATCCTCGGCCTTCGGATGTGCCTTCCTCTCCCAAATGTGCACCGCCTCCTTCCACTGCGCCAGCTCCTCCGGGCGCGATTGCTCCAACCCCCTCGAAAATTCGTCGAACGCTAACTTGTGTTTCGTTCCCTCTTGCATACTCACGGCCAGGCGTTTAAGTAGAACACGATCTATCAAATCATTCTGTCAGTACGGCTCTGATCTTGAATGAGACACCTACGCATTGCCAACACGCGATCATAATTATGAAATCCAAAAACATCTTCCAATGTTGCCTGTCGCGCGCCTGGACCCATTACCCGAGTCGACGCCGCAGCCCCGTTCGAAAAAGACCAGTTTTGTTCAACACCCTCCCCGTGTGTCATCCCGGCCCCGCACATGAAATGGAAAGAGAACGGAGGATGACACTTGGGCTTGTGGGGCGTCAAGTGGAAATTGGGCACCTTCCACAACACATTCTCTTCTGACAGCTGGAGCCACCATTGTTTTGCCATCTTTGTCATTCGCGTCCAGAAATTCGCGGCATACTGGCAAGTGATGTCATACGACACCACGACACACAGCAACTGGAACGCGAACAAGACCGAAAGCAGAAGATAGTCCATGTTACAATATCTAAGGTCCGTCAGCCTCAACTTGCGCATTTATTCAAAATTCATACCTTTCCCCAACTTGCAAATCCCCAATACCGTTTCCCCACCACATGTTATGACGCGCACATGTGACCCCAGCAACCCCTGTCGTGCGCAATCCTTTGGTGCGTTTTGTGTTGGCCATGAACATTGCTTGGAAGCCGGAACAACTCGACATCTCAGCTTCATCCACATGTTTTGCGATATGCGCCTTGTATCCCTCCGGCCCCTCCCGCTTGCAGAAAAATCCAAAACCATCGCCTAGGATTGGATCCGCAACCTCTGATGAAACGTTACGATTGGATAATCGAAAGTTCGCGTCCTGAGAGAGGAAAAGCCAGTAGATGAACCTTGGCTTTGGGTTGGACAGGCGCGCGGATGAGCCCCACGTCGCACTCACTGATACAACGGATTAATCTTCTCCCACCCCTCCGGCAAGTTCCACCCGGGCTGTGGGCACGCGCGGCACTTCAACGCCAACTCGCCCTGTCCCGTCCCCCGCACCCCGCTCTCCTCGTGGCCTCTCTTGAATCGCTTCATTCGCTTCACCTCGCGCCACTCCCGCACTGTATGCATGAATGGTTTCCGGCGATCCTGGATACATATCATCAACTTGCGACCACTGATACAATAATATTACTCACCGGCGGCCGATCGAGGCCGTCGTGATTGGTGCACTTCTCGAGTCCTCTGAGAAAATCATAGGCAGATAACTTTCCCAGACAGTTCAACGCTTGGAACTGACGCAACACGAAAAACGTCGCACATGTCTTCGGCGAGTGCACCGTCGCCGGCCACCAGCAAGCACGCAGTAGCTGCGTTCGGTGCTCCAGAGGCGCCCCCCCCTCCACCGTCCCATCCTCCATACGGCAGCCGCAAAAGTCTACTGATATCTCGTGAATGCCGGAGATATCATACAACACGAAATCCACAGGACCCGCTGAAACGGTGCACTAGCGTGCAGCCGTGAAATCTAATGATAAGAGAGAGAGAGCGAAGCGACGAATCACTAACACCAACTAACCCAAAATCAAAATATATCACAAACTCCAATCTAATACTTCGTGTTGTTGTTCGGGGAAGTAGAGTACGTATCACTCTTCAAGAATGGTGTGCAACGGGGGTAATTGAGGAAGGCAATAACTGTGCGATCTGAGCACTTGTTATGCTAGAGCAGGGACTTCACCCGTTCGAGGGATCAAAGACTCCACAATGAACTCAAGACTTTCAAGAATCTCACGTATCTGTGAGCGTACAGACCCTGACACTGACTGTTGGCGCGCCGAGGCAAAGTAGTGCAGGATGAATATCCTCAGACAGACTTTTACCTGGAGCGGTCCGAACGAGCAGCTGGCAGCAGCTTCAATAACACTGGCTTTTATACAAGACAAGTGGGAGGGCAGGGCCCAAATGTACAAGTACGGGAGGCGGCGGTGCCACTTCCTTATCTATGTCGAGGGCAGCAGGAGTGTCTCCCGGGAACAAGCCCGCACAGGATTCAGCACCCGGCACTTATACGATCTTCACTTCAAAGGGTTGAGCCGGCTCTTATACTGGCGTCCGAGACGGTCTTGTCAAGTGTCCCGTATCCTCTATTCTTATCTGTTGCTTCTGCAGTTCTTATGATATCTTTACTGATCTCAAATCCACTATATTGTCCCGATATCTAGGGGATAGTATGCTACTAATACAAACAGTATGGCTGGTTTATATACACTTTATGATAATAAAAGGGGATACTCGGAATTCTCTAGGATCAAGGCTCAGGCGGGTGGACAGCCAATTAGATTGTGAGTATTCACAATACTGCCCCCGCCGGAGCTATTCCATGTGCTCTATCTTGAGCATGCCATAGTGCGTGCTCGTAGATCAGGTACCAACTTTATTAGGTAGGCCCTTCCTATCCCTTGCGTTCTTATTCCGCCCCTTATACCATTACGGATATGAGACCTTGAGTTGTCTCTGGCGGCGGTATGTCTTGAGCCGCCAGAGACCATTTCTTGGTTTCTCCTCATCTAGTGGTCTCTAACGGGACCAAGTCCCTTGTGATAATTTGAATAGTCACATGTACATGGTGACCGCCTGACCGAGCCACTGCAATGTCCGAGCTGATCCTTAGTAAGGCAGCTAACATCTTATCTTTAGTATCTTATTTCTGGTGCCACAATGTTTCCTGCCTCTGGCGGCTGCATATCTCTGGCCGCCAGAGACCGTTCCCTAGTTTCTCTGTTCACTTGCTGCCTTGAGTGGGACTAAGATTCCATGTGATAATTCGGGTAACCACAGGAGTGCAGCGGCCGCATCATTGGTTACTAAGCAATCTAAGTCTATCTTTACTAAGACATTGATATCTGTCATCTTCATTACCCAATTCCTAATGCAACTAGGCTTCAATGTTGCTCTCACGGTTGCAGGTCTCTGACCGCCAGAGGCAATTTCCTAACTCAATGTCTTATTCAGACCATCCAACAGCTGCGCAACTATAATACCACTAGCATATTTCTATGCCGCGGCTCCACACTTGTTACTGTCTAGATGGTTGTCCGGTTTCTGTTTCTATAGGTATTTCTTGGTTCTTAATAGAATTACTGTGGCCGCCGCATGATCTGCAGCTTAATCAATGATCATTTGTTGTTCCCATTGTGATTTCACCTCCAACGCATAGAGTAGATGGCCATAGACCATACTCATAGCCTAGCGTAATGCCTTTCAATCGAGCTGCAGTAACTCGAAAGAGTTATGTTGTCAAGTCAATCAGCTAATAATGCTTAACCGCTAGCTTTCGGTCATCAACAGTGTAGCCTGCCACCCTGGGCGGGTGCACGCCCTCAAAGCTAATACCTCACTTCATCTCTACTGATAGTTCGGAAATTGGATAAAAACTGGTGTTTTCATGCGTGTTTTGGTACACGCCCTATCACCGCCTGCCGAAAAGGACAGATAACGCCAGGGGGGTGATTTAATTGTGTGCGCAGGCCCAGATCTCTTAGGCCGGTCCTGTTGCGCACGAAATGCGTCCCGTTCCACTTCTGTATGCACAGTCAGTCTACCTCACTCGTATACTAGCACAACGACTCACCTCGATGAAATGTGTCGGTAGCTGGGAATGGGCGGCAACTATGCAGCTGCGACAATACATTGCCTCACCTGTGCACGCCTGATTCACACACCTATATTCTGGACTACCGCCGCACCTGCGATTCGGACACTCGCGCCGGGGATCGTTGCACCGGACGCCCGCACATTGCGCATAAACTTTTGCTGAGCCCCGACCCTCGTGACGTAGCTGCTCTTGTACATAGTCATCGCAATGCAGATACCATGCCTTGAGGGGGCGATCCTTGAATGAGTGCGTGCATGAATAATCTTGGCGACCTTTTCTCCGATAATTACGCACTGTGTTTGGAAACCTCGTCGTCGGCGTGGGTCTGAACACCACCTCGATCCCGTCCCCCGCTGCGTTGTCCGGCTCGCAAGAAAGCGAGTCTCCCAATTGATAGCTGAAGTCGGGGTCCAGTCGCACGACGCTCGTACGAAGATCTTCTTGATACCATCTCGTAGGCTCTTCCGCCAGTCCTGCCGTGTCCTCAACAACCCCGATCTTGGTTCTTGTTCGCTGCTCATCAGCGCTCCGGAATGACTCTTGTGACGATGTCCCCCCAACGACTGGAGTAGGGATTCTAGCTTTAACTTTGTGAGACTTGCGGCCCGGGTTCGCCATCGTATGAGTAGCACAAAAACAAAGGGCCGAGGTGATTGCTTCTAGGAAAACAATTATATTTCTATTTACTCCATTATGCCGGCAAAATTCGCGTGAGTTCACCCGAGCCCGACCACAGTTTCCAGTCTGCCGCCCGATCCCTGGCTTCCTTCAGCGACGCCGTCGCGTAGACGTGCCTGAAGGGGTTGCCTTGCCGCCTCCACGCCATTTCAGCTGCACCGCTGCCACTAGTTAGCAGCCTGATCACAGAAAACACATGTCAGCGTACCATGTGTCGTAGATCTCCGGATCCCAGTTCACCACGTAAAAAATATGTTTCCTCCTAATCTTTTTCCCCCCAGCCAAGCGGTCGAATACGCCCTCGAATCCACTACACAGCGGCAGATATTTGATGGCGTCGCAGAAGGTGCTTGCAAAAAAAATGGGCTCTTCGGAAGGATCCGTGTCGGTGTCCCTGAGCCCCTCCAAATAGGCGCTAACTCGCATCAGTCAGTAGTTTCGCATGTGACGAAGACAAAACCGACGCACTGATTCCACGACATGAGCCCCCAGGAATTAACATACCAGCTCTTGGAATCCTCCTCGGAAACGGCGGTCGTTGGTTCGCTGCCGAGGTCGACGGGCATGGCCCAGCGCAATACAAAGTCGAAATTGACGAATCGTTCCCCGCGCTGAAGGTCGGTGACGATGGAGGGCGAAGCCTCCATGGTCGAGACGAAGTGACTTGATGCCGGATGCAGTTGATTGATGGTTATGTAAATCACAAGCCTAATCTCGAGTGCCCAACTAAGCGCACAAGTAGCATTATGATTGCTACGCGGTCAGGCACAATTCCAAATCAGTCCAATATTCAACGTACTGCAAAATTGCCATGCGAGCTGCAAGGTCCTTAAAGTTTTTCTTGGACGCGTTGACGGGCCCGGACTCCCCGTGCTCGTTGGTTCAGGTTGTGGTCGTCCGCCATTGGATAAAAAGGCGGTGTGCAAGTTGTGGGAAGTAAGAGGAGGCAGAAAGTCCACATGCTACACTACGGTAACATCGGCCGGAAAGATAAGGTCGCGAAACGAATATGTTACGCGACTGTCGTCCCTCCAAAAGGGGTAGTCGTGCGCTATGCTGTTCTCCTCGCCATAGTGTCGGAACGGGGCCCGGTGCATGACCTGCGCACACTCGGGGCACTTCCATTGTCGCTCGAGCCAAATGCGGATGCACACGAAGCAATGGCTATGACCGCAAAGATAGCTGGTGCGATGACCTAAGCGTTCCCTTCCCAAAAACACAATGGCGGCCCAACTCACGAGACGGGATGTGATTTTACACATAAACAAATTCCACACGTGGTGCGGGGCGGGGGTGGCGAGAACAGGTGGGCGTGCATCATCGTTGTACAAATCCTCGTCCATGAGGGGCTGGTCGCGCCGCAGCCGCCACCCGCTGGGGGGTGAAAAATAAGCAGGCGGCGGCGCAGGCGGAGGGACAGACGGAGGCGGACCATTGACGGATATTGGACCGTTGACGGGTAATCCAGCAAGGCGTCGAGCCTGCCATATTCTCGACCCGCTATTTATGCCAAGGAGATCGGCTGGTGACAGTGGTGGAGGCGACGAGGGAGGCGGTCCAAGTTGTGGGGCATTGACGGCCATGGTGGCGACGAGCGGTCCTTGTCGTTCCCGACGCTGTCCCGCACGAGGCATGGCAGAATGAAGCAAAAAGTTTGGGAGAGTCACAAGGCGTGACACATCATCAACCGAGTAGGGGTGATCCCGATGTAGCAGTTATTTTGGCCTTTATGAACGTATAGTCCCGCTTCCCATCCATTCTTGCGGAGAGAGACGACTCGCTTGCATTAGTGCTTCACCAGGATAAGCGAAAGGTGTGCATATACCCTGGGCCGTGTGTGAAAGGTCCAGATCTGCCTCCGGTTTGGGCGCGTGTGCTTTTCCTTCGCTGCACCTCTTCCCCGCCACCCGGACGTCAAACCTTTGAGCTGACAATGAGATATGACATCCTAATTCCTTGGAACATGCTTTCATGATGGACTGTGCGCTGGTGAAGAGATGAACCTTACCTTTCATTCAGGGCAGTTGTTTTCCCCTACCGTCGCTTTAAGGATGGGGACGGGGACGAATTCTGTGGGAATTATGTTCCATTTCGTTCGTTGGGAGTCTAGTTACATGTCCCAACAATCTGTTAGGCTTCCGGTATTGGAGGTCTTTCACTAGACTGAATTTGACTGGGTGTGGTGCACTCCTCGGTTAGTTTGTGATCTGGTCGACATCGTTTCATGAACGTTTGTAGGTCCTCTGGGCTAAACTGAGCCATAGGAAACCTTCTTTGGGTATCAACCAACTGGAAAAAAATACTGACCTTCAATCGCCATGAGACCGGGACACCCCGCTTGGAAATCCTACAAGGATGTAAGGCCAATGTTCGTTCTGTAGATGCAAGAAAAGTTTCACAAAACTTACTTGGTATCAACTTCAGATTAACGCGTACGACCCTCTGTAAACCATATATATCATATCCAGAGTGCGGTGCGGCATGTAGAAGTCGAGATATTCACGCTTTGTTGAGGGAACGCGCGATGATGTCAACTCATTAAGTCCAATTTAGGACCGGGGCGGCAGTCCGACCGAAGCGCCCAAGAGACGCCCAACCCAATTTGGAAATATCATCTGATCTGTCAGCTCGCTCTTATCACCATGGCTCTCCGAATTTTTAAAACGCACGAAGACCATCTGCGATACCTTCTTCGGTTGAAAAGCTATCGAGACTATCGTGCAAGGTAAGTGTTCCTTTCATTTGATTGTCGGACTCATTACTTATATGTGAGGATTGCCCATTGCCAGAAATCGGGAAAAATGTCGTGCTGCTGGGCGCGCATGCATGGCGCGTTTGAGATCTCAGGCGACGGAGGACCAGTGTGTGCGCCATCGTGAAGCGCAGGCCAAGTACAGGGAAAAGTGGGTGTAAATTTGTGCTCGTAAAACATGGCCTCAGTTTTCTAGATGTCGAGAAGAAATTGCCCATCGCACCCGCTGTGCGGCCGCGAGATGGAATGCGGCGGCCGGGAGAGAAACCAAAGCACACCCCAAGGCGCGACAGTACTGGTCCGCGGACGAACTGGATAGCAGCAGCAGCGAAGAATCTGACGGCGACGAGTGGTAGACTGGGTGTAGCTTAGGCACACGAAAATGCATATAGCTATTGAGTGTTCAGTTTGTGCTCCCAAACTTGTCCCCAGCCACCATTGCGCTCGGCTGCGTTGGCCCAACTGTTGCCCTCGCCGACGTCGCCCCAACCGTCGCCGTTGGCTGCGTGGCCCCAACCGTTCCCTTGAGGTGTGTCTCCCCAACCCCTCCTCTCATGTGGTGCGTCTCCCCAACTGCTGGTGCCCCACCCGGAGCGGGCGGGGAGTGCGGGTGTGGTGGTCGTGATAGATGCAAATGGGATGTTGCCCCGCGTGTTGCCCCATCCTGCCCCGCTCCCCCACTCCCAGGCATATAACGGCATCGAGGAGTGATAAAACACCCAATGCTCGAAACATAATGATTCTTCGACAGCGCAATGAAGGTGGGCTATAGCCGCCGAACACGCCAATTGCGCCACGGCTAAGCGGCGTTGTTGCAGTTCGTCTGCATGGCTGGTGATTTTGAACTGGTCGCGCGCCTGCCAGTCGTGGTGGATGATGGCCTGCTCTGCCTTTGAATCCAGCACTACGTGTTAATGAGTCAGAGGACGGAGCCGGAGAAAAAGGGAAATTTACCTTCGCGAGTCTCAGGACTCATGAACGTCCAATGCGGCTCATGCCAGTTGTACGCTCGCCATTTCCAAGACGGTAACGGTATTTGAGAGTGAGTGGCCATGAGATATGATGGAGCACGTGAAGCCTTTGGCGATCACGCACTCTTCTTCTTCACTTTGATGTCGTCTGCAGGAACGAGACTGGTCCCGACGAATCTCCCCCACGAGGACATGGAGGTGGATGATTGTGGAGTCATGGACGCTAGGTATTACTGTTCGCCACCATTTTGGGGGGACCGAGCCCGCCTGGCACGCCGCAGTGGCAAATATGCCTTTTATCTCGTCGCTCAAGGTTACACTGTGAGGATTTTCGATAATTGGTGAGTCTGGATCCCTTTGTTGTAATGATGGAAGACTTACTAACGACCCGACCACAGGCTCGAGGCCAAGGCGAGTGTGACCGGGTACCCAGATAACAGCTATAAGGGATGTGCTGAACTGTCTGGAATTGAACTATACCCAAACACCGCACTTTTCGCGCGTTTCGGAATAGTCTGATTACAGTATAGGCTTATTTCTGAGAGCTAGTATACGGTCTCGGTATAGCTGGCAGGGTCAGGATCCCAGAGTAACGGGTACAAAGGGTAGGTGACTACCCTGCGGACTGGCAGTGCTCGCCTCGAAAACCGTAGAGGAAAGTGTAGCCCACAAACCTCTAAAGAGACTATTTCTGGAGCTTATTTCCACAACGAGAAATAAGCCAGGAATACTTACAAACGGGACATGCGGGAATAAGGTTATTTCTGCTCGGCTGAAGGAAAGGCCTTCCATGTGACAGGCGTGTGAGGTCGGGGAAACTTATACCGGAGGGATTCCGGGATAAGCGAAGGTCGGTTAAGACAATCTGATGGGATTGATCTTATTCCGAGGAAGCGAAGTTGGGAATAAGGAACCTTTCTGGGAAAAGGTTACACTAGGGATATCTACGGGAAGCTGGAGGCCAGGGGAATAAGATCCTATGGTCAGGAGCTACGGGAAAAGGGCAGGAGACAAAAGGGATAGACGGACGATGTGATATCAGTCAGCCAGGGGACTGGTATTTTCAAATATCTTGGATGACAAAAGCCGCATGATCGGGAAATCAGGGACTACCTGGGCACTGGCCAATGGCAATACGCTCGCAGCTATTCCTCCGACAGATAAACGGGAAAGGAGGGACGATCTCGGGCCATTTTACCTATTTCTGCTTGGTTTGAGGACTTTCATATGATTTTGGGAATTGTATAAGTAGTTGGGACATTATTACGAGTAGGACACAGAATCCCCTTGTACTAGTAGGCATAACGCTTGCGATTTGGGCTATTTCTGGGGTTGGCGCAGTGTGTATCGTTGTTGGACTTTAACATTGGGAAACCTATCTGTTGGAATAAGAAGTTGGTTACAGGAAATGTCTTAGGGTGTGATTGAGGCTACATAGTACTGGAATCGAAATTGTTTTATCGTCATCGTCATCGCTCATTGTCAATCGTCAAATCGTATCGCTCATCGTTCATCGTACATCGTTAATCGTCAATCAGGTTCTCTGGGAAATAAGCTTTTGGGCATATATCCTCGTGGAAATAGTCTATTGTTCGCCTCTAGGAGGTCTATCGCGCATCTCCGGACACCACCACCATCACACACACAACACTTGCTCGTCTCATAGCTGCGAAGCTCTTAAACTATCTTATTTCCATTGCTCGATTATCTCTCAGGCCAATTCCTGGTGATATCTTGTAGTGAAGGTTCATCTTTCTGTGGGAATCTTATACCTTCCCTTCAACCTATTGTTAGGCCCTGTACAAGGGACTACCCCTCGTCTGTATCTCAGCTCTTGCTTCCTCTGATCGGCCTATTTCTGATCCTCGTCTTATTTCTGTGGGCATCACTGCTTATATCGGAAAGACTTGGGTTATATTTGGGTGATAATTGGATTGTTTGGGTTTATTTCGGAGCACATCGTTCACCGAGTTCCACAGGCTCACGGGAATCGGTATCCAGACTGTCATAGGTCGTGAGGTCTGTCTTTGGTCGGAAGTAAGTCCGTAGATATTCATGCAAGCAATCTAAATAAAATTCAGAACCTCAACAAGTAGGATTGAGCCTGCATTTACCTGCGTTCACAACAGCTTCCATCGGTCTACTGAGTTTTGCATGGCGGTCTGCATCAGCTTTGGTTTCCGGTTTCTTCTTTGATCCAGAAGCAGTGTCGACAGGTTCCGGACGGAATGCCCACGGAGGGACAAGAAGTATGCACGTCCCGAAAATGCTACGCTTCCGTGCAGTGCGTCCCCATCTCTGAGTAGCAACTGCCGGTGATTCGGGTGGCCAGCACAAAATTGTGTACATCACATCACCGACATTGCATCCCATGCCGGCGGCGTCTGTTGCACAAAGAATGCGAATATCCCCTTTATTAAATCGGTCCCAGACCTGCTCCTTTGCAGCCTCCGAGAGGGTCGACTTGAATGTCTGAACTGCAGGTCGAAGGTGTGCAGGAAGACATTTCCGCAGTGTTTCAACAGCAATTGCGCACTCCTCGATGGTGTTAAATTAAAATAGACACTTCGGCACTGCGGTGGGTGGTGTGTCTTGGTCCATTTTTTCGGGAAAGATGCTGAGGACGTCTAGAAGTGGATTTGCGCGGTTTTTTATGGCTCGGATTATGTACGCCAAGTTACGGCGATCAGTACCGACGTCGAGGCCCCAAAAGGGCCGACACCCGAATTTAAGAGATTGCCATATAACCTTGAATGCTTCGGTATCGCAGGTAGCGGTGGTCGCCAAAATTGGGGTCTCTTTGCCAATATAGTCGCGAAGCTTTGCAAGGCCACTCTATTCTTTTCGAAAGTCGTCTCCCCAGTTAACAATGCAGTGAGCTTCGTCTATTGTCAAAGCTTGGACTCGCTGACGGAAATTGCGATCTTGCCACAGTCCGATGAAGCTAGGTGATAGGGCCATCTCCGGGGACACGCAGTACAGGTTTGCATGACCCTGACGGAGGCTCGCCCAGATCTCGGGGCAGACAGTATCTTCATTGACCATGACGGCCTTCAATCCTTTTTTCTCGGCCTCTTTAACCTGTAAAAATTCAATTCAATGGTCAGCGATACTATTCGACTTCAGAACTGCCCCTCACTTGATCCCTTTCGAGCGCCTTGAGTGGGCACACTACAATCACGATTTTTGTCTTGTTCAGTGCCACAAGACCTTCAAATATGATACTCTTGCCATAACCCGTGCCTGCAATCAACAATGAATCGTATCCCTGGCGGAGACGGCATATAAGCTCTGCTTGCAAGTCGTCTATGTCGAAATCGAGTCCCAGGCGCTCGCGAACTCGCGTTTTCACTTCTTGTAATGTCTCCTTTAAAGCCTTCACACCGAGCAGACCGTCTGATACTGGGGCCTTTCTTTTCCTAGGAGTTGTCGGGACACGATGGCGTGTTCCATTGGGTATAACAGGAAGCCTTCCAAGGCCATTCCGAGTGGGGGAGCTCATCAGAGCGATTTTTTTGAAATTAGGTCACGTCGCGACGCGTCTGTCACACCGCGTTACATTGCGTCACAGCGACGCGTTTGGGACTCGCGTCAACCATAGCACCACATAGCGGTTCAATATTACCTAGATTCAACGTGTCATTCATAGATATATACTGTTAATTGCTTCAATTGGAATGCCCCGCAATTTCATGGCAAACTAAATATTTCTGAGGCATCCTAAGAAAAGTCTGTTTTAGGCCCACTTGCACCCCACGAAACTCGACCAATTCTCAGTGAATCTTTCCAAACTCTGTTGTAAAGTTGTTGGTATATTGATGAACTAAAATTTCCTCCACTTGACCCCAACGGTCCGAGCCACCGTTGAAATGTTATAATGCAATAACTAACTCCCTGATTTGACGGACTCTGCAGCAAGCCCCTTCTGACAAAAGGCGTGCGTGGCTTATTTGTTCTGATGTTTGGTCTGTTTGGTGTGCCCGGCATCTCACGGCTTCGTCAGAACGGGGCTTGGAACGAACCTATCCTCTCGCTGACATCCTCCTTCTCTCCGCCCTCTCCCTACGCGATATGATGCGCTTCGGACCTCGCGTCAATATCAACGACCCCGAACATTTTGGTGCCCCAAGTGCAAACTCCCGTTGCTGGACCACCTTCGTCCTCAAACTCGCTTTTACCCGCTGCAGCTGCTCCACAAACCCTACCCTCAAATCTGGTTCCACCTGCTGCTCATACATCTACAAGCTATACTGCTTCACATTTATCACTACCTGCTGCTCATCCCCCCCCTGCTGCCGCCGCACTTGTGTCCGGTTATCCACATCTCCATATGATTACCATCCCTCGCGCTCATCTCCTGATAGCTATTCTCACCAGACTGGACAGTTTTACACATGGCCGCTGTACTATTATCCTCCTCAAAATGTCCACATTGTCGAATCTATATAAATGTGCGGATGTCTTGTCACTTTAAAGACGACGTACTTTCAGGATGAGAGAGCATGATGACTCATGGAATGGCGATCAAATGCGCGCGACCCGAGTGCCGAGGCTGCCGAAAATAACTTCCCGATTTGGAACGCACGTGGCAAGGGGCTCCGGAGATAAGAAATTTCCTAATATGGGGGAGGGGGGGGGGGTCCCTCTGGGTCGTGAAAAACAAAATTCATACCAAATTTTGTAACTTGGTCGGGGTGCATTTTCCAGCTAGAATTTGTGTTTTGAACACTTTTCATTTTTTTCCCCAACAATGGCGGTGTCTAAGATAAGTTTGCGCTGTGTGGCACTGTTGATTCGAGGGGATATAGCTGTCAGATCAAATTTCAATTCAACCCCCGCCAAACCCCCACGTCGCCAGCCACGGACACGTCAAAGAAGCCCTCAGGCTTAAAAAAAGCACCTATCAACCGTGAGCCTTTTCTTGTACCCCTATATCCGACCATGTACTCACGCCATAATAGTTTTCACTCTCCGAGTCATCGCAGCATTCTGGGTCCTGCGCCAAGCAACGAAGCAAATGACTCGGAGCCTGAGTCTGGTCCAGGGCATGACCCCACTTGTCTTACACCCAACACGGTCTGGGAGTGTCACAAGTGCAGGAAGCCCGGTGAAGATAGAAAGTTGATAAAAAGTACTTACGCTCAGTTGTTATATTATCGCATCTTATTTGTGGAGGTCAACTGGCTCTCAAAAACTTTATGCTATCAGGATATCAACCCATTGAGCATTTGGTACATATTCGATGTAACTTGTGGCACGACAGTAGTTAGATCGCTTGCTGCCGATGTCGTGCCGATGCATCAGAACGTTTGATGGATTCCCAAAATGGGAATTTCCTTTTCTGGGGGGGGGGTGGGTGGTCCTCGATTTCGCTGAAAAACAAAATTCGAGGTGTAGTGTGATTTTCGGGGATCGGTTCCCCCTTGGCACGTGGAGGCGGATTTTTTTCCTTCTGCTTGATACTGCCTCGCTACCCCCCTTTATGTCTCTTCTCCTCCTGCTTATATTCCGCATGTATCGACACATTACTTAGCTTTCCTGCATTCCCCGACGCCTTCTCGTTTGGCCTCGAATATATCTTGGTTGGCTCAAACTACCGCGTGACCTGATTTCCCACAGGCTGGTTTCGAGCCTACCCGGAAGGTGGCCTGCCACGAGTCCAAATTCTCCGAGAATAGTGGGGGTGGTGTCTTCTTATTCATCATAGTCGCGTTAGCTAGCTCATATAAGGCACTGTGGCTATGCCTTTACCACAGTTCCAACGTTGGGTGTGTAGTAGAATTAAGGATCCAAAAATAGTCATTCCTATGCAAATGTCTGCCTGCCGTGGACCACGGCCTCCGATCCTTCTGCCTATCCTTTCTGCTTCGCGTCGTCGTCCACATTTGTTGCGAGTGTGACGGAGAAACAGCCATCCCTGCGACTGGCACGGGGTTGGCTAATAGTTACTTGGATTGGATAAATTAATCAGTGATTTGTTCACAATATGATTGGGAGCAAAATGGAAGGAGAGAAATAGCTCATCAGAATTTTTCTTGGGGGTAGCTACGCCCCTCAGATCCGTGAATTTAGAAACCGCCGCTCTCCGAAAACACCGAAAACGAAGGAAAGGAATATGACTTCCCTGGGGTGAATGGCTCATCCTCTCGCTGAGGTGAACTTTAAATGTATGAGAATCAAATACTTATAGGAGTAGCTGAATGCAAATACCGCAACGGCCGTCAAGGGTGCCGGAGTGATTGCATGATGGCAGCAAGGGCGTAAGCCGCGACATTGAACCAGCCATTAGCTCGGAGTTAACGCCCCTTCTCCAACGCGGTATTTTCCATTGATCGGGATTGATAACATTTTACGCGTGATTGGTTGGGGTTTTTGAATACAGAAATTAAGCTGAACGTGTATTTAAATTTTTCTTCTCAGCAATCAATTGAATGAGGAGAGCCTCTATAACGTCTCATCCAACGGGGCAATCACAGACTGATCGAGAAAGGAGGCGCTTCCCACCGCATAATTTCTCAGCTCACTAGTCAACAAATTTGTCGACAGAGTTGGCGGCGTTTCCAGTCCCGAGAATTTATAGCAGCCAATGTTCATGTGGGCTTTATTGTAACTACTGAGTGATGGATCCATGGGTTGCTAAAAATGTTGCATGTCCGCATTTTCGATGGCTGCCGCGCAACCCGCCGCTGCAATTGATCAAAGTCGCGTAAAAATCAGGATTTCAAGGGCGAGTACTGCTCCCATGTTCTGTGGAAATTTTTACGATCCCTCCGCCGCATGCTGTTTCGCTTCAAGCTCTCATTGCTTCACAGTTTTTCGGGTGCAGCTGCACATAGGAGGTGGGCATATTCCGAACCTTTGTCAGCTTTGGCAGCGCGCGTTGTTTGTCCCTGTTTATTTTACCTCAGGACGACGCGTAGATCACGTGTTGGACGAACGAGCGTTTTTCTACTCCTCTGCTTGATTGACAGAGCATAGGCACTGAATGAACCGCTATAGGCACCTCGTTTTGACTCGAGGAACCCATTCCCGAGGACACATCATGAGAGTTGCCCCACGCAATGGCTCAAACTTGCGGCACTTAGTATTCGGGACCTATGATCAAATGGTTAATGCTAGGTGTTGGTTCACGCTCAATGAAGGCGCTTTCATTGTCAGAGACCTGATACGATATAGACGAATTTATTTTGCAATGAAGAATTTGCGTTACCGGATTCAACTAGACCATAAGCGCCTACAGGAATCGTTGAGCCTGGTCCGTGAAGAACACATTTCATGGCTCAATGACCTTCATATTGTGTCCCCGCGTCTCCATGTTCGCAATCAGGTTGATGCCACATTCTCCCCCGGTGCCGCTGTGCATATATAGGGATATATTCAACAGATAGTCATGTCAACGGACAACGTCTAGAATGCTCGTCTGACGCCAGTCATTTTAGCGCTGCAGGCTTACATCTAATATACACGGGTATATATGTCGCTCTAATAGTGGGTGACGTTCCATAAGCATTATCATTTCTTTGAGCTTATTTGAGCGGTGCCAATGATGCTGGCATCCTGGTCACTTCAATTATTTTAATCATCTCAGGTTCCCACAAGCAATAGAATATATGCACAACAATTATTTAGTTTGGAGTGGCGACTGAGCGTCATGGGTCATAAACAATGTGTTTGACGCGTCTCAACGTGTCCCAACACATATCAAACAATGCCTAAGATGTGCAGAGATGTCAATAGAGGATAGATAACGCGTCCGTTAATTTCTGGTGGCGCGACAACAGGTTCTTGCAAGTGGTTGGCATGTCTTGGTTGTTGCAGAGATTGAACTTGAGCAAGTCACTGTATGTAATTTGAAGCTAAGCACACTGAAGTTTTCATCGTCGTCGACGCGTTGAGGATCGGAGCGGAGGCCAACTGCAGTGACGCCGAGACGGCAAGACCCAAAAAGGCGACGTGGGAAGCGGATTGTTGTACAGCTTGCCGTACATTCGCCCAAAATGATCTATTCGACGCGAGAATAATCTGTAGAGGGGGTAGGGACCCCTCCTCCAGATTATAATAAATCAAGGTTTGAAAGAGGGTCAACAATATTCTAACTGAGATCTGAGGCTGATGGGGTCCTAGCAGCTGTCTTGTCATTGCGGCGATTCGACGGTTATAGAGTTCGAAATATTCAAAAACATTTATTTATTGCTTATGGAAAGTCACCCAGTAGAAGGAGCAAGTATCTACAGCGGTGGACATCAGCAGCCAAAATCACCACAGTTTTCTGCCGAAAGTTCCCTGACTGTCTTGGAGACTTTTGGCAGGGTTTGTGTCGGGCTCAACGAGATTGGTTCTATCATACCGCTCGAGTCGTTCATTCCGATTGATCTGGCATGAAAATTCGGGACGGACATAAGGTCGCCGTGGTTCGTGGGGGTGTGTTGCAACTGTTCGCGGCAGACAAGATGATCCATTATGGTCTAGAATTCGAAAGACAGAACCAAAGTGAGGGCATTCAGTAGACGGTAAACCAGGACGTACATGGGTATAAATTCGGCCGATTGGCAGGGCAAACAGCGCAAGCATATTCGTTTTCGGCCAGAAGCGAAATGCGAAGATGGTTCCCAGCGCAAATAAAGCTATGAAACGTTGTCACCCTGCAGCTAATAATCCAGAATTAATTGATTACCAGTGAAGGAACCAGATTGCACTGCGGTACGAATCAGACGATCCAGGATCCTATCCGTGTGCGCAAAGCTTGTTTTGGACTTGTACAATGTCAAGGTGAGTATGACTGGAGTGAGGCGCTAAATTAGAGTTCAATAGTCTACCGAGCAATATCTCACATGCGATGGTAACATCAATGGCACACTGCAGTGCAAGATTCGCCTCCACAATTGGCTGCAGCGTGGCGATCTTGACGTATCTACTCCGGTTTAAGAGCCGTCTCGCGTGAGAGAATATGCATACATACTCGAAAATAAGCCATGACTTGATCGCCGCAGTGGCACCCAATCCACACGCAGCCAGAGAAGTCACACTTAGGAATACCACAAGAGTCTTGTTCCGCTTGAACAAGTATATCTTCCATGTCTGGAACATTTGATTCGTTATTGCAAGGATGGCCGTCGCTACCAAATTAGTAGGAGATGCGCGGGAGGAGTCGACCTTGAACTCACTCAGGGCGGTGAAGGAGTACGGCCACAGATCGTCTAAACCAGAGGTCATTCAATGTGTACGCCGCGAGAGTCGAAGTTCTTACGAATGATGATTTCCGGGTTCCCAAAGTTCGTTGCGCAGTAGAACCTGATTCGAATGAGGGTCAGAGTATCGCCACAGGCAGGTTGCAATTACCCACCACGCCATATACACAACAGCCGCGGCTTGAGTGACATTGATGGCGAAAAGGAAGGCCACTAAACATCTGAATCAAGTCAGTATTGGACAGCCCAACAGGTCCGGACTGCTGCTCACTTTACCCACAGCGGGTCCTCGTGTCCCGGAAGATCTTTGAATTTCGTCGGTGTAGATTCTCAAAAATCCACGGTGAAAGCCTCTCACTGCGGGTCAAATATGTGATAAACTGAGTCATGATGACCCCCATCAGGTAGGTGTTGACTGAAAATGAAAGCTCAAAGATCGCAGAGATACATAAAGTTTGCAAGCTCACCTATCACTCCCATGAGTGTGAACCCTGGAAGCATCATGGAGGACTCTGTTGGTGAAGATGCGATGGACAGCGTACCTATAGTTGCATCGAATGCCCCCATAGCGAGCAAGCACCGTTAAAGAAGCACAAGGAGGGCGGGCCACCTGAGTACGCACTTGAGGATTAATTGAAGGACTTAAGAAAGAGGGTCTGCCGTAAAGTTCAACATAGCCTCAACGGGGACCTTGGACATGCATCCGACCCTGTGGCGCTGAAAAACGACGAGAGACGACACGGAGGAAGCCGGACAGCTAGCCAGGCGTAAGGGTGAAGGCCGTCCATTGATTCTCTGGCGTCGGGATTCGGAAATTATTACTCTACAATAATTTTAGCTCGTTTTCGTTCAAACTCTGCCGTGGCAAAGAGGCTCAGACCAATGGTATCGGTGACTCCCGGGCACTTTAGGGCATGTAGTTCTCTTGATGGCCGATTTAGCACATGAAACAATGTACTCACACTTTGGTCCAGTATCTCACAAAATAGTCTACACGGCGACATACCGTATTGTCGTACATGCACGGCAGCATGCGCAGAAGCTGGAGTTTTGGCGTCCAATTTTACGTTAAAACGGCAAGTTTCACAAGTACTAACGGTTGAAACTTGCATGTTCACTGTCAAAAAATTTGATGGGCTCACAGTGCAGCCCAGCCCACAGCGAAACGGAACGGAACGAACATTACATGCATGCTACCTGAGGTTGAGAAACGGCAATGAATATCTAAATGTCATCACTATGTGGCGGGAACAACTGCGTACATGCCAATGCAAGCCGAGTAGCGTCTTCTGCAGTCGTTTATGATATTTTTTGGATGCTAGATCTTTGCCATCGAGACATCAATCACTAAGTATGCTCCTTTCTGTCAATGCTCCCAAGCATTACAACCTCCGTCATTCCGCTTTTTCGGTTCCGTTGAGCTGAATGCAGTAAGCACCCTAAAACCAACCCGCCCTTGCCGTCAAATTCGCGCACATTTTACTATCCTTCAAGTTCTGCCAGGGTTGTTTGCTGGGTTTGTAGGCGCTATGCACATTGCAGCCCGGTCACTTGACACTCCCATGACAACAGTCCCAGTTGTAAAATCCTAAAGCAATTGTTTCTGCCGCGCGCCGAGCGACGGCACGTTTTCGGCCCCCTCTCGTAAATAAGTAGACACGTACTGTACAATTTCGATCAATTCGGCATTAATCCGGAAATTTTAGTACAATTAAAATCCAAAAGAATTCCGACAAATTGAAAAAAAATTATTGCCGCAATAAAAAAAAAATGGGCGTGACGCGTGACTGCCGAATTGAATGAAATTGTACAGTAATGGCACAAGGACGCGACTGTCCGCCACTGATGATCGGCGTTGTGGCATGCATCGGCAGCTAACATGGATGCCGCTTCCTTTCTCACCACCGCCATGTCGCCCTCGAGTTGCACCCGACCATTTCTCTCTTGTTGTCACCGGTTTGGTCATTGTCGACCACTCGAGCTATAAAATTCAACAGCATTTATCTTGATTTACGGTAGGCGGGATGGTCGAGGTTGAATTTTGACATTTTGACATTTTCACAACGGCATTTTGTTCCGATGATTTTTGATCAACCCCTATTTCCATTTTTTCAGTGCATGGAGGAGGGGCCTCAAAATAGGTTTGCTCGTGAACCTGGGGTCCAGTGACACGGGATAGCTACAAGACTTTCTGCTGTTGGCCACCTTCTTCGTATCAAAGCCCCCAGAAGGAGGCTACAGCTCGGGATGCGGGAGGCCTATGGTTCAATTTCTCTAGTATGCACCTTCCTTTCGTGATTAAGTGTTTTGTGTCTTTTTTTCTTGAAAAATAATTTTGACTGCTACATTGTTCCTCTTCTACTCGCCTTCAACTCTACTTCAACGCATATCAGGGTAAATGTTAAAACCCCTCATACATATTCAATGATTCATCTCAATTATATTGCACATGACACTACTCGAAATGAGGAAGCATTTGGCAAAATATTGTCCATCCGTGCTTGGTACTAGCTTCAGAGCCCTGATATGGTCATAAATCTCTGATGCCCTGACCTCAAATTCATCAGATACCCATATATAACATTCCTCCCTTGATTTTGGACATTGAAAAAGGTGCGACATAGTGTTTATGGTCATTATCAATTCGATCAGATGCATCAAATTCAGACATTGAGGTTACCGACTTCAAACTCGGTGTTGAGGTCATTGAAGCTGGTTCAGGACCTTCAATGGCTTCGGGGTTCTCCTTGGAGCAATACAACGCTGTACAAGAAGAAGACGAGTTGAGCATTCAAGAGGGCATTGTGGTATGGCTGTTTGAACCAAGGCGAAACAACAAGGTCAGACACTGGAGTGGAACTAATGAATATCCACCCTGGCACAACAATAAACTGGGGAGCACATTGAATGCATTTGCTCATTATACATATCTACTCATCCAGGAATCAACTGTCCTGGCTGACATTCAAAGTATGTGTTGTTCATGTTTGTCTGTTCCCTTGATGACTCAAATTTATCAGGTGCAACAGCTATCAAAGCTGATGGTGAAGGCATTGAGGTCTTGTTTGATATGATGGCACACACACTAGATGTGTATGTCTTTTCCTGCTCGCTTCAACCATGGCTTGACCTCCTGGATTTTCTCTAGCTCCAGTGGTGTTGGCGATCATGGAAAATCCGGCATCGAGACCTTCCTTCAAAAACACAAGTGTGGGAATTGTTGCCGATATCTCCGTCTCAGTTGTGATGGGTTTGCGCACTCATCAGATACAGACGAAGAGGAAACCGAGTAAATGTGGTGTTGATTAATGGGAAAGTCTGCTTGGGGGAAGCATTACCCTTCCCTTGAACAATATCATTACATCTGCCAATAAATCTTTTATGTAGTGCTTGGGATATGATCACGGACTGAGTGAGGATGTCCACATGGATGATATGCTTGGAGAGCTGGAAGAACTGCGGACAGGGGTTGATCAAAAATCACCGGAACAAAAAGTCGAAATGCTAAAATCCAACCTCGACCATCCCGCCTACCGTATCTTGATATAAGTATAGAGAAGCCCACACCCTAGCTATGGCACACGGTGAACTTGAGAGTTTTAGAAGTGAATTATGTTGCCGTCACCGTTTCCGCTATAACATTTTACTTCCTCAGTTGCTCTTCCTTACCTGCTAGCGTGAACACGTCAAAATTCGATGCAAGATGCCCCAGTTGTCTCAACCGACTCAACAACGCGGTGTCGACGTGTGGGACATCCATCGTCGATCCATCAGCTCAGAATTAACGGATGTCGGTTCTCAGCTGAAAGGGTAGCACCTGTGCGTCCTAGACGCGCTAAGACGCGCCGCAGATGTTGTTGATGCTGAACAACATAATTGATTGTTCCAAATAATCTAATGCTTGTCGGAACGCAATTGGATTAAATTATTCCTAGTACAACACTGTCCGGCATCGTTAGGACCGCTCAAACAAGCTCAAAAATAAGATAATCCATATGGAAAGCCAGCCACTGCCTCTGAGCTAGCGGTTTTGATATATCACGGCTCTCCGAAGATCAGAGGGAGGTAATATATCACTCCCCCACACTTACTAAGGTGGATAGGCACCATTGGCCGGCGGAGAATGAGAAGCCCTCATATGGTTTTGAATGTCACCTGTATTGGCGCTTCTATTTTTGAATTTTCTTGTAGGGAAGCCCGCCCCGGCCTAATCCGGAAAGTGACGGGAGTTGTAGTCAAGGGGCAGTGTAAAATTACGTTGTGGCGTTCAGGCATGGCGGCGACAACGCGTCAGGATAAGTTTGCCGTTCGGCCATTCCCGAGGTCATCGCCACAGGACCTCTGATCATCCCTTTGAAGACTAGATCCCCACCACCTCCAAAACAGCCAATTCTGTCCGAACCGGTTTTTCGAGATGGTCCAATTTAGATCTGAACTGGATCTAGCCGGATACACGCCCGTCACAATAGCGGCCGTGCCCGTGACGGAAACACAGCCGACCCATAGCATGCCCATATTGGGAAGTCACGTGAAGAACGGCCATCGCGCGGCCTGAACGGCAATGCGGCTCAGACTTCTATTCGCAAGTAAAAGTGGGTATAAATTCAAAGCAGTATGGAGGCGTTATAAAACTTGTAGTTATTATGAAATAAAATTCCACATGGTTTGTAGTACAGCGTGCAAAGGAATTTTCTAACTATACCGAATCACCGGTGTCCGATTGTATAGGTGCCAGGTGAGTGGCATTTCTCGGGTGGGCGACATCGCAAAAATGGTACTGTCCCACCTCACCAGGAAATGCAATTGAAGCTCCACAGAGCCCATCCCATTCACCTGAAAATACCGCCACCTCTCGATAACTATCGATGGGACTACCCCCCCAAGTCCCGTCGATAGTTATTGAGGGTGGCATCGTGCCAGCACGAGCTCTTGGTGGCAGCTGTGGCACCTGGCCGAGCCGTGGCGGCGCCGCCACCCCATATATACCTGGCTTTGTTTGGTCTTTTTTTTTCGACCAAACAGTGCCATATGTGCCACGGAGCAGCCATGTATGCCACAGAACACCAAATTGCAATGGATATGGTGCCATCCATGCCACGGAGCCCTGGACCCAGGGTCAGTAAAATTTTGTTACCCAAATAGTGCCATGAGTGCCACGAGACGTTCTGATCGAGGGTCAGTAAAAAAATGTGACCCGGTTACTGCCATCGGTGCCACGAGATGTCCGGGACGAGGGTCAGTAAAAAAATGTGACCCGATTACTGCCATCGGTGCCACGAGACGTCCGGGACAAGGGTCAGTAAAAAATGTGACCCAATTACTGCCATCGGTGCCACGAGACGTTCTGACCAAGGGTCAGTAAAAAAATGTGACCCAATTACTGCCATCGGTGCCACGAGACGTTCTGACCAAGGGTCAGTAAAAAAATGTGACCCTACTAGTGCCATCGGTGCCACGAGACCTTCTGACCGAGGGTCAGTAAAAAAATGTGACCCAATGAATGCCATCGGTGCCACTGGTTGTTCTGACCCCGGATCAGTAAAAATTTGTTTACCGTGGCAATGCCATCAGTGCCATGTACCGCTTTGATGGGGGATCCGGTGGAAAATATGACCCATGCAATGCCATACGTGCCACGGATCATTTTGAAGCAGAGGGAATGCCATTGGTGCCACCAATAATTTCCGGGAAAATAATGTCCGAATAGTGGCACCAGTGCCACGAAACATCTCGCTATCCCTTATTACACAATGGGTTTCTGCACGTGACGTGCCACCGGTGCCAGTGCCATCAATGCCACCAATTCAACCGAAGTTGACTTGGGCCTTCCCAGGGATGCCACGAGTGCCATGGACGCAATTCAAAAACCTTTTTTTTGTTTTTTGGTGGTGGTACATTACTAAAATATGCGAGACGACGTGCTTTACATGTATTCAAAAAAAAAAACACCCCCTGCAGCAGATAGGCAGGGGGCGTTTTGGGCGAGCGCAAGGCCGGAGACATGGACACCGAGTTGAGTGGGCCACAGCGACAGGACAGCGAAGTGGGCACCGAGTTGAGTGGGCCACGGCAAGGAGAATGTGGGGCAGAGGGGACAAAAGGAGGGAGGAAACGGCCCGTGCTTTGACTACTTGTTGTTGTTGTTGTTGTTGTCGTCAAAGCTGGCGTTGGCATCTTCATCAATCTCCTTCGCGGTCTTGGGCTTACACTTGGGCTTGGAATCTTTCTTGCCCTTGCCCTTGCCATCTGCCCGTTTCTTCGCCATCTCCTCCGCATTCTTGGCGTGGATGGCGGCCGCTCTCTCTGCGTCCTCCTTGCGCTTCCGCCGCGCTTGAAGGACTGCCGCTGGAAGATCCTTGTCGTCGTTGTCCGAGGCACCGGCCTTGGAAGGGCTTGTGGTGGGCTTGGTGCCACCGCTGCCACTGGCCGTCTTGCTGGCACCCGTGGCACCCGGCTCGTCGTCCGAGTCTTCGATGAACGCAACGCTCTTCGGGACCTTCTTCTCAAGCGGCTTGGGCTTGGGGCGCGCGTGTTTGAAGAGGGGCTCGTCCTCAGCCGCATCTGCCGTCTCCCGCTTCCGCTTTTCCTTCTTCTTCTCCTTCCCTCGCCCCTCTTCCTTCAGCTTCCGCGGCCGCTTCGACTCCTTCCCCTTCCCCGACTTCTTCTCCTTCCCACCCTGCTTCAAGAGGGCCGCCACTGCCGGGGGTGCCACCGGTGCCACCGATTGCTTGGCCTTCTTCTTGCGTGGCGCGGGGGTCAGGTCCCGGTCCTCGGTGTCTTGCTCTTCCTCTTCGTCGTCGGCCGGCCGCTTGCGCTTGTTGGATGGGGAGGGTGGGGCCGCAGCGTCTTCGTCGTCGTGCTCGGACGGGGTCTCTTCTGCCTCGTCCTCACTCTCTGGCGATTTCCGCTTCCTCCCGCCCAATTTCTTGGTGGTCGGCTTGGACTTCGACTTGGCCTTCAGCGCCTTCTTTGTGTCCCCCTTCTTCCACACCCTGAACTCCGCCTGCACCGCCTCCTGCTCGTTCGGGTCGACATCCACCCACTTGAGCTCGCCGCTCAGAATTCGGTCGTACAGCATCTGAATGACCGACACCGCGCCTGTCCTCATGTTGGACAGGGGCATCATCTCGACGGTGTTGGGCCACCCTTCGAGCCGGACTCCGAGCTGGCCGATGCAGACACGACGGTAGTTGGCGTATTGCATAGTAGCGGTGGCCACGCCGGTCTTCTCCCCTGGATAAAAAATGTATTAATAGGTGAATAAATAGGAGGTAGAATTAAGAGGGTGACTCACGGAGGGACTTCTCCATCCACTTATTGACATAGGACCTCTTCTCGGTCGTAGTCATCTTGCCGGTGTCCTTGCAGGGCTCCGCCTTGACAGGCTTAAGCGTGACGTTGGGGTTGGGTTTCAGGACCTCGGACTTGAGAACAGGCTTGCTGGTGGCCCACGCGTTGTAGGATGAACCGAATGTCGCCGCGTCGATGTCATGGACGTCCTTGAAGAAGCCGAGGCTCCGAGGAGTGCCGACGACAGCAGTGGTGATGGTGTCGGAAATGTGGCCCGCACTGAAGACGGCGAACACTTTGACATTTGTTCGCTTCTCGGCAGAACGGAACTTCAAAATCAAATGTTAGCCATCAGTGCCACCGTTGCCACGGGAACAATTTAGAAACTCACCGCTTTCTCAACACTATTTGCGAGGGAGGTGACATCTTGGGCAGCGGAGAGGTCGTTGGCACGGGTTCCTGACTCCTTGCTGACGTGGGCTGCGAGGTACTCCGTCTTGAGTTCCTCGAGTGCGGCCGGTGTCCACCGCGGCTTGCTCAAAGTCTTGTCTAACAGCATCTCCTGCTTGACAAGTTTGGAAATGTCGGGCATCGAGACCTTGACCTCCCTCCCTGTTGAAAAAAAAGGTTAGTACTGGTGTGCTGTGGAGGAAACAAAGCGCACCATCCGAATTGATCTCCTGGGTCCGCTTCCAAATCAACGCGGACCACTTGTTGTACTTGCGGGACTTCTCCTGCTTCTTCCACTTGTGGAAGTGGACAAGTGCCTTGCGGCACTCGTCCTCATCCAGGTGGAGCTGCTCGGAGAGCTCCGCTGCGCACGCCTCCAGCTTTGCGTCCTATTCGCACACCTCCGCGTCCAGCACCGCCCTCGCCTCGTTCACCGCCTTCAGCCTCGCTGCCGTCGTGTTCACCTCCGCCGTCGATTTCCCCTTGCCCTTCGGCGGCTTCGTCTTCTTCGATGTCTGGGGCTGCTGCAGCGCATTGGGATGTTGCTCGCGGTGAGTGGCACCGGCGCCCTCGCCATCGCCGTCGGACTCGCCGTTGGCGTCGGGATCGGAGTCGCTGCTGCTGTCGCTGTCGCTGCTGCTGCTGCTGCTGCTGCTGTCGCTCTCATCGTCATCGTCGTCGCTGCCATCCGCGACCATGATCTTGATTGGCGGGGTAGATGCTGGCTGGCTGGGGGGCTCCGGGGAGACGGTGCGTGAAGGTGCTGGCTGCGTTTCCTCATTGTTGTTGGCAGGGGTGGCAGGTGGCACTTGTGGCACTGTCGTGTCCTCAGCGGGGGCTGATGGCACCGGTGTTGGCTCGTCTGGTGCATGGGGGCTGGAAGGTGGCACCGATGGCACCGACTTGTCCTGCGCATCGTTGGTGGGGGGACTCGAAGGTGGCACCGGTGGCAGCCTGCAGGGGGGGAGGATGATGAGGGATCTCAGGACGGATGGCTGCTGGATGATGGATCCAGCGATGAGGATGAGGGACCTGATGCTGAAGGAGAAGAACTGTCTGCAGTGTTGGAAGGGGTAGCATCACTAGGAGTTGACAGGGAGTGAGACTTTCAAAGTCGTGATCGAACAGTGGCACCAATGGCACTTGAAGTCACCACCACTGGAACACAAAGAAAATGCTTATACATGTTCTGGTCAGCAATACTCTTTGTTGAAAGCTCTCTTAGTGATCCTAGGCTCAGTGTTGTGTGGCACCCATGTTATTCCTCTTTTCATTCTTTTTGGGATCCAACCTTGAAATGGTGGCGTATTTTTCCCCATAATCCACCATCCAAATGATCTGTGGCACCAGTGGCATTTTTAAGGTATTTCCCTCGATCCAATGGTCCGTGGCATCCATGGCATAGGTTGGGTATTATTGATCCCCTAATCCAGTGTACAAATGATCCGGGGCATCAATGGCATTTTCTAGCTATTATTCCCCCCTGATGCAGCATCCAAATGACCCGTGGCACTGATGGCACGGCTTTGGTATTATTTTTCCCCTGGTCCAGCGCTGAAATCTTTCGTGGCACCGATGGCATTCCCTGTCCTGCTTCAAATTGATCCGTGGCACGCATGGCATTGCATGGGTCATATTTTCCACCGGATCCCCCATCAAAGCGGTACATGGCACTGATGGCATTGCCACGGTAAACAAATTTTTACTGATCCGGGGTCAGAACAACCAGTGGCACCGATGGCATTCATTGGGTCACATTTTTTTACTGACCCTCGGTCAGAAGGTCTCGTGGCACCGATGGCACTAGTAGGGTCACATTTTTTTACTGACCCTTGGTCAGAACGTCTCGTGGCACCGATGGCAGTAATTGGGTCACATTTTTTTACTGACCCTTGGTCAGAACGTCTCGTGGCACCGATGGCAGTAATTGGGTCACATTTTTTACTGACCCTTGTCCCGGACGTCTCGTGGCACCGATGGCAGTAATCGGGTCACATTTTTTTACTGACCCTCGTCCCGGACATCTCGTGGCACCGATGGCAGTAACCGGGTCACATTTTTTTACTGACCCTCGATCAGAACGTCTCGTGGCACTCATGGCACTATTTGGGTAACAAAATTTTACTGACCCTGGGTCCAGGGCTCCGTGGCATGGATGGCACCATATCCATTGCAATTTGGTGTTCTGTGGCATACATGGCTGCTCCGTGGCACATATGGCACTGTTTGGTCGAAAAAAAAAGACCAAACAAAGCCAGGTATATATGGGGTGGCGGCGCCGCCACGGCTCGGCCAGGTGCCACAGCTGCCACCAAGAGCTCGTGCTGGCACGATGCCACCCTCAATAACTATTGACGGGACTTGGGGGGGTAGTCCCGTCGATAGTTATCGAGAGGTGGCGGTATTTTCAGGTGATCCCATTGATGACAGTCCGAAACCTGCAGGGATACACCACGGGGGGACGGGTGGCACTAGAGCCTGAAGAAGGCTGAAGTACTCGTGCGAGTCGCAAGAGAACGGCTTGGAGTGTCCCAGGACGTGCCACTTGCGGCTTGCAGATTGTGACGGTGTACTCTGGGCATTTCCAAGGCAGACATGGCTCATGCCTGTATATAGTTTATGTTATCTTGGATCACATGCATCTGTGTAGTTACGTAGCTTAGATCATGTGATCCGTGCCAGCTTTCCCATGTCTTGCCCGGACTTGAAACCTGTTCGATGTCTGGTCCGAGCACCACATCACAAATAAATGGAGTCTTATGTGTCTCCTGCGTTCTCCGCTCGTATCCCGGCACGACAGAGATTCGTGGTGTGCGCTAGCCGAACCTGGAAACCTTTGAGGTTATCCCGACTCACCAGCAACTTGAATCCGGCTGATCGAGCGAGCGCCATATCATGATATGGCGATCCTTGTGGTCTTCAACAATGCTCTTGGGCTATGCTTTCCTGACTCAATGCCCAACGAATTGATCGGGAACGCATTGAGCTGGCACGCTACCTGCCCTTCGAAATTGCCAGGACTCGTCGTGCGGATCGACTTCGGTGAAGCTACCACGAGTACGGTAATGCACTTGATCGCCACCAACGCAAGCATGCAGTACGCACAATACATTGTCGCAACGCACACCCGGCATCTCACTGCGACCGCGCAGTACGCACATCATCCGGACGCGGGCGTGCTCAGTAGCAGAGCCACTGCTCGAGTGTGCTGTGGGCGCTCAGCTATTCAGCGATCCGGTGCACGATCCCTTTGTCTCGCATTATGCAGCAGGCACTTCATGCCACTCGCTTTCTCGAGGGTGCCGTGCGTAGGGCCGAGCGGAGGACGGACATCGTGGCATGCGAGCGCCTCAAGTGATCCATGGTCCATATTGGCTGTCCCGGACACATTGCATGGGCACATATGTAGCAGTGCGCGGGATGTTCGCATAACTCAGCCTCCTACGCTGTCCTTCACACCCGTTGCGTCAACAAAGTACGGACCGAGGTCTTGTCCCCACTTGCCGAGGATGGTCTTCCTTTCCTTGCACACCGTTTATATACATCCCCTACACGAGAACTTCACGGGCGTATTTACTGCAGCACGCCTTGTTGTAGGCAGTTGCCTCCCCTAAGCGCAGAAGAAAAGCAAGCTTCTCGAGTGGAGGAGAGGATGGAAGCTAGGGAAGAAATCCGTGAGCGCGAGGGGATTACTGCACCGGAGAACCGTGAGTGCGATGATATTGCTGCACCGGTGGTCCGTGAGCGCGATGTATCGCTGCACCGGAAGCTTCTCCCTTCAGAATCACTGTTGGCTACTTAGTGCTCCTGGACCTTCGATGTTTCCGAGAAACGCCTGTCTGCATGCCACCGAACGTGCGCCGTTCACTGCACTGCACGTGCTTTTGGAGAAAGGGCAAGTCTGCAGAGCCACAAACTGCATTCAATCCACCTCTCCATCTCCTCTTTTGCTCTCTGGTCCTACCCCCCAATAAAAATTTCCCCGTGGTTCGTCATGACCGGATTGGGTAATTTTTCGTCGAGCAGTCTGGTCCCATAGTTGGATCCCGAACAGCACGAAGAAAAAGTGGGGGGCTGTAGGGGATGTATATGTATATATCCCCCCGAGCTGAGCCCAGGCGCAGGGCTGAGGACAGAGGCAACAGGGAGTGTATGGAACATGCCTCCCTGGAGTCGAGGGCAGAGCAAGGAGCATATGGAACATGGCTCCCTGAGCTCACCTACAGCGAGGAAGGACAACAGTCACCAAGCATGCATCACTCAGCAGTGCAGATGGAGGGCAGGAGGGGTGACAGAGTGGAAGAGAGACACCCAAAAAATTTTCCCTCCTGCTCGGGAGCTTTCGGTCGGGTCTGGGGGGCCATTGTGATTTGCGGCATGGATTGCTGGTTCCAAGGCATGTCTACCTTGCACATGCGGGGGGCTCTGTGACGGTGTACTCTGGGCATTTCCAAGGCAGACATGGCTCATGCCTGTATATAGTTTATGTTATCTTGGATCACATGCATCTGTGTAGTTACGTAGCTTAGATCATGTGATCTATCTTTTACTTGCAATCAACCATGATATAGCGAGTCGGCGATCTCTGGCGAACCACCCTCGGTTAGACCCCCTGCTTGCCTGAGCATGCGTATAACTGCTTCCCGTGTCTCCTAGGTCACAGGAACCCTAGCGAGGGTAACACACTTCCTCGCCGATGGGTTACAACGGCGGTGAGAGCCTGAGTCGACTCTCGCCCATCTGATTCATCCCGGGCTAGCGAGTGCTATTGCGATCCTAGCCCAGGCACGTCCTCGGTCAGCGAGTGCTCTTACGAACCTGCCCTCGGACTCCCCAGAATGGTGAGGCCTAAACGACCCGCATCACACAGATGGTGGTTGCTGGAAATGGATTCGGCCACTGAGATAGAGGGTAAGGCGAAGTCGGGGGTGGGATGGTGGTGGTAGTGATACAAGGGCTTCGGGAGCAGAGCCATTGTTCTGCGCCGTTGATGGCCGCTTTTCACGTGACATCCCAATTTGGGCATGCTATGGGGCGGCTTAAATTCCGCCCGTGACGGGCATGGCGCACATCCTTATTCAGTTCGTCTGCTCGCACCCGACATTACGGCTTCTAGTCGCACCATACAGATATCACTGGTGGCACCCACCGGACGGATTGCATTGGCTAGACGGAAGTTTTTCTTGGCCTACTTAACGGCAAGGACCATAGCACTCGAGAGTGCTAGTGATCCCCGATCAATGTAACGGCTCTGGCTTTAATGGAGCCGACACATGGCTGGAATGAGGGGTGGCTCGCGATTGTATTTAAACCTCACAAACGGACTGGGGTTAGTCTCCGTGCTTAGTCCCTCCAGTTCGCTTTTTTTCGCCATGTCGCTCCCACCTTTGGACACAATCACCGGGTAGCTCAATTTCTCTCTTCCTTGATTCCGAGCTGAAGTCAATTGGCAGAGCACTCCTTGTGGGAACCTGGGCGAGCTCCGTGAGTTCTGTGCGGTTTTAACGCGTGCTGAGACCCACAGCATTAGCTTCTCTACACGGCCGAGGTGATCCAGTTGATGTACTACTTCCAGCACTTCAAAACCGACGACTGGAGACTGAAGGTATGTCTTGCCCTCTGGGATGCGCTCCATCTTAAGCTCCCTCTTGTTCAGTCGCTGGTAGCTGTTGCGTTCACTGTTGACACAGTGTCATGGCTGGGGGATTGTGCCGCTGTGTATCTCGTACTAAGCGTTTCATGCGCTTATCACATTTAACAGCCAGAGCAGATCTGATCGCGATACATAGTATACGATAACTCATGCTGGTATCACTCCGATTTACAATGGGCGGAGCCGTTCATTTACCTTTCTCTCTCAGGCGACCTGGCGTATCTTTCTAAAGGGAACTGGGTGCGTCTTTTAGTTCGTATGGACCTCGATTTGCCATACTAAACCTCGCGTCCCCAGGCCTTTCCACTATATATCATGACCACATGTATCGTCGCCATCCTGGCCCAGAGCTTCTTGATCGCCCGATACTGGCTCTTGTGCGCCGTGCATCCACACCTTTTCACGTGTTCTCACTTTACTTCTACCTCCAGTACCAGAAACACGTTGTTAGTAGTTGTCATGGGTGTTCTGGCATTTTCTTCGGTACGTACGATCTTTTTCAACAAGTCCAACGTTGGCCGACACTACCATCCGAAACCAGTTTGGTGGCGGGTTCGCATCGGGTGTGATACTCGCACTCTTCCCGGGGCTGGAAGCCCGCTCGAATATCCGCGCCACTGCACCGTGTGTCACGCTTCTGTTTACTGTCTGAGAAGCCAAGAACTCATTGTCGTTGTCCAGTGTGTGGGTGTCCACGCAGCTTTCGGCGGACTTTTTGATCGCATTGGCACTCATCTGGGAGTTCCACAAGGTAACATCGACCTTCATAGTTAGCCAGCGCCGGTACGTGCCCACTGGCTCGGGCCCGGTGTTTGATCATGAGTAATGCTGAATATGGGGCTACAGAATCACCAACGGGCTCAACCGAGTGATCATTCTGACCGAGTAACAACAATTTTAGTGGGAGTGGGACTCGTCCAGTCCCACTCCATCACTTATAAAGTGCGACTCAGTCCCATTAATGGGACTCAACTCTGTCACGGAGTGCGACTGATGCACTGATGGCAGTGATGCGTAACCGTGAAGCATGGAATACGGCATTGTATTACGGTCACGGTACCGTGTCTGTGGAGCTTCCGTGACGGCAATGGCCGTCGTTTCGACGGCCGTTTTTCTAACATCTGACAGGACGGGACGGGCAACGGGACGGCCGTGACGGCCGTAAAAAAAGGTTGCGTCCGATTTATTTTGCTATTCATTGCACATTTTACCCATGCATTGATTCATTTTGACTGTGATATATCATTGATTGAATGTTATCTTCTTATTACCGCGCCAACTGACCCTTTTGACTATGCAAACATTGTGGGGTTGAACCTCGGCAATCCGGCAATCATCTGGGGGCTTGGCCGAAAATTCCAATAAAATGTATTTGTCCTCGGATTCTGGCTCCAAAAATGTGGAGCTGCACCCAAAAGATTGTCTCCTTACGCTCGTTGCTGGCTGGATCCTTGCACGAAATAGTACCCTGCCTGCTATGTTTTAAACCTCAAATTAAGTCACCCATTTCAACAGCCATCACGCCCGTCATTCGACGTGCCGTTATTCGTTGACGGGACGGGCACGGCACCTGTTTGATGGGTGCCATCGAACCGTCGTGACGGTTACAGGCGGAGGCCCTAAAGCCGTCGGCTAACCAGTCGCACTCGGGAAACCGAGTCGCACTTTTGATGGACAAAAGTGCGACTCGAACACATCAGTGCGACTCAGCGAGTCCCACTCCCACCATTCTTGTATATACTCATTCTGACCGTGCAAACTGGCTCCGCGACCTCAGTGATTGCGCTCGCAGCTCTCATCACGTACGCATAATTTGTCCACCCGTGGCATCTACGCAACCAATCTAACCGTACAACGCAGGTACCTCGTCCAACCCGACACCAACAGTGTGTTCCTTCAGTCATTGTAAGCCAAGCTTCTCACACATCCATTCTAGTGGACATTGGCGTTATGTACAATCTTGGTCGTGTCTACATGCTCAGCATGGTGCCTCGCCTGTCCCTTTGTATTTGCACCCACTTACCGTAGCCAGTTGCTGAACCTGAACATTCGCACGTCTGGAAAGAGCGGCACGAGCAGAGGCGGGTCATCAAGAACCCCCACTGAGGCGCCGTCTTCGATCGTATTGGCCGGCCTTGACGCAACCGTCGAGGATCTTGGCGGCATCCGTGCGCCGCGTCGTTGTCGTCGCATTCCATCCACAACGCTGACTCGTGTTCGCATACATAGATGTCCACCGTACAGCTGTCGTACGCTGTCCCGCCAATCCTCCGTGACTGCGTGCTGATTCGCTTTGCAGGTGCAGATCAAGGATAAGCCCAGCAATGAAGATTTCAAAAGCAGTGTAAGGAGCCTGACGATGCAGCGTCGCTTTTCCGCTGACGTTCTGCTCTTATGTCCCACCTTGAAGGCCAGGTGAACTACCCGATAGAGACCTACAGGAGAGGTGTAAGCACTTTCAGCCTATGCTCTCCTCTGCGTATTTGACCAGAAATCGATAGTCTGGCAAAAGCTTTAGTGACAGCAGCCCGCCAGAAGCAATCAAAATGTCCGACAATCTGAAATACGCGCCACAGAAAGAATCAGAAAGTTTATGTTGAATGATCTTACGTGTCCCGGGCTTCTGTGGGCAGAATTCATACTAATTCATATCGACCTGGTGTATTCTGTCTCAGATTTTCACTACCCGTTAGAAGTACCTTAATGACTTATCATATGCCCTTGAATATACTCTTATATGAAATTCTCTACTTGAGGTGCATTCTTTCGCATTCTCACTTCTCCTTACTTCTTCGGCTTTCCTTCAAGACCCACCTGTCGGCCTTTTCCCCCGGATAACGGTCCCTGGCTTGCTTGCGGATTCTCTGTCGGACCGATGTTATACTCTGATCTCCGCTCCCCTTTATTTGCTCGCGCTGCGACCCTCCTCAGCGCACGTCTCCACGTTTTCGCGCTACTCTGTCTACCTGTGACTCCCACATCGCTATCCTTTCCCTCGCCTTTCCTTCCGGATCGTTTTCTCCCAGCCAACTCCCAGTGCTATCCGAAATCCACCTCTTCCGGCTGCCCTCCATATTTCGCAACAACCAACCTTTCGATGATACTCCGTCTCTGCTTCGTTTCCTCTCCAGTCGCCTTTCATTCTCAATTCCCCGGGGAGTCCAACAAAACATTCTTTCCTTCCCATGTTCTTCTCCCACAGAGCATTATACATCAGGGAAACACCACTCGCCTATATCGCACTACCGAGAGTCCCGTAGAGCAGTAGGCTCAGATCCATGTACCCTCTAACATAGAGGGTACATGCTCTATCAAAGATCACTGTAGATCCCTAGATCCGTAGATCGGTAGGGCCATAGAGCACTGTAGAGCGATGTAGAGCATGTGTTTCTATGGTAGAGCGCCCATAGAAACGCGCTTAATGCTCAATCAAGCGGCGTCGCATGCGGTCCGATGCGGAAGATTAGGGCCCTGTTTATAATTCCCGAGGCATTTATAAACAGTTTTTAAAGTTGGGTTTATAAACAGGGTGTTTATAAACTCGTTTATAAACACCGCACGGAAAATATGCTAAAATGTGAGCAAGTCTACTTCCCTTTCCCACATCGTGTTTCCGGCCGGATTTTTCCCTCTCCTCACAGTGCTCTCCGCCTGTTCTGACTAGTTCGCAAGACTTCCAACTGCCCTCGCCCCTGCAATGGGCTTATCCGAAAGCAAGTCCCGGAAAAATAGCAGGGTAATGTCCCCGCCATCGTGATGAGGGTCAATCAATGTCGCACCAAGCACTGAGAAAGCGTTCGACGAAGGATCCGGTGGATTTTCGGCATTTAGAGCGGTAAGTCCAGTCTGAAATTGAAGCACCGTGGAAATGATGTAGTACGGACGGGGTTTCCAGGCGCTTCAATTGCGACCCGAGCGGCATGTCTCAGGTCATCAACCCATTGAGTGAGAAGTGCATTCGGCCCCCCATTGCCGGTGATAAGGGAACGGAGAACTTCAACGACTTGTTCCAACCCAGGCCGCGGGACTTGAAACAGATGATAATATCCTCGCCGGCAGAGGTTCGGCATTGACCAAAGGAGCGCCCGATATCATGGCTGACAACGGTCTTGCAGCAACCCTTTTCGTCTACTTCCTTCCCATCAGGAGCGTATCCGAAAAAATTATGATGATCGCCGATCGGGATGGTGTCCGGCAGGTTCTTGAGAAGCCGCAGTAAATCTTTTGGCTCCTCCTGGTAGTACGTGACTCCGGAGCAAGACATTACGGGAGTGTAGACAAGCCTCGAGAGTCGAAGACAGTAGCAAGACAGCGAGAATTTTTTTACCCGGAGATATGCGGCACGTGACTGTATAGAATTATAAACCGGCCCTGGGAGCCCGACCATTTAAAAACCGGTTTATAAACCGGTGTTTAAAATTCAACATGGCCCTCCGGGCACCCCTGGAACCTGCACGTGGGTGCGGACGAGCGGGCTTAAACCCTAATAAGGAAATGTTCGCGTTACCATATCGGGACACGGATTTTCAAAAGACTTGTTGGAGACCTGAAACCTAAAGGTTCCAGGAACAATGTTTACAAACCGGAGATATAAACAGAGCCCTACGGAAGATGTAGAAAATCACGCGTGAACAAGCGGGATGAGATATGAAAACATAGATATATTTTGGACAACGCGCTGACGACGGGTACAAGGTATGTAGCGTACAGGACAAAGCCCACGAAACTCAGCGAACCAAAACCAATTTTCATTGGGCCAAGGAGATCGAGGTTGCGCCTCTTGACACTGTCCCGTGGATCTTGCCTGGCAAGCCAGTGAGCAGGAGCTGGCATGGATCTGGAAGATAGCAACGTAGCTTGAAGGGATTTTGAAGAGCAGGTTCACGGAAGCTTGAGGACACGGAAGAAAAGTGAAGCGAGGAGGGGAGTGTCGGCGGTCTTGCAGTAGCTTTGAAACTAAATTCTTGCAACGTTTGGGAGACCTTAGTGATGGGGATCCAAAGGCAGTAGAGACGAGCAAAGGGGACCCTTCATGGTGTTTGGGAGAGTGTTGCGTCTAAGTGGCAGACTTGCAGTCTTGGGGAGAGAGCTTGCGCAGGCCAAATAGGCAATAGGACAAGACGGGGTCCACGAGAGTGAAATGTGGGTAGGCGGAGCTGAAGACTAGGGACTCAGAGGACTGGAGGACTTCTGTGGGCAGGGAACAGTAGGGAGAAGATGGAGGGGGAAAGTCAAGACTTGCTGACTTGGATTGACACACCGCGAGGTACTTATTTGAGTGATTGCGCAACCGTTCTTCTCACGCACGGACCGCGAAGACATGAACACGTACGCGTTCGCCTCCATCGAGAACAGGATGCGATGGCGCACCAGGAAGAATGTGGTCGAGGGGAGGAGCAAGGCGCGATGATAGACGACATGTCTCTATGTGTGCTACCCGAGACATGTCGGCTCTATCGGCCTCTACTTCGTGATCCGTGATCTATGCCGGAGCCGGGTCTCTTCCTGTCCAAAAGCCGTTTCCTGATGTATGGTGGTCTTGAGGACCTTACTACAGACTTTTGACGGCTATCTTTTGATCTTGTACAAGCTGAAAAAGACCGAAAGACAGCGCCAAACTGTCACAAGATCAAAACACCGAAAGCTGAGAGCCGGAAATCACAAGCTCACATTTCCGGCTAAAAGCATATTCTTTTCCACGGTTTTCGGACCATTTGTGGCCATGATTGGCCATCTTGAGCAACAGGATGCATGGTCCAAGCCTGCAATTCCGCCAAGGTGGGGCAAATGCAGCATTTTGGACCAGTCAATTGAGGAGAAAAGATCAAAAAGATCGCCAGATTTACGTTGAAATGCTGTAGTATTGTTGATGATGAGAATGACGGTCCCTAGACGATCATATCTTCCGATCCTCGACAATACCGAAGATATGCCACATTCAACAACAATCGCGGTTGTTTAGACGTTGCCTGTTGACTCCCCGTTCGTGGTTCTGCCCGTGCGATTTCTGGCGAAAATTGGTGGGTCAATTCATGTCGAAAGCGTACCACAGTCATGACGATAGAGTGCGGGAATGGTCGACATAGATGTTGCGCGACACAGGTCTTGATTCAGTAACTTGTCTACTCTCCACTGGTTAACCAGACCAAAATGCGGATTGAAGTTGACTATCGGCTATCGTGGGCAGGTTGGGCGACGTCGCCGCGCTTGCGTGGTGTTGACTACCTGCAAAGAATAGCGGACTTCTAGAGTTGAGCGTTGCCATTTGAGTAACTGTGTATGAAGTCAGAATTTGGGCAGGAATAAAGGCCATATGCGCACAGTTTGCCTAGCACGAGGAACCTGGTGATGTTGAGTACAAGTACGTAGAAACGACAAGATGGCAGACGAACAGAATGAAATGATAATAAAATTGCTGCTAATTGAGCTAAAGGATGATCTCAAGTATGCCAGTGGCACTCGTGAGCGCACCGGTTTCGCCGCTCAGGTGAATCGATCGGTTGAGGATCCCCGTTGTGTCTGCGAATGTGGTTTGTCTTTTACGTCGCCAGAGCTGCGGCACGATAATGTCAGATGATGTGAGGTTCAAGGACGAGGACCTACAATTCCAGTCAAAGCCAACGTGATGAGCACATCGCGCGCGACACTTCCGACTGACCAGACCTATGAAATAGAATTTTACTGCATGCAACAATGGCAGCGGCGCTCGACCTACAGTAACTGCGCCAGACAGCGGAAGCAAAGACGCAATGTGCCAATGTGCAATGTTGAACTGCAGGGGTTGTAAAAAATCGCAACAAGTACCTTTCAAAGCTCTTACCTTGATTGCGGACCAGTACAATCCAAAGAGTTGCGTGAATACGCCCTAGAACAAATATAGCACATATACTGTCCAAAATTTATTGACTGGTTACATCACTATGGTAACAGGTTTTTTTCAATGCATCTTGCCTGTTTTGCACAAATGGCTGACACTTTTGGAAGATGGGTTACAACAATTTTGCATACTGGATTATTTCCTTCAAATCAACAGTCACGCGTCACGCACCCCTGTGTCGATCCCGAAATTTAGTCGCGGTCACGCATCACGCAGGCCTCTGTCAAACCTCCTGAGTGTCACACCAAGCCCAAAATTGCCTGAAAGACATAAAAAAGAGAAAATTTCGTTGTGAAATGTCGAAATTTTTGGGGTGTCACCCCAAAATTCGGCCGGTGTCGAACTGTCGAATAGGTAAAACCGGTCACGCATCATACCCTCTGTCGATTTGAAGGAAATAATCCAGTATGGGTTGCAAATTTTTGTTCAATGGTTGCAACTCTTGGCTCATTGGTTCCAACTCTTTGCTTGTTGGTCACAACTCTTTGCTTGTTGGCCACAACTCCTTGTTCACTGGTTGCAACAGTATACATTAGGGGGTGACAACTCATAGGTGCACTGGTCACAACTTCAAGGCGGTACTCGAGTTTGGTTCCAACTTGCATATTTGATCCCCTTGATTGCCGAAGCTGATCGCAATTCGGAATGGCAGGGTCGACTACGACCTTCCCGAAGCCACTGCGGTCAGCCACCACCGGGTGGCAGGGTTATACATAACAACTTCCCATTTGGAAGGTGACCACTCTCATTTAGCTTCCACACCATTTCAGTCAAAGAACTTGGACAATATACCAAATTCTGATCTGGTACAGCGAAGACGACTGATACATGTGTGTGCTGAGTGTGGAAAGGAACATTAGAGTGTTTGCGGTGAGCCACCGGTGGCAACTGGTGGCTCCTTTTGTGAATTCCCCTCGAGGCCATTCGGCTTGAGCTAGCCACTATTTCATGCTCCCATTGGGAGCTCTAAATAGTGGCTCCAGCAGCCCTCAATGATTATGTTTGGCTGAGGAAAAATTAGCCACCAGTTGATCTGGTGGCTCACCGCAAACGCTCTATTGGCCCGTCTTTGAACCTCTTCCCAATCCATGGAACTCATAAGGGGATCAAACTTTGGAAATACTGCCCCACTCTGGGTATAGGTGTTACGCAACTCACAAGGCGCTGGTGGTGTGGAAAGGAACAACCACCAAGAGGAGCGGGTTGAAGAAAGTCAAGTCCGGAGACCTTGAAAGTGATCGGTGACTACAAGTTGAACTAGTTTGGAGGCCAAAGACAACACAGGTAGACTATACGATGCTGTTTCAAACTCAGTGCTTAATCCTCATAGCAAAGCACCCATTTTGGGAGAATGTTATTGGCTCGGGGAAGCGGGCCGCAGTCGGGATATTCCGGATTTCACGAAACTTTGAATGTCGTGCACGCATTTCCTTGCCAAATACATGATCTTGGGCGAGAAGGAAGGAGATGTACCAGAAGCATCTTGAGTGCAAGATTCAACAGAATTGGTTCCGTCAAGAATATTCTGTTCATAATTCAATTCTGGTTCCTGCCGAAATATCAGCTCTGAATGATAATTCTTCCATACACGCATCCAGCAACCGTCTAAAAATCAGGAAAAATGCTTACAGACGGTTTGTGGAACCAAGCCGGAAGCCTCTGCCGCCGAAGGTGTCCCGGGAAGGAGACAGCCTTAATATAGCCTAGGCGATGGAGCTCTCGCATCCTACCGTTTCTCAAGCCTCGATGATCATGATGGAAATCATAAAGGACGTACTTGGTTGCAGTAGGCAGTGGATATTTCCCCTGATTGACCGCCTTTGTGTCCTCAGCCCAAGCTTCCTGGTGTACCTATCGAGAATGTGGTGGCGCAGGATCAAAACAGTTGGGCAACGTACCTCAGAAGTTGGATCGAGAACATTCGCTTTGATGTCCTCCATCAAGTGAGCATTCATTTTCTCCTTTCGCGACCGAGCGGCCCCTCCCACCGAGTCGAATCCGCCACCGAGCCCCGGGGCCGAAGGGAGGGACGGTTCCCCGCCGATCTTGGAGCCGACCTTCGTTGATTCAGGCACAGAGCAAAGAAACACAGCATATGGACACACCGCAGGAGTCGACGTTGAAACAGGAGAATTCTATGGTACATAAGCATGGGACGGAGAGGGCCGGCGTTCAACGTACAAGCGCACCTGCCTCGTGCTGCATGCCACGACAGGTACAGACACATAAAGCGAGGAGTATAACATGTGCTTCCACGTTCCCCAGGGCAGTTGGAGGACAGAACTTGCGACAAGATCCTTTAAATGGGTAGTCACTGTTTGTACAGCGACTGAGGTCGCTCCAGCTGACCATCTGTGTCTCAAATGATCACTTTGGTCGAAACCTCGCAGTGGGGGACAGTCAGACTTACATTTTGTATGCTGAATGCACGAGTTGGGCAAGAGAAGAGCAGGTAGAGAAAGAACGAGAGTGAAATAGATAGATGAGAGGTGAATGCGGGAGTGAAGAAACGGATGTCGTTGTATTGTTTGCTCTCGCATCCTGGCCGTCTGTACAGTCTAAGTCAGCAAATCGCGCATAAGTCACGAGGGTCCTGGAACGGAGGACACCGCAGCCAACATCTCAACAACCCACCATTCCTACCTATGCCTATAATGATGTATTTAACATTCCAGAGTCACCTTTGGGCCAACTCCTATTCCGAATATGAAGAAGCTAGTACATTACGCAACTGACAAGGGAAGTGTGCCCCAAAGGGAAATTTAAGTTGAGCATCAAGATGTCACCCAGACCGAAGGAGATGTGACCATAGACCGCGCGAATTGTAACCTCAGGTCTGAGATGTGATCCATTGTGGATGCAACCTTGTAAATGTCAACCATTTTTCAGGTGCAACCATTTTGCAAATGAAGATGTAATTCACCACCGGCGAGATGAAACCATTATAGGTGCAACCTGTACACCAAAACCCTGAGACCTTTTGCTAATTATTGGACAGTATATCACCCATAAACAATGAATATAAGATGAAACATGAGTTGCAGGACCTACAAGGCCAATTGGGACAGGAAGCCAGAGCTACTTCGTGAGACGCCAAATGTGCCAAATGTAGAAGCCTTGGGCCATCCCGGAATCTACAAATATTTGTCGCGCGCTGAGATGGTTGTCTTTCGATTTATTTCACGCCCGAATACCACTCAATAAAGGCAAGATTCCCCACGTCCAATTGAACTGAAGAATCGCATTCGGATCCCCCCAGCCGTCTCCAAACATACTCCATGGAGCTATTATGACGGTATTTATCGTCAAAAATTATGTACAGGTTACATTGTACACTCTACAGTGAACATCTACTCTTATTTGGAGCACATGAACACAGAAAAGTGGACATGAACAATCGAAATGTACAATCAACACATAACTGAAATGTCCATTGTATGAGGTACAATGTACAAACTCCATCACCACATTTGACTTTCCAAAATTGAACTGGGTGTTGATCGTTTGCGGGACTTGAACAGCTATCTAATCTAACTTGATCTTGGTGTGTTACTGCCATCATCCCAACCCAATCCCAATCCCAATCCCAATCCCAATCCCAATCCCAACTCAAACTCAAACCCAAACCCAAACCAACCCCAAGACCTCACTGGATCCTATTTAAAGGCAGAGGATAAATGAGCTTGTCTATGTCCACCCTCTGTTCCCACAACTGTATATTTGAGTAGTGCTTACTGAAATCTGACTGATATATTATCCCTTCACTATCTCTATCCATAACCTTAAAACATCGAACAGAAGATCTGTTGGCCAATAGTGATCACTGATTTTTTCCTGAAGAACATCTGCCAATCCGCAATAAATCCTCGCGCTCGGCATCATTCGAGCACGTGATCGTGTTCAATCTTGAAATATCTGTGGAACACAAAGAACAAATTGAATTAAATTAAATTTGATCCTGAGATGCCCGGCAAATTCAAGCTACAAATACAATTTCACAACACAATTATGAATGGCAAGTACACTAAAATTTCAGTGGAAGTACAAGCAAGAACCAGAAATTGTGGATAGTTTACTGGTTTCCTTGATCTCCAAAGCTCACTGACTCAGATCAATAAGTTCTTGACTGACCACAGGGATCCATAGCAGACCAGAGAACTGAGAACTCACTCTTCTGCACATTAGTCAGGAATCTGAGTGACTGATACCAGGGACGAAGTACTAACCAAATCCAACAATAAATTATCAACGGAATACATCAGATACATCTTGAAAGAAAAATGGGGCTGGACCACATTCAATTTCACTGCTATCCAGTTCATTCTGTGCCTGGTCCAAATGTGTTAGGATTAGTGCTGCCAGGTCCGGTTGGGTCCGGTTTTTTGCCAAAAAATCCGAACCTCAAACCTGACCTCAGGTTCAGTTCGGGCAATTTCTGAACCCGAACCTGACCCCGGGTCCGGTTCATTTTGAGGTTCAGAACAGGTTCAAACTTGAATATTTTCCCACGGTTCTAACAAGTAACTGTTATTGAGAAAGGATGTGTTTCAGCTTCATAACCACTAAATCAATGTTAACAGTGCCCAGACAGCAAAATAAAATTAAAAATTCCACCGCAGCCAGTCTCAGGTCTGAACTGGGTCTGAAACATCGGCAGATTGATGCTCTTGTCAGATTTTAACCTCTACAGGCAAGACATGCTTAAGAAACCCCAGTGCTTTACCTATTGGTGTCACTGCCAAGGATTTCATGATGAAAATCTTCCGAAAAAGCCACCAATTCCACCCATTTTTGCAATAGGTCCGGTTCAGATTTGTTGAGGTTTGCGGAAAGCTGAACCTAGGGGTCCGGTCCAGTCCACAGGCACCCTCTGAACCTGAAATCAGGTTTGGTTCGGGTCCGCTTCAGGTTCAGAATTGGTTCTGAACCTGACCCTGGTAATTAACTGTTCTTGAGACCCCAAAAGGGGTCCAAACATGTCTTCACATTTGGATAGATTTTGGGTGCCCCCCCAAACATGAGAGAGAAATAATAGATTTTTGGGACCGTTTTTGGCTCACAAACATCGCCAAAACATGATAAATGTTGAACTCAAAAACAAAGGGCAGAAAATCCTTGCTGTTTGGTTACGCTTTTCGTGAGCAAAAACATTTGTTCTATTTGTCCACCAACATGGCCAAGAAAATGATTGCTGTGTGGAGACCAAACTCAAGGTCTTTTGTGGGAATGAAAGGGTACTGCAAAATGATCAGCATTTCACGCTATTTCCGAACCCAAACATGGACTCCGTTTGACTTCGGAAAAGAGAAGCAAAAATCACAGATTTTTTTCGTCATTTTTCCCCACAAAAGCGTAACCAAACAGCAAGGATTTTCTGCCCTTCGTTTTTGAGCCCTACATTTATCATGTTTTGGTAATGTTTGCGAGCCAAAAACAGTCCCAAAAGTCTCTCTCATGTTTCGGGGGGTGCCCAAAATCTACCCAAACGGGAAGACATGTTTGGACCCCCTTTTTTGGGCCCCAAAAAGCCATGGGCCACCGCAGTGCCGGGGGCCACGTAATCCCTCCCCAAGACATAAAATGGCGCGCCCATCATTTGAAATGGCAGTCTTGCCGCCCACTATTCCGCCTTCAAATGTACCCCTCAAGTGATCAATTCTTGGTCTTATGTGTAAATGATTCTGTCCACTGCTGCTGGGGACCTTGCTTCTACTTGGGCTCGACTGAAGACAGCTCTCAAATGTCCGGCTGGTTTCCATGCTGGCGTCAGGTGCATAAGATCTTCAAGTACCCGAGTCTTCTTTTCTCTATCACTCTCTTCCGTCGCACGTCTTTCAAATTTCAGTCTTCGAGCTCTCTTAAACTACTCGCTAACGCCGGCCTCAAGCAAATCAATCCGTCTTCGATTCGTCTTTTACCGATCTGTCAAAATTTCCTCCCGCCTGCGACTTCTGTTCGCCGACGGACTCGTAATGCACCATGTATTTTCGTATGCCGAATGAAAGTCATTTTCCTCTTCATATCGCAACAATACTGTTGCTGCCTACGTTCCTCTGTGGAAAGCAATGGAGGTGAGTTCAAATATCATTCTCATTTAATTTAATGTCACCTACCTACCTACCTGATGGTCTTTTATGTTGTAAGTGTATTTTCACAAGAAACCAATTAACCGTTCTTTAAGCAAATGGCTCTGCTGTCATTGCGTCTGTTTGGTCTTTGCTCCCATTTATACAAACCCATTCATCCTGCTCTGCTATTCCTCTTCGTTTCAACGCTCCTGGTCTCGGCGTGTGTGTGTGAGTAATTTGACAGTGCCTCTTCATTTCCTGTAACACAGCCAACCTAATTTTCATGGACCGCAGCTTGCCGAGAGACGCGCATTTTCTCAGCTGATCAACTTGGGTGCGATAGCATGTACGATCTCGATCTTAATATTGCCCCCACGCATTTCCCTTGCTGGACGCCTTCAAATACCGGGTTCAAACATCAAGTATCCCAGAACCACACTGCTCTGTCGCGGACCGTCTGTGGAATTTGGTCGAGGATAAATTTCTTGATCCTGCTTTCCGCTTGCTCCGAATCGCCCATAGGTCTGCTTCTCTCGCTCGCCGAGCATCCCATATCAGGCGCAGTCTCGTTCAGTTAGCACATCTAGAGCAGTGTATGTCAACTTTGACAGATCCTGCGGATCGCTATCATGCCTATAGATACCAGGAGCATTTCCAAATATCACCGCCCATTTCCCTTCCTGCTCCTTCCCCTAAATCGTCTCAACTTCTTCTGCCTTGAACGACCCACACATCAAGATTCAATTTTCAAAACCTCCATATTGACCTAGCCAGTCAACGCCTCAACCATTGTCAAAAGCCTATCTGTGAACAGCTTGCAGGCTTTTCGCGGCCATCGAGTATGTCAAGGACCCGCCTCAGTTGTCTATCGCATTTGGCTGTGTCGCTTTGTGCCGAGGGCTTCAGCACGTCGTCAAGATTGGCAAGAATTACATGTCGGTTCTGGTTCTGGACCTCTGGGGGCTTGGCTTGGGTCTCACGAACAAAATGTCAGTACCACTTCGTCTCATAGTGTAAAATCGCTCGCCGTATGTACAATCAATTTTAGCGTTTTCGTTCCTGCCCATATAGCCAGTCAAGCAGCTGGTTTAGATGTGGTGGAGTGCCGAAGGCTTGGCTAGTAGTTGGGTATGTGACTACTCTATCTTCGCTCACATAGTTATCTGAAAAGCCCCTCAGAGCCATTTCCCTTGAGCTCCATTTGTTGTAGCAGTATCTGTCGTTGCATGTTCTGTTCAATGATTTGACCCCCCCCCCGTTTGTGCGATGATGTGGTATTGGTTTCTCTCATCCTCTCGTTACCCGTATCCCGCATTCAATGCTCATATTTCCACACAAATTCGATTTCTTGCCCAGAATTTTAGCGCAGGATGACTAGCAGTTGAATTCCCTCACCACTATTGCGAAAGCTAACTTTCACAACATTATCTACAAACTTGAAATCACATACTACGTATATCTGACTGGGCAACCGGCCACCTTAGCACTTTGATCCTCCAATGCAGGCATATTGTCAGGTGGGTGTTGGGACATGGGTTGGGAAAGGAAGATATGCATCCCAAGAGTGATTTAGAGTGCTCATTCCAATTTTTGTATGCTGATTTCGTCGCTTGTCAAATTTATTTCGGCGATAACTCCGAAATGGCAATAAACGGCCTAACCGGCCATCCCGTCAAATCCTTTGTTCTTGGTCGTACTATTCACCCCAGCGCATCCCAAATCGTTTATAAGATGCAAATATATTGTTGCTTCCACTCAAATTGCATATCTGAGGTGTTTTTGTCCCACAAGCATCGCACTTTCTGGTCCGATTTGATGGGTTGAATTGGGGTGTCGACGGAATGCCTTGTCCTGTGAAGTGCACAGCTCAATAACATCCCAAATTGAGGTCCGGACGACTACATAAGAAGTATTAGAACATACCGAAGTGCAAATTGTGCCCACTTTGTCGCGATAACCCCTCCTAAAAAATTCAGCTTTCAGGGCAAGTGAGATTTGGTAATTCTGGCTGATAGCTCGCCGCGAACCGGAAAGTGCACACCCAGGAACCTATAAACCCGATGTAACGCAGGGTTAGCCGTCTCAATCATGCCAGCCAGGCTCAAGGTCCGTCACAGATGCAAGTGGTTTGCTATAAGGGTGGCCAGTTCGAGCCACTCCAGATCAGATTGAGGTCTCATTCGAGGTACCAGGTGCCCAGGGATAGACATTTCGGCAGAAGGTGTGATCCAAGATCATTGGCCCGAACTCAAGGATGAATACAAGCCCCGAAACTTGTGGATTGGTGAAGATTTCGTGGAGAAACAAGCACGACACGCTGTTCGGACATAAGGAATGACGTTAATCTCCCACCATCTTGATCGAAAACCTGTCACAGCTTTCGATCACAACCTTCGCTTGGGTCCAAATGTGGCATACAGCGTCCTCATAAGTCCTGTACCATCCCACGGACACAATAGCCCAGGATTTCACACCACACCCCCTTATAATGCAAGTAGCCGGTTAGCTAGTGTGGCCGGTTACCCAGTCGGAAATAGTATATTGATTCATGTTCCGCCGTACTGCTGACAAGAAGATTCCTCTTGCCGGAGCGAAGCGGCGGCGCGTCTTGTACTAGTTGCAATACCATAGTGGTCAGAATGTGCACCTTTTTCTGGTCTCATTTTGGGCAAGATCACCATTGATTTTTACATATCCAAGGGATATTGTTACATCAATATGGTTTGATCCACTGACATACCAGGATCGTGTTCTGTAAAGCTGGCCAGATGGAACTGCCATGTAGCTAGGGATTGGTGCCACACGTAACTGTAAGAGTATGGTTATAAACAATGACCTCGCAGGCTGATATGGGATGGTTCCAGGAGCCGTATGAACTCTTGGCACAGTAGATACAGGCAATGAGAACAAAGGTAGAAGGAGGTTAGTCGGATTTTAAACTATGTGCAGGCTCTTTTCTACCTCTGCTCTTCCACCCTTGTCAGGATAGGGCAATTTTTCTGAAGATTTTCTTCATCTGGTGAGCTATTATGGCTTCATGCATGGGCATGCTGCATTTCAGGATCGAAAGCCAAGATATGCTGAATTCCTGTGGAAGATAATACTCCAGTGTGGATCAGGTGTGCCCCAATTTCTGGATCACAGTAATTTACCCCATCCAGATTAGCTCTGAGACATTGTGTTGTGTCCAATTATTTCTAGAAGACTGATTGATTCTTTTGTGGGTGAACTATTAGGAAGATGAGCTGATTGACAGATCTTCTTTTCTACCATATCATCTATACTAGTGGCTATATATTGACTGCAATTGGGTGCAACTTAGCTTAAGCTGCTTAAGTGGTTCAGGAATTTTGAACTCCTTCTTTGACCATCTCTGAAATTGGAATGTCAATGCAGCGTAGCCTTTGACTGCCAGCCTGTTTGGTTGTTGCTCCATGAGGAGGAAAATTCATGGTTTGGGAGAGTCAGAGTCAGACCTGCCTTCCTATGGCATGCCTCAGTAATGTTGTTGTCAAATCATGTGAAACCCTAGCGTTTTGGTGGGTAGCTTCTTGCGAGTCAAAGACTAGACGGAGGATGCTACTGTCCTCTACATGTAAGAATAAGGCGAGTCCACGCTGGTGCAGGACTCGAGCCTGTGACCCTTGCTGAGGGATCCTGTAACCCAGGACTGGGCCTCTTGTCACCTAGAGGAGGTAGGCAGATATGGATGCCCAGCCATAGAGGTGGTCTTGAAGTCACACAGACACTCCGGCCCTAGGGCATCAGCTTGTCATGGTGTGCAGTAAAGTTAGATTGATTAGTCAGCTGCTCAGGCAGCTGACTTCTAATGACACGTGATCGCACTGCAATATAATATGTACATTAATATAATATTGTACAAATCACTAGTAAGGTTTTTGCCAGAGAGGCAAAAGGCCTAACTTTTCAACTCTATGGTTCATTTCCTTGGGTGTGCTCATCATGACGACTGCATCCATACTTGTCTTGCCCGTGCTCATCTGATCCGGCCAAGTATTTTCTAATATTGCAAGCGGCTGCTCGGCCGCTTTGCGGCCTCGCATCCTCTTTTGTGTGGTTGATTTTCATCTTCCAGGTTGAACTATTGCATTGGTGGAAGAAGAGAAGGCTGACCCATGATCGAAGTGTACAGTATTTGAAAGAGAAGTGATGGTGGGTGATTGTGTGGCAGTGCCAAAGCTGACATCAATGGCCGGGTCGGCCACCTCTTTCTAGTATTTTGTCTAAAAGGAAAGCAGAATTTATTTCAGTTGCCTTGACTTGAATTGAGTTGTCTTGAACTTATCTGAGTTGCCTGAGCTTTGCAAAAGGAAGAACCATCACTTTATGGCAGTTTTCGGCAAGGGGACGCCAGAAGGGCGGAGATTGCGGGCCTTGAAAAGGCTTCGGAGAGAATGCTCGGACCGAAGGAAAGGTCAGCTGAGCGGCGGAGTTCAAAAATACATGAGAAAGACGTTAGAAGGGGAAATGTCGGATTGAAGCAAAGGTCAAATGACCAGCGGAGTTTGAAAAGGCTTCAGACGGACAGAATGCGATAATTTTATAAAGAGGGTGATTGATCTTTTTCTAAACCTTTTTGATCTCTGTCCAAAAGCCCACACTATGAACTAGGGCTCCGACCCGTCCGTTTTACGGAGACGGCCGTCGAGGAACGGCCGTTTTTTGGGAGTGGACGGGCCTATCCGTCCGTATAAGGTGTCTTCAGCGGTCCTCTACGGACGGACTCCGTTTACGGACGGGCACACGGCCGTTTCGACGGGTTTGGGATGACCATTCTGATATTTTCCCATCCAACTGCGGAATTATTGCAAGGAACTCCTTGAAAGTCTGTGTTAGCATTTGCCACCTCTACATTACTTACCAACACCATTATTTGAATGTTCTGGAGTGCATTCAAGGAAGTAATCCCAATTTGGTAATTTTGTGGTGAACATCATCTCGCCGGTTCAGAGGAGTACGCATATATTTTGGTGATTGATTTGGGTAATTTTTATTTGTTGGAGGCTGATATTCATGAAAAGCTACCGTAGTGTTTGGGACTTCAAATCTCGATCCGGCTTCGCTGGATATTACGACTCGGGCTTCTCGGCAGACACCGAGATGGCTGGCTGGTGACCTGTAGGGCTTCATGCCCCTATTCAGAACATCCTCAGACCTGTGAGTGCTGTTATATCATATAAGTTGTACCAAAACTCGGTCAAATTTGCATCAGTAGGCATGCTGGCTAGTCTATCCGTCGACCCGTTTACGGACGGTTACGGGTCCCGTATAAACGGATGAACCCGTCCCGTACCCGTCCGTTTTCTGCGCAGGAAGAGCAGCTCTACGGACGGAACGGAAACCGTCGCGACGGGCCGTCGACCCGTCACAAACGGAAACGGACCGGAGCCCTACTATGAACTACTTGAACAGTCATTCCTAAATTAGACAGCTTGTGCCACAGCCATTTGAGCCTTCCAATAGCTAATTTTGTAGGCGCAAACAAATGGCTGGTGGCTCAAACAGCTGATGTCTTTGATATAAGGCAAGTGTTGTTTCCGGCAAAGATCAGGTTGAATGTCGGGTGCTTACCCATACGAGTCCCCTTGATCCAGACTGAAAGCAAAATCTCATCAACTAAATATTTTTGGCTGTTGTTTTGCTGTTGGTCTCCTGGCAGAAACGTGGGATGAACTGATTAACCGCCAAATGAGCTGAACTGTTGACAGACCAACCAACCCTGCGAGCACGGAAGGAAGGATGTGCGTGTTCAAGGAAGCTCAAGACCTGAGCCAAAAGTTGACAGCTACGATGGAGGCTGGGAGCGAGAGCGATGGAAGACGAATGTGGCAAGTGGGAAATGAATTCTATTGCAACAGGAAAATGAGATACATAATATATACCAAATGAATCTAGGGAGTGAGACAGGGTCAGAATAAGAGATATGGATAGTGAGGAAAGGATCAATGGTAATGAAGGAAAGAAAAAACAATGTATCCAAAGAAGGGAAGATGGCGAGAGAAACAAGCGGGAGCGAAACTAAGAATAATCGGGCATCTCGGTGATAGCGGAAAAATACTAATCACGAGCGCAGCTGCGCACCGAGCACGACCCTGTGTGGAAATAGATAGAATCACAAAAAAATGGCCTCGATTATCCAGCCATTCGTTTGCGCATGCAAAATCAGTCATTGGATGGCTCGAATGGCTGTGGTGCAACCTGCCTGTTCCTGACCATCAGAACAGTGGTCTTGGGACTCTTGGCCTTGGTCTTCAGATGTGGGTTTCGTGAATTGGGTTGGGATTGATGTGGGCTTCCCAACAGTACCAATGGGAATTGATGCTTGCAGTTGGGAACTCCTACGGTCACAGTGGGACTGAGGAGATAAGCTAATGAGTCAGCTGAAAACCACTTGTGATTGATCTATAGCTGTGCATAGTAGATGTGCACTTTGAATTGTGCAAATTTACTTTGTAAATTACAGTTTAAACCAGTTGATGCACAAATTTCTCTTGTACATGTTGTCTGTGATATTAGAGACCTTGCGGTGCGCCACCGGTAGCCACCCGGTGGCTCCCGAGGCATGCGGTGGCGAGTGGCTCCACCCTCACTTACGCAGAGCGACGTCATCCGGTGGCTGACCCGGTGGCGTCCGGTGGCTTATTTTGGGTGGGGTGCGCGTCATTTAAGGCGCCACCAGCACCGCATGCCTCGGGAGCCACCGGGTGGCTACCGGTGGCGCACCGCAAAGTCTCTATTGAGAGATTCAAAAGCTCTGTGTACATTGTTGTAAGTTGCAGGCACATTTCTAGTGTACATTACAGTTGTTGAATCTTTGCTTGGAATATACATTACTACAGTTCTTGTTCACAGAATACCGTACATGTCCTGGTTTGGCTGTACATGCAGAATGTTGAATGTTGAATGTTGAACATTAAGTGTACATAATTTTTGACGAAAAATACAGTTATAAGCTATGGTCATCAAGACAGTGAACAATGTCTCAAAGAAGAACATAACGCAGACCACCTGCAGAGAAGGTTAAAAAAGGAATATACCGAGCATTTTGAGTCCCGGGCTGTCATTAGGGAACAACTCTGTGTAGATGTCTTTGTGACGATTTAGATGGGTGCAATGAAGAACTCAAATAAAGTCAACACACAGGTTTGGACCAGAAGCACGCCGTAGAGGCAGTAGCTCCACATGTACCCCAAAACCTACACAAAATCAAATCTAATTCGGCGTCGATGAAATTACCTCGGACCAATGCCATGGACCCGTACTGCCTGTTCGTGAGGCTGAGGATAGCATACAGATGCTATATTGTATCAGCACTGGCTACATGAAGCAACATCGGCTGCCCATAGGCTAAAGATGGCCACAGTCGGCTACATATGCCCTTGGCTGGCTATAGAAGCTACAGATGACTACAGAGATCCCCCCTTGGCTACAGAGGATTCACTTTTTCCTGATGTAGGGAATCACCTCTGTTCTCATTCCATCTGCTGCAGCAATACTACTTGTTCCCCCTCCTCTGGACCCAGGACCAAGACGAAAGTTGGTGCTCTCACCCCTTCACAGCTCCGTTCCCAGTCCGGCTCGACTACCTTTCAGCTTGTTAGCCTAATCACACTACTTCAGTTTGATCAGCGTTCCCAGGCTTCGGTATGCCTTTGCGCAGTACCACACTCATGCTTTAACCGGAATTTTCAGGAAAATCTGGAGTCTGGTTCGCGTTCGGAATCTACTTCACCCCAGTTTTCAGATCCATACATTGGGCCGGCAGGTGCCGATTCCAATGAGAGTGAAGATGAAGAAGAGCCGAATGATATTCTTGCGGATACAGACACTCACGCAGACGAATTTTTGCGTACTCGAATGCTTGAATCTCATGCCCAGGTTCATGATGAGCAACCAGGTTCGACGCATTTCTTGCTGTAATTCAATCAGAATTTTTCATAATTCCAGATCTCGACGACGAGGAGTTTGATTCATCCCCACTAGATAAACTTCTAGATTCACCGAAGGAAGTGCAAGAATGTTACACCCGCATCAAGAAAGACATTTTTCACGCCGTTCATATGAGTCCACTCTCGTCTAATGGTCTACGAGCGGTATTTCTTCGCTCTCTTCGCGATCACATGATGCGCTGGGATCTGGACATCCGCGCCGCGTTCAAGTGTCTGCACAATGGTAAAAATAGAGCCTCTTCTCTCGAAGGATTTCCGAAGAGGGGACGGGGAGGTTTGGAAGAAGCTTCAACAGTCACCAATCCTCAATTATCGAGGGTCTAGCAGGATGAAACATCAATTCCGCATGGTGCTCACGGTCGTCCGGAGTTAATTACGTTTCAAGACCGCACGTATTGGTACGACACGATACTTCAAGCTGGCCACCAGCACAGGCGATGAAAATTGTGCACATATGTGCCTCGCTTTAGCTGCGGCTGTCCCAGACAGCCATCAGCAGAGGCGATAAAAATTCTGCATGTATGTGCCTCACTTTAGTTGCGGCTGTCCCGAACAGCCGTCAGCAGAGGCAATAAAAATTCTGACATATGTGCCTCACTTTAACTTTGGCTGTCCTGGACAGCCATCAGCAGAGGTGATGAAAATTGTGCACCCTCTACACCTGGTCCACCCAACCCTCCGATGCCTCCTGCAGAGGAGTTAGACTTAAGCGACAACTTGAGCTGATAAGATATTCGCACCGTGGATGGTTGTGTGGTGTCCGCTGGGGAACGAATTCATGGCCAAGTATTCTGAGTAAGTGTAAATCTTATGTACTAACAACCGCACTACTTATATCAGCCAGTACCAAAGGTCACATAGGCAACATAACTGACCAAAGGATATATTGCTGCAGTCGACTTGCGGGTGAGCAAGAAGAATGTATTGAAGCACAGGCACGGTTAAGAGGAAGTGTCAGACAAACATGCATGGGACACGTTGCACTTTTAAATTGGACAGTAGGCTGTGAAGGCAGATCCAGGGAAGTGGCTGGTCATCGCGTGCAGTACTTACGTGTGGGGCGAACTTAGATTAGGGGGTTTCAGAATTAAAAACTTCGGTCATAACTTGCGTCAAAACTTGAGCTCCAACTTCATCAAGTTGAAGCTCAAGTTGAAACCCGAAATCGGAGTTTGATGTCAAATCGTGCACAAGAGCCCGATTTGACATCCAACTTTCGTCTCAACTTCGGGTCTCAACTTCGGGTCTCAACTTCGGGTATTCGGGCTTATTTACCGTGGATTCTCACCTGACGCTTGTAATTTGCACGAGTGGCGATCACGTGTAATGAATTATTATTATTATTCCCGTCGTCTCATATCTACGAGCACCACTACATAATATTTTGGGGTGACAAATGCCCTCAAGAAGCAGACCAAACTGTAAGGATGCCATCCTCACACGTACAGCTTACCAGTAACCTGGTTCTTCACATGACTACTTACACAGCCACATCCTCTTTCGTATATATAGCCACCATTTACTTTACCTACTGGACACCACGTACACCCGACATCACCCCCGTTGTATTCCTCTCGATTGCTTGTAGCCTGGAGTCTCGCCAGTGGAATATACCGTGGTCCTGTCAACGTGTGTGTGACCGCACCTGCTTCGCTCGTTAGTGTCTGTCGAGAGAACGACAGCCTTTCACAAACCATCATCGGATCCTTCTGCTCCTCCTCCTCAGAAGAAATCCAGCCTCGCGCAGACATTAGAGACTTTGCGGTGCGCCACCGGTAGCCACCCGGTGGCTCCCAAGGCATGCGGTGCTGGTGGCGCCTTAAATGACGCGCACCCCACCCAAAATAAGCCACCGGACGCCACCGGGTCAGCCACCGGATGACGTCGCTCTGCGTAAGTGAGGGTGGAGCCACTCGCCACCGCATGCCTCGGGAGCCACCGGGTGGCTACCGGTGCTCTATTGTTCTCGTTGATGATGATTATGCTCCAGCTGAAAAAATAGCACAGCACAGAATGATGCAATGTGCATCGCGACAGCCAGGAATATGTCATAGGCTTCTGCTTTGGGATAGCCGAGCCGACAATTCCGACGCAACTTCGAGGTATTTGGGTTCGGGACAAGTTAGGTGGTTCACAATTAAGACCTCAACTTGGGTCAAAACTTGGGCCAAGTTGGACTCAAGTTGGACTCAAGTTGAAGCCAAGTTTTGACACAAGTTGGAGTCAGGTTTCTAATTCTGAAACCCCCTATTGGCGCTTCGGCGACGACAGGCAGCTGACAGCTTCTCCCGAATGAAGTGCGGTAGTCCTGGTCGAAACGTAGATCAGTTGGGTTTTGAGCAGTGTCGCCGAGCCGGAGAATAGTAGCCACAGTTTCTGGAGTGTGCGCTTGACGATGTTGCGTAGTCGCTGCATTATTCGGGTGCCGTACTTACGTGAGAGCGGCGCTTGATAAGGACAGCTGCTGACAGCGTCTTTGATTTAGGCCGGATCAAATCTCGGTTTACCTCCGTCTACGCACTTGGCGCCACTCCTCGACGATCAAGCTCAAGAGTTGACCCATCGTTTGCAACTCGACGGCCTATCCCTCGCCACCGTCTAGACTCATTTGCAGTTTTAATCTCTGTCGGTGACCGCTCCCCGTGTGCGGCCAATGAAGCGGCGTGAGTGGCACTTTCGCTCCCGGCTTCTTGCTTTGCGTGCTGACATACTTCTTCCCCTTTTGTTCGCTGCGACTCTGCAAGGGTTACTACACCGTCAGCTCGACACTCGACTAAACGCGCGCGTTCGACGCTCGGTTATGGCTATGCTTCCACTCTCCACACCTTACGTCGGTCGCTCCACGTTCCCTCGCCGTTCGACGCTCGGCACAGCTGTAATTCGACCCAGGCTCTTTGATTCCCGATGCCTGCCTTCACCCTCAATCTTATCACCCGGTGCCGAGGTGCGACTGGACGTGGCGGTATCGCCCGTAGACCGCCCGCAGCATCCCGCGGTCCAGCGACACGATAGCATGTGCGCTCCTTAACGCACGAATGCGCTTGTTTTCTGTTCCTCACTCCCTCTTTCTCTCCCTGCACCACCCTTCCTCCTCACATCTCCGTTCCTTCGTATTGCTCTTTTCGCGCCGCTGACTTGTCTCCTCGCAGATCCTGCGTCCTACGGGACCTCTTCCTCGTATTCCTTCTCGGCGACGGGGAGCAGACGCTCGAGGCCCATCCTTCTTAGTTCCTCCACCCCGCAATGTCGCAAGTACGGCTGTCGGGACCTGTTGGTGTGTGCGTCCTTCGTTGTCTCCTTTCCCTCATCCTTTCTCTTTCCTCCCCCTTCCCTTTTTCATCCATCCTGATCTTTCCTCGAGGCCGACGCCGACGTTTCCATTGTTGCCGACAGAGACGCACTTTGCCGGCGCTGACGCCACCTAAATCCTCACGAAGCTTCTCTCTTCCTCCGACTCTTGACCCATTTCGACTGACTCTGCCAATCAAAGTGGGGAAACGATGGGCACGACGAATAGGACGAGGACGAGGACTGTCCAAGCAAACGTGTGGCTCGGGCTGGACAATAACGACTTCGACTATTGTTCATGCGTACGTCGGCCTTTCGCCTTCTCTACTGTCTCTTCCTGCTCAATTGCGAGATACAAAAAAGAAATCGTCCATCGCTCATCGCTGAATTTGCTCGCAGACTCGTATCGTATGCGGCGACCGGCATTGCATATGCAAACACCATACTTTGTACAGCAGCTCACACCGGACCCTGAGGGGGCGTATTCGCAGATACAAAGTACGTAGACGGTACGCCTCGATCCCGCTTCTTTTCATCTGCGTTTCCTTCTTGTTCGATGGGAGCAGCGGAGTGGACCCATCTCATTGTCAACCCCACCAGAGAAACGAGTGGGCGCGCAGCACCACACGCGAAGAGCACCGCGAACCGTATAGACTTTGGAGGCGATTGGTCCTACCTGTCGTTGCACGGCGGTCTCTCGAAAACATCGTATATGCGAAATGGCTCGTCAGCGGACGCGTGGTGAAGGAAGAAAGGAAACACGAATTCGTAATCCATCTTGGATTCCGAGTTCGTGGGTGTGGGGAGGAGCCGAAGGCTCGGCCGCTCGGACGCGCGGGGCGACTAGGAGACGAGACCCGACGAGGGGGAGGACGCACGGGGCGAAGGCTCCACACGACGACACGAGGGTCTGCTCCGAGCGGGAGACGGCTCAGAGCGTGTGGTGAGGAGCTCGCCGCAAAGGCGCGAAAGACAACCCAAACACCACACGCTGGAAGACTAAAACAGGGAATGCGGAGGGCGGGCAAAAAGGAAAGGAAAGGCGAGGAGCGATGATGGTGGCGCGAGCAAGGAAGAATGAGTCACGTGGGGACGTGCTCGCGCCACGCTCAACCGCTCCTCGCTGCATTTGCATATCCTATGATAACTACAAGCCTCTCGTTCCTCGCGTCATAGTTATCTCGGAATTATTTTGGACAGCTAATTAGTGTGCCTGATAGATAATTACACCGCGAACGCATGGGGAAGCTATTAGCGCCGTGGCAGAAGCAGATGCGTACCGCCTACGCGTGCAACACCGTTAGGCACCTGCTCTCCGTCTTCGCTTCAAAACAGATCCTGATCATGAGCACCGAAACAAGGGTCCTCCGTTCTACATATAGGAAGTTCTTCCGACGGTTGGGTTATGAACTCGGTGCATACTACATGCGTAATATTGGCCTGATGTAATTCATTTTCCTCCGGTGCGGTCAATTTTGTTCCGGTCATTGGATTTCGAACTGCCAGTGCTTTCGAGAGCCTCCAGAGTCGAAATACGAGATATTAATGAAAAGTTTAGTTCGATGCTTTAGCCTACCGGCAAAACGTCCATCATTTCTGGCATCCTCGTGTTTTTGAACTAAATTTTTATCATCATTACATTACCATTGACTCAAGTTAGCACTAACCACCAACAATGCCTACACGTTGTGGGATCCAGAGTAAATGAAACCGTGGGAATGGATAGCTACATTGTGCGAACCCAAGGAAATTTTGCAAATACACACCGAATTTCCGGACCGAGTAGTAAACAGAGTCACCACCGAACAGGTTACAGGTACAACGTATGTGATAATTCGACGCGTTGCACGTCACTTCAGTGACGCTAACACGCCGCGCGCGGTCGTCGAATTGATATCGCCGACAGACTCCCATTGAAAGCTTCGAACAGGCCATTCTTGCGTCTCCACAAGCTCCGCCCGCGCACTCTTCGACCCCTTCTGGCTGTAATAATGACAGTCGCATGTCCCTCTTTGTGATCGGAGCCTCCAGACCACCGACGCGCCAAGCAACTATCTGATAGCCTGAATGAACGTGCCGACATGCCCATTGGTATAAAACAGTGAACGAAATCCATCTTTCTTGGCCTGCACCACCAGCCAGCATCCACATGTACAGCTTTAGCACGAAATTTCTCTTCCTCGTGGCAGCCGCCGCTACTGCAACGGCCAACCAATTCACCTTCTCCGGACCCCCTGCCTATCTCCGCAGTGCGGGTACGATGACCATTTCTTAGTCCGTGCCTTTTTCTCTTCCTTCAGGATATCAATCAACTAAGTCATCTAGCACCGCGAGCGGCTTTACGGGTACCGCCGTGGGCGGATTCTCTTGTTTCCACAATACTGCCGGTAAGTACCTCCCCTTGTTCTACTTGCCTGAAGAAAAAAATCTCATGCTCCCACTAGGGAGCCCTACCGGTGGGCACCCTGTTCTCTTGCATCGCAATTATGCTCACCCTATTCCCCAGCCTTCACCACCTGGACCGCTTCGATTAGTCCGGGTTCTGGCACCACATCCCACGCCGTCCCCGGCCTTGTCTGCCAGACGGGGGACTTCTGCAGTGCAGGTAGGAGGCTAGTACTCCTCCCTTGCATTTTCTGATAGCAAATTGGGCATATTCAGTGCTGCAAGTCAACGGCGTGATCAATCTCGAGGGGAATTCTCCGCCCATCGTTTGCATTTAAGCTCGTCATGGGCAGGAGGATCGAGGAATTATATAAATAAGAACCTCGTACTCCATCATGATCAAGATTTCACACATCTTAAATTGTAATGTCCTGGATAGGAATGATCACGTTTAGTTAGTGTGAAAGGAAGAAAGCACGAGGGTTTCCTTCCGTTCAGGAGCGTTGGTAAGGATCGGACAGTCAGTCGCAAAATGAAAGATCTCCGTTCTGCTCAGCTCGATGTGTCACAGGTGACAATATCTTGACCTTTCTATACTATGTCGCCAAAAATATATCACCGCACTGCTGCAATTTGGCCACTCCTGGGATGCACGATAATGAATAATCAAAGCAAAAGTCTAGTTAAACATCGCGTCCCTACAGCCGCTAGACAACGATCTCTGAATAAAAGACCAGAGTCCTACCGGTTATAAAAGAAACTCCAAAGCTCTGGGAGCGTCTCTTGTTCAAAGGACATTCGGGGAGGACTCCAGCCTGGGATGGACCGGATGGTACTTGCACTGCAAAGCCTAAAAGAGAGCTAAACGAAAGACTGAGGTTCAATGTCAGGTCAAGTTCGACGACGTCTTGTTCCCGACAGACGGATACGAATCCCTTGACGTCGCTGAGCCGCTGCGACGAAGGAAGGAACCGTGGGAATAACTGATCACGTGAGATCCGTGACGCTATGATGTCACGTCACGTACCAGGAGAGCATCTAGCGGTCCCCTGGCTTTAACACGCGGTCATCTCCAACATGAAGTCATGCTACTTCTATCTTATCTTAAATTTTTCCAATCCTCTGGTGATTCTTCGCATTGGCTGGAGTTTAACGGTAAGCATACTTAAATTTAGTTCAACGTCAGCAGCGAGCTCGTCCAACGTCCGCAGCTCTCAGTCATCTATACAGCCTGTATCGCCTTTCTTTTCCAATGTTTCTATACATATCGTGTTTGGATATGTGCGTGTCCTGTTATTGTGGGCCTTCTAGATATTGATATCATGTTGAAAGTTGGTGCACGCAAAATCCTCGCCCCTGCAATCATTGTAATTATCATAATTCGCCCTCATAGCGTACTAGTTATTAACTTTTCCGATTGTAAGATTACTGTACCATTTCGACCATCACTGTATGTCGGAACATTATTTCATTTATTGCCAATTTGCCATGCTTATTCATACACGCGCTTTCAGTGGATATCCTCTACGTCTCTCAGCTGCTCTCTTGGGGCCGAGATCATCATCACCTCAACCATGGTTGCGTATTTGTACCAAGGGCGCCAACAGGGATTCCAAAAGTAAGCTGTCTCATTCAATTCTTGGATTTTTTGTGGACGGTCCACAGAACCGACCCCGTCCTTCGGAAGCTGATGAACACTGTTGATTACTACGTGAGTTCCCCTTCCTTCGCCACTTGATTCCACCGAGTCCTGATATATTTCAGCTTATGCACAATCGTGACTCTGGTTCTCGGGCTTGCGCTTAGCTCGACCTTCTACAACGCAATATTCTAGTATCCATTCAGTAAATGCTACGTGAACTCGATGCTTGCTTTGTACGTCCCCAGCCTCGGGGGATCCGTAGCATCAGGCTATTATTTGCTGATATTTTCCAGTCTCAATGCCTGTGAATCCCTCCGTTCCCAAGCTCAAAATGCGAACTTTTCTCTCGGGAGCATGCCCCATTTCAGTCATTCCCTGCCGCTGTCACGGAAAAGGCGAGTGTAAGTATCAAATATCGCTCCATATTCTCAGCACTCCACAGGTTATCGGTACGGCCCGCACTGTTATGAGCCTCGACAGCATGATATTTACGATAAACCCAAAGATGGGGCCGCCCACGTATATCTGTTTCTATTTTCGTGTTTATTATTAAATGACGTCTCGGGAATTGTTTGTATCCGGGCGCGGAAAGGGCACGATTCCGTAGCCGGTAGTGACACCGTGCTCCGTTCGGACGACAATATTAGATGATGATTTCAGTGTGATTTAGTCATGATGGTCAGGTTCGCAGACTTAGGATGTATTTACGACCTGTAGCAAAATCCGAAATTCCGCCACGACCTTGGAGAGCATGGGATGAGGGTTAGATTCAGGAGTGTTCCTGGGACTGGAACAGTTACAGGTCTCCAGAGTTTCCGAGCCCTCTCGATCTCCTTCACTGCCACTGATGTCTGATTCGGTGATACCCGGAAATTGGAATTTGAGCCTTTTTTGCTCGACTCCTTTCTTCATTCTCTCCGCGTTCTTCAACCAAAACCACTCCTTTTTCTTTGTCTATGTTCGACATTTCCCTGTTTGTCGAACCCAAAAGAATTCCCACACACCAAACATGTACATTTTGGTTCGGAGGACCGCCAGACAGTGTGCAAGTTATGTTTTCTTTGTTGAATGAATGTCATTTGAATTTCTGAGTGGCTACACACCACTGAACAGGAAATTCCTCAAACAGTTTCAGGTCTCCCAGCAGAGTTTCGATCACTGACTCAATCATGCCACCGCCACCGGTGATTGCCGTTCCAGCATTGCAAAATATTTTTGATGGAGCTGCTGTGTGGGTGTTTAGGTCGACACTCTTGGAAATCTGGAAGGGAGCCAGCCAAACATATGAACCCGACGTGTGAATATCTTCAGATTTTTTTATGGGACCAGGGAAATGAGGTGAGCCATAAAGCTGTCGAGACAAAACATCAAAATCCGATGTTCTGTTTTGTCTTGTCCTCAATTCTACTCATTCATCTCTAGAAAATTGCAGGCACAGTTCATATACTGCATTTTCGACTCCCAGATTTATTACAAGAAAAGCGGAGGAAATCCAAGTTGCCAGATTGATTTTATGCACAGATACTCTCTTTTGCAAAGGTAGCGCATTGATAGTAATATCTGCAAATAAAGCGGGTAAGGCGGACAAGCGGCAGAGCCCGCTACCATGTGCCCTCGAATTAAATTCCCGTGACCTTTAGGTTAGGGTCCTATAGCGCCATCCCATTTTCGTCAGCGCTTTTCGCGTCATCACCTTTTCTTCCCGCCAAAATGCTTCGGCTTGGATGATGGCCGGGATCAGCCTCATAATCCCGCTTATGTTCTGCATTTTACACCGAGTGTGGGGTGCAGGGGAGGTTTTGTGGGGACGGCAAATAGCGAACACGAAGGCTCGCGCTCGCAGGATAAAGAGAATTTGGAGGACAGCGTGGCGCCAAAGAGCCATGAGGGACAGTGCCGACGTCTGAACACTACAAGATTGACTTACTGCTCGAACCGGTACTTATCCCATCTGGATGTTTCGGGGGAAACCTTTGCGAGGCATCCAATGTCTTTTGTGTCAAGGCTTTATCACATTTCTGCGCTCGCTCTCATTCGTTTCTGTGGATATCCTCCAACTCCGGATAGCACCTTGAAGAGTGCTTTCAATACCTTGCTAGGAAACAGTGCAAAACCCGGGAGCAAACACTTTCTTCGATCGAGCGGTGGAATTGGCTGAGAAGAAGAGTCTAAACGTAATTGAAAACAACCTTAATCTTTGGGTTCAAGCATTATTCCAAGGACCTCCGAGTGCAACAATGAGGGGATGCTGGACTCCATTCTGATGGCTGGTGGCACACAACGCCCAGCTACTCCTTAAATTCTGCAGATATCAAAAGCTGAAAAGGTGCAAAGCGTTACTGCAAGATTCATGATAGAGACATACATGAGTAGGTCTAGAATGTTTTGCAATACATTCAAACACATTCACTTCCAAAAGAAAGAAAGGAAGAAATTTTTGGAGGTCAGGTACAGCAGAACACAAGCATCTGAAGGGGACACGCTCAGCTCTTCGTGATTCCGCTGTTCTTGCCCCGGGAGAAGCTGGCCCAGAATGCTTTGCACACGTTCTTTTCTGGCGACGAATGGTAACACTATTTACATCCTGGGCTTGATTGAAGTGTCTCAGGTATATTCGTGAAATGATCAATTTCACGATAGATCTCATTATTTTTATGAGGGGGCTTGCTAACTTGAGAATCTGAGATGGGGACAAATCCGTTCTGCCCAAGCTCACGGGCTTTCGTTTCAATCTTCTCCAATGAAGGAGTCTCAAACTTGTGACTATAGATGATCCCGCCGGTCGGTGTAGCAGAGCAAGCTTGTAGCTTGTCGCGAAGTGGACAATCCTGTCCGAACTGTCGGCGGCTCCGGGTTGTGTTCCTCGTCAATGGAAATTATATTGTATTGGCCTGAACCAAAAATGTTCGCTACTTTTTTTGGCGAAGTAAATGCACATGGAAGACTGGCGAAATTTTTTGTATTCACATACTTGCACGGGCAACCCAGAGACAAGCAGTCCGTTGCCGCAGTTGCGGCTGCAGCCGCGCTGCAGGCGTTGGTTGAACTCAGTTGATGTATAGAACAAAGGTTTAGATATATTCAGAACAAGGGCAATTAGCATAGACGTACAAGTAGTTAGTTAGTTCGATAGTTAGGCAGTCTTTTGAAATCCTACTACTCACCCACTCAGCTCCGTGCGATCGGTTGCAAATCTAGAAGGCTCTCGGGGGTCAGCTTTACTTCATATATTCACTGACCTTATAGTGTGATTCAAGGAGGAAAGAAATCTGCACGTAAAGCATACTTAAGCGGACTACTTCGGTGTTGGTTCGATCTCGAAAGAGACAGAAATAATTCATTTGTACGAGACTAGACCTTAGGTGTTATGCTCACAAGACTTCATGCAAGTGCACTTATTAGCCTGCAAGGCGCAGACATCGGCAATCCGGCCGGGGATTGAGGGGGATGGGGGACAGTAGAAGATCAAGCCGGTCGTCAGACAAGAGTTGGGAGTATTTTGAGGGCCTAGTGTATATAATGACATGCAAAGCGGCCTAATGAAATGAGGATAGGTTTTGAAACACTCAAGAATTGTCCAAGCATAAGGATGTAAATGCCGCCAAATATCTACGTAGGTGTAGTAATCGGGGCAGCAGAAACATGTGAAAGGCTTTCAGCAAACAAGGGTCGACCAGCATTCAGAGTAAGATGTGAGAACCCTTCCACTCACGACGTCCGCAGCACAGATCTGCTCATCTTACAGTTGAACTCAAGCCATGAGTTGGAATAGCACACAGCAAGGTTTCGGCAACTCGGAATCTGAATGGGTACGATAAGAACGAACTAGGATATCACGAAGTAGATTTAAAAAATACCATGGAAATGGTATAGCAGCGGAGGTAGATGAGTATGACACGAGGGGAAGGCGCCGTAGCAACGTGGTTGTCGCACCACTGTTTAAACATCAGTTTCAGCTTGTATGGCGAGCAGAAGAACATATACTTACTCAATGACACACAAGGACGCTCAGTGAATGAATGGGGCGAACATATGCTGCAGTACAGCTGACATTGCGAGCCGAAAGATGGTATTTGTCGACAAAAGAAATGAAGATTTAACAAGGCTGCTTGATGGTGTTCCCAGCGTAACAGTCCCCGAAGCAAGGAAGATTTGGAAAACAAGAGCCTATGGCGGCCCAAGCATAGACGCAGCTCTTTCTGCAGTCGATATCTCGAGTCCCCCGAATTACGAGTACTTATGTAATCGTTCTTAATATTTCTGCAGGCCGACTTTTGGGGACCTTGCCACTACCTGTAGCATTTATCTGAACTACACAAAATAGTGGCTGTGCTTATTTTCAATAGATTTTCGTGACTTTGAACTTTATTTCATTAGTCGGAACATCTTTGACCCTAAAACATCAGTAAATGGGACTGATGTTTTTAGTGGCTGTACGATTTCCGATTATGTAATGGATTCCGATTTTGTTCTGCTCGAGGTTTGCTTCTTTGTCTGGTCCCTAGATGGTGTTCATTTTGATTTATACCACTAGAAATCACCAGTGCATTGAATCGGGTGACCTGGATGCTGAAAGTTCAGCAGAGGAGCCCTTTGGTACAACTCCGATTACGCGGTGGGCGGTGCCCCGGGTACCACGCGAGCGATCGATCACAAATTGAATCTGCCTATTTCAAAAGAGAAATTTGAACAATGCCGAGAAGCCCGAAAGTTTGAACAATGCCGAGATGCCCGAGAAAATGTTCAACTGGCTCGCACATCATTGAGCCAATTAATTGGACAATTGGAACCACCCAAGGCCAGTGATATAATGTTTGACTTTGACTATACAGGCTTCGACATAAGGCTGGAACCAACTGGAACCAATTACAATTCACCCTACATAAAATTTGGTATATTGGAACTAACCAGCAGTGAAGAACTACTTGTGATTCAATCACCACGCTAGTTAATTTGGTTAAGGATACCACTGAATCACTCAATATGGCAAGTACAGTACTGGTAAACTGAGATACATTTACCATTGTACCCAGCTGATAGGTTCCCCTTCCTGAGAAGATTGTGCTATGAGGCTCCTAATTACAAGCAAGGTTGAGACGTGTTAATTCAAGATTTTGTCTGTGTGGACTATGTACGCACTAAGACTAGATCATATCAACCAATGACTGGGTCCACTCAGTGGGTTTTTGTCTGGCATGTGGGGACATATGTACGTACGCAGAGTGCTAAATTTTATCGCCGGGTGCTCCATGATTTCAGCATAAGTGAAACAAAAACAAAAAAAGTGCTCGTCCTGCCGCGCTCGGCGTCGGCCTTACCCACCAAGTAAGAAGTAGACCCCGAAGCAACAGTTGAGAACTAAGACAGAGGTAGAACTAAGCCAGGAGACAGGAAAAGTTTCAGGCAGAGATTCACGGAGGGGGAGCATCGCAGAAAGTAGTGAGGTGGGCAACATGGGAGGAGAGCAAGCGCCGAATGATGGCTAGGATTCAGTGATTCAGAGGGTGATTTGACGTGTCCGTCCGACATCGGGCAAGAAATTTGGGGATTACGCAAAATCGGATCATAACTGAGCGTCGACAATCGTTCGGCTTTTGTGCCGTCCACAAATTTTGGCAGAGGGATCGCTGCTTAGGTGAAAACGGATGACGAAAATGTGATGCTCTGCAAGTGGCTGAAGTTAGGGCTCCCTAAGAACCCGTACCTTACGGTAGCGGGAATATTGAGTTCTTGCTTTTTTGTCACAGTCTCAATTGACAGGTCATGCTACATATAAATGGGTGCTGCACCTGTTCTGTTGGGGACCTTTTCACTCACTTAAACGAGGCCTTCACGGCCGTTGAATGGGTTGTTCATTGGAGTGGCCAAAACACTTGTTTGATCCATTATTCTACGAGGGATAATTACCGGAAGTGTTTGCCAAGTTTCTGTATGTATAGGGGTTTATCTAGCAGCACACAAGTGGGAAATCTTCCTGCCATTTTGGTTTTATGAGCATCCATGCTTCCTTATGTACAGTAAATCTGGCAACCTGGATATGGGGGGCTGTGATGAGCCAACAGAAGGTTGGCGAAAAGTGGCCCCCATAATTACACTCTTGAATCTCACAAATTAAGTTTCAGCCAGCTCATTCACCGCCTCACGAGACAGGACTATGGGGGACTTCAACTCCAACATTTCATAGCCATTTATTTAAATGCTCATTCACCCACCTTAAGAGACAGGACTACCGGGGAATTCAACATTTGCTAGGCACTGATTTAAACAGGTACTATCAACTTATCAAATTTTGGAGGTGACTTGAAGTCAGGCCAGGATTTATAGTCCCAGGGATGCCCAGAGGGCCCTCTGAATTACAGATCAAGGGAGGATATGGATCAATCTGTTTTCTCCGGCGGCATTCAACTGTCCCGCAGAAACTCATTTTCGATGCCCGAGTTCGCCGAGCCTCATGCCAGCACACACAAGGCTTGTCAATTCAACAACGGTTGGCAGGAAGGAGTGGTTGACACTATCTCTCTCTCAAAGTGACTTAAGCCTAGGCCAAAACGAGCCTGCTATACACCAGTCTTGCCGTGGGTTTGGACGCTTATGGGCGTTTGTGGACGGTTTCAGAAGTTGTTTGGATCCAAAATCCAGGATTGGTCTTCTGAGCAGTCTTTTAATGCGAGCTCCCTCTTCCCATTGGATAAGAACTGGGAGATGGACCGTGTGACACTCTAGTTGATGCAAAATCTGCTCCCAGAAAATCTGTGCGCTTGACTTTATGACCCTATAAATAATAAATGCTCTGTTTAGAACTTTGTTTTCAAGTGATGAAAAATGAGTGGAGCATCAATCAAAACGTGGTGAAAAAATCAGCTCCACAACAGATTTTGGAAGGAAATCGCCGCATAATTCGCGATCACATGATTGCTGCGTTCCCTCCCTGGCCGAACGCCGTTCTTCCACTGCAGCCATGTCTGCTTCTCGACGGCTCTTCCTGTGCCATCTCTTCGGGCCGGAGGATCATCATGAGCTAGTGGAGTTATGTTCTTCCGCGATGAGCGCGCCAGCGATTCCAGCAGGTCGAGTGAAGAAGGGTAAGGACGTGTAGGACACAATGTCCAGCTTGGCAGCCGGGAGCCGATCGGGCCTTCAAGTTCTTGGGACACTTCGGCTGGACACCTGCCTTAATGAGAACCGCGCCCAAAAAACGCCAAAAATTTGGCTGCAACCGTTGCCCCACATGGTTCAAAATACATGGTGGTCCGATGTGAAAAAAATCATTCTCAATCAGTTGCAAACAAGCTCTTTTGTCTCTCTTTCAATTGCTTCGTGTACGCACGATATTCAATCACGTGCTTGCTGAGTGATGTGATGGCATCAACTGCCACTCCGTTCTAGTTTCCATTGTAACTGCCAAGTTGTGCTCTACCACGCCAAGCCCAGTTTACCTTCTAATATAACTGATCACAGGACGGAAATGCATCGCCACGGACGATCTGGTGCCACTATACAACGGACGCCCATCCCCCGACGGACCGTTGTGGAGAGTCCGAGAAACTGGCTAATAGTCCTGCTTGTGGTCAGCCAACACACTGCCTTCAGATTCAGATTCACGGCAGAAGCTCAATAGCATGCGCGTCTCAAATTTTACCTAGTAGTGGAGGCATTCAGGCAAGCCCTCGCTGTTCCTCCTTTCGCTTGTTGTGTCACCTTGCCTCCTGGGTCGCTTTCACTAACTCCCTGGCTCGCCTTCACTAGCTCTCTGGCTTGCCTTCCCTGGTACCTCACGGTTTACGGACCGGGTTGCTACCTTTCCATTGACGATTGGTTTGTGTTCCCCGAAGCAGTTGTGTTGCGATGCAACCACAAGACTCGGTCGGCAACGCCCCAGAGCGTTATGCCGTCTGCTGAGACGCTTCTCTATAGCAAGGCTTCATCCGACAAATACCCTCAACCTCTCGAGCGGCCCGCCGGGCATTTTTATTTTAAATCCAAATGCGTATAAAAACGCTTGTACTTGACACTGGTGTACTTGGAGCCACCTCTCGACAAGTTCGCAGTCTGAATTCCGAGCCATGTTCTATCGTATTGCTGTTTTCGCAACCCTTGTCGCTCTAGCCAGTGCCGCCACAGTTGACAAGCGTGCTGCTCCTAGTAAGTCCGCTTCAGATTCTGCGGGGTCGCGGTTCTGACGTACAGCTCGCAGCCAATGAACTAGTGGGCTTTGCAACCTTGAATGGGGGCACGACGGGAGGTGCGGGTGGACCCACCACGACGGTGACCACTCTCGCTGCCCTTCGGGCAGCCATTACCGGCGCGACCCCGAAGATTGTCCAAATCAGTGGTATTATCACCGGAGGTATGCTGTGAGAATTCGTTCTCAACCTAGGCTAAATGATGTTGTCCAGATGGCGACACTATCGACGTTGGGAACCAGTAAGCAACCTCAGGCTCCACGATAATTGCACACTCATGAATCCTTGGTCAGCACGACCGTCGTCGGCATTGGATCAAACTCTGGCGTGACCGGGGGTGGGTTCCGCGTCAAGGTAAATCGAGAAAACATTTTTCCACCCTTTCTCCAAAGATGGCTGAGCGTCAAACAGAAAGGAACGAACGTGATTTTCCGAAACCTGCAATTGTCCAAGTCCCCCGCTCCGACAGACCTCATCGAGCTTCAGACTTCTACCAACATCTGGGTTGACGTGCGTCCAGGTTAAAATTCAATGAGGTCCTACTTATCTCGCCTCACAGCATAACACCGTATGATCTTTCCATCGCATTTCCAGCGATACCTCTTGATGGCGCAATAGTTCACCTCTGATCTCACTCACGATAAGGACTTTTATGACGGCCAACTCGATATGAACCACGGCACCGAGTGCGCTTGGAAATCATTTTGGCGTCTCTATCACTCTTAATGCATTTCGTAGCTTTGTGACGGTGTCCTGGAACGTATTCCAGCAACACTGGAAGTGCTCGCTCGTCGGCGGTTCTGACAACACCGGCGACGAGGACAGCGGTCATCTTCGGTCGGTGTTGATATTCTCCTTGAAAGCAAGTGTGACTCATCGCTACACTGCATTCAGCGTCACCTACCACCACAACCACTTTCTCGAGATCAATTCGCGCACTCCATCTCTGCGTTTCGGTACTGCGTACGCAATTTCTTTTGACCTGGAGGAAAGGCATTTCAAGCTGATGCACCATCGGAACCAAGCCATATTTACTCGAACTTCTTTGACAACGTTCTTGCCAGCGCCGTGGACTCCCGCGACGGAGCTCAAACTTTGATCGAGGACAACCAATTCACGAACGTACGTTTCTTCCCTATTGAATCCTCGCCTAAACGTGCTGACCACAAGTCAGGTTGTTGACCCGGTCGAGACTACGCTCAACGGTGGATTGTGCGTTGTGTGGTTCCTATGGCTTTATTATTCCTAACAGGTTCTTTTTTTTCGTCCTCCAGTGCTGTGCAGCGCAACAACGTCTTTACCAACACCACTCTCGGCACTGTAAGTCGCACAACAATTATATGCGCCTCTTTGACAGAGTTGTAGGTCGCCACTGGTACCTTGACGAGCGTGCCTTACGCCTACACCACTGATGCCGCCACCTCCGTTGCGTCCATTGTTCCAGCCAACGCTGGCGCAGGGAAAGTTACGGGCCTTTGAGACGCTTGATTTGAGGGGCTATTGGGCGCCGTGGGGAATTCATTAGTTCAAACGTGACCGTATACACGGCAAATTGGATACACGGTGCCATCTATTTTCTCTCCAGTCAACAGCGTCGATGAGATTGGGCATGTGTCTAAGCAAAACTGTCATTCAATACAGACCGCTCGGAATGGCGAGTTGGCAGGTACACAGTTTCCAAATTTTCTCTCTGCAGCGCTACTCTTTGGGCTCTTCGCAAACATAATGGAGTAAAGAATGGGAGATTAAGAACCACATTCACTACTACTTTCGTTGGGCTAGCCCGGAGCAGGGGATTTAATTGGCTCCTGCCATGGCGTATAAGATTTCTCGGTCGCCAGATTCGTCCACCAATGCACGCAATTTGCCATCCTTTATTTTTAACAGCTCTTTTGGGCTGTCGAATTCGACCTGGGGTTGATAATATATCAAAACGTAGCAAGTGACGATCAATGTAACACTCACGATACGTCCAGCGTCGAGGACCAGCTGAACGGGATGCATCAGCACGTTGTAATAAAGAGCGGAATTGGCAGCTTACAATCTTGTCCGCGTCCATAACTGTCTGCAGCCTATGGGCCACGGTGATTAAAGACACATCCCCGCCCAATTCGTGGCGAAGAGAATTCTGGATGATGGAGTCTGTGGTGTAATCTGAACGTACATCAGCATTAATACAGAGCACGGTGAAGGAAGCTCACCGATAGCAGACGTCGCTGTTTCGACGGAATGAGACAATGCATACGGTGCACAGACGGACGGACCTTCATCCAGTATCAATATCTTGCTCTTTCGTACAATAGCTCTGGAAATATGTTGAAGACACTCCTTCCGAAAGAAAAATACCAGTCACCTTGCCAGCGCAAATATCTGCCGTTGCCCGATCGAGAGATTGGATCCGCCCACGGAAATGCCACTGTCCAAGGTGATTCGGTCTCCGTCCATTTCGTTTTGAAGAGCAAAAAGGCCAGCGGCACGGAGAGCATAGTTAAGCTCAACATCGTCATACTGGCCGAACGGATCGAGGTTCACTCGTAACGAGCCGCTGAGCAGCTCCGGCTTTGAAAAAAATTGTCAGCCCCAGAGATAAGTCGCAAAGACAGCACTAACAACTTGTGGAATGATCGTCATGCTCGAGCGCAACGCATCTAGATTCAACGCGGACGTCTCGAGTCCATTGTATGTCACTGAACCTTCGGTGGGGATGCATCGCAAGAGCGAAAGCGTCAAGGAGCTCTGTCAGCCAATTAGTCCCTGCTTGATGTGGTTAAAGAAGAAAGTACCTTCCCGGAACCGGTGCGACCGACTATGCCAACTCGCTCTCCTGACTTAACATCGAACGAAATATCGTGTAATACCTTTGGGCCATCTTGAGAATATCTAGCTGAGAGATTCTCCACCCGAAGGTCTCCACTCGTGGGCCAATATGCTGGAGGCCGTCCTCCTTCTGTAGGAGATTTCTCGTGCTCGATGTCAATATATCCTTGGATTCGCTCAAGACTAAGTAGAAAGGTTAGTGGTGTTCGCCTGGATTTCTTGCCATTGCACCTGTTCCCTAAATCAAGGATACTGCCGGTCAAGTTTGAAAGTACATGTTCAGAGGATCACGCACCTTCCACTTCGAATCGGTTGGCCGTTCTGACCTGTGAATAAAATTTATATCCGTACAAAAAAGGGTGAGATCAACAGGAAACGGACCAGCCACAGAAGTGTCTGTGTGAAAGTCACAGCCATATTTATAAGGAAGCCAGAGTCTCCTGCACTACTCCGCTTGACATAGACAAGATATGCGGCAAGGCTCGCTGAAAAGGTTGCACCCAACATGTCAATGCGTATGGAGACCCAGCTATACATTCGTTAGTTCGATGATCCGGAACGTCAAGAAGCACTGACCGGTTCAAGTTGTAGTAGTTGCGGGCAGCTCTTGTATATCTATTGATTCTGCTTAGCGACTCCGTATTGAATTTGGTTTGAGCTCCATAGGCTCGGATCGAAACTGTATGGAATAGACCAGCTGATGGCAAGCCAAGAATAACGGCGAATTAATTACCCAGGCCAGCGATGGCAGCGCCGAAACTCGAAAGAACATCAGCCGACAACAGCAGGGACAGGGAGTGAAACATACTGCGCAAGAACCGGAGCACGCGTGTTAGACATCAATCGCTTCACTGGCAGTTGGCTCGCAATGTATATTTGTCCAACCCAAGCTCCAAGGCTTCCGGCGAAGACGCCAGGAAAGATGAAAACAGGGGCATAGAGAATCACAGCACCAAATTTCATCTGGGAATAAGTGTACCTGTCAGTACAAATTTATGCACCGAAAACATTCTCACCAGCATGGAGATGGTCATGGAGCAGAGAGACCAAAATTCGTTCCCGATGGAATCGTCGACGGATCTCACGTCGTTCGTGACCCGAGCAAGGATGCGGGATGTTGGAGTCGTGTCAAGCCATCTAAAGAAAATCATGAATTAAACACGATGCAAAAGAGTGCAGAAGCGGCGCGAACCTCAATGGAGCACCAAGAACCGAGGTGATAAGGCTTGAATGTATCACCTTGGATGCTCTCAACTGCCCGAATACAAAGTAAATGAAGGCGCAGGACATGGCGACGATCGAGGTAAAGACAGTCGCAACTAGATCGTCTCAGAGCGCAAATGATTGTCGAAAAGATGAAACAAACCGAAGAGAGTCAAAAAGCTATCATGCAATCAGTGGTCTGTTGCGTCGTTATCGGAGGCCAAACTTACAAGGCAACATTCACGTCTTCAGCAGGCTGTTGGTCATACTGCTTCGCCCAGTAGCCCAGCACCCAGGTCTTCAATACATTGGAACCATGTTGAAGAAATAGACTGCAAAAGAAAAGTGTGAAGAACACCGATTGATGCTGGCCGGCCATGGCCGAGAAGTACATTTTCACTAGACAGAGGCGTCAGTTTACAAAGGTCCAAATGAAAGAAACAGCAGTTCAGCGTACTGGAAGAGGCGCCCACATGCCCCAATTGGATCTCTTCAGCCACAATGAGCTTTCCATCTGCAAGCTTGACAACCGAATTTTCGGGATCAATCTCCTGTTGTGTCTTGTCGAGAACTTGTTCATCCTTGAGGAGCTGTGCCGCCAGAGAACCACGCTTTGTGAGTTCGGAGATGGAGCCTTGACTCTGAATTCGGCCATTGGCCCCGAAGCTGACAACAAAATCCGCAATGCGGCGGGTCAAAGCGACGTTGTGGGTCACGAGTATAATGGTGCGATTTTCTGGGCCATCTTGTCAGCGAGAGAACTTGAATCGGGCGAGAGGCGTACCCATCAAGTCTCCGCCAAGGCACTTTTCGACAATCCATTGAGCGGTGTGAACACTGAAAAGTAGATTAAGAGCGGGATCGCAAAGAAAATGAATAAAACTTTCTCAAGAGCTGCGAGGATATCATCAAGCAGCAAAATGCCTGCTGTTGAGTACTGTTCGCAGTTATCAGACGTAATTCGGTTGAACCTCAGCTGCAGGAGTTCTTACAACAGCTCTGGCGAGCGTCAGGCGCGCTTTTTGACCTCCCGATAGGGTTAAACCTGCCAGCGATGAGCGGAAGGAAGCGGATTCAGGGCAAAGAATTGCGACTGACCTTTCTCCCCGACTTCCGTTTGGTCCCCAGCTTGAAACAGAACTAGGTCCGGCTCCAAGGCGCACTGGTACAAAACCTTACGGTAACGCTCCTTGTCGAATGGAGTGTCAAAAATGATGTTGGACCGAATGGTCTCGTTGAGCACCCAAGACTCTTGCGCCGCATACGCGACGCCCGATCCGCGAGGGAGATTATACCAAGACTGCGGCGACGACGGAAGCCAGTGCATCTCGCCTTGAAGACATGATATCAACGCACGTCTCCATTATGCAAGTCGACTCACCCAAAAGGGCCATCAGAAGCGACGTTTTCCCTAATGTAACTGAATATCAAGCTCCAAAGTGGGCGGTCCGCTCGTACCTGAACCAGTTGGCCCGACAATTAGGCTAATTCGGCCCTGGGGAAAGAGAAGCTCCCCGTCGATCCTCAACTGGAATTGACGCGAGCGCGTGAATGATCCGTCTGACTCTTTAGCCCAGGAGAACGTAGCGTCGCGGAAGCCAATGCGTTCATCTACAGACGGATCCCCAGCGAAGAGGGTCGTGGCCTCTTTCTCCTCGAACGCATCCAATAATTCGGTCTGTTGAAGTTTAAACATCGAGACTAGAGAGCTCACAATCAGAGACTCGCCTTCTTCAAAAAATTGTTCACCCGATCCAGGGAGACCTTGCCGGTCACGATGTTATTTACCCGGTACGTGATCTGGGGTTATTATGATTCAGTACGCTGAAGAAACATGTGAACAAACGATACCAATTCGATATTGTCCCTGAAGTCTCGTTAGCACATTACTATTTGAAACCGGAACTAGGTGAAGCCACCTCAAAAGATCAAAGACCGTCATACTCGAAAATACCTTCGATGCATTGAGAGGTTGGCCCATAATCAAGGTCTTCAGTCGCAGTCAGCGAGCTGGAACATTTTCAAGGAAATGCACCGACACTAGAAAGATTCAGTGTGTATGTAGAACCACCTTGTGGGAGTCACTCACTAGGTGGCATATGTGACCGTCATTGTTACGACCTCGATAAGGTTTCAGAAGGGAGAATCGTATGAAAAAGCCAAATACTGACGGGAATAATGAAACTGGGTGTGTTGTTCAAGTTACGACCAGCTACTAGATCAAGTCACGTACTTGACAATGTTGCTGGGTTTGTCGTTCAGCTCGCAGCTCATGGCGATATTAATTCACGTACCTGGCCAGATCCAATAGACGTCTTTTACGTGTCCAGGTTAGCTCGGCATCTCTCTGTTCCAGATTAGAACAAGAGACGCGTCCAGGTCAAATTTGAAGCACCCTGTCCGCAATCCGAGCCTTCATTTTTCCTTCCCACCCAAATAGTTTAATCTTGGGGGAAATTCAGCTCCCGGCCAAAAGAATCAAGGGCAACATACCATCCGGAGAACGCCCACGGCTATGAACCACGTCAATATTGTACAGTGCGTCTGTGGCGGCAAACGCACCCTCGCTGACTGACTGAACCCTGACATCCGTCAGTTTCAACCGCTCTCTTTGGACCGACTGGACCAGCTTCGCCACTGAAAGATATGAGCGAGGAATTACGGCCGGAACAAAGACAAGACGAACTATATCCAGGCACAGGAACAAGCAGAATGATCGAGGCGACGCCCACCCAGACGCTCCATCCCAGGATATTATACAGAAACCAGATTCCCAGGATCAACTGGCACGGAATGGAGATGAAGAGCTGCAAGAAATCTCTGCTGTCCACTGAAATCCCATCAGACGGTCTCTTGCAAACGTATAAAATACGCACCTATGTTTGCCAAATCAACAGTCACTAAATTATTAATCTTTCCGACCAGACTCCCTTCCGATTTCTTCTCTTTCTGGGCCGTAGCTTTGGCCGGTTGCGGCTGCTTGCTTGCCGCCGACTTGATGCTGGCGGTGCTCGGCTGCACGGTCGCGGATTCAGCCTCTGAACGGGACAAGTTTTCACCATTTTCCGGCGTAGCACTTTCGGCTGCACTATCAGCACCCGACCCACCCGCCGAAGCGGAGGGAGCTTCCGCAACTACCGCAAGGTTATCCTCAGTGTCGGTTGTCATCTCAGCTTTCACGCGGATCCGCAAACTGGAAACGTTTAGATTCGGTTTAACGAAGCAGCCCTCGTACTTACCTGTGCGCGAAAACAAGCTGAGTCATGATAGCCTCGGTTTGAACAAGGGATCGGGTCTATGGAAAGTCTCGGTTGAAGCGTAATGGGTCGAAAAATGGTATGGTTCACGGACGTTGATGAAGATATAACATTGGAACAAAAGTGATCCTGCAGGAATTGTCAGTTTTATTTTGATAGATAAGTGGCCGGCGTACCGACGACGGGTCCGAGAAAAATGACTGCGATCCAAACCCATGGCTGTAGCACAACACCTCCTCCCTGCATGGCGCCATCTTGCGTTTCGATGTACCTGCACGTGATCAATGTTAACAGAGCTCCGTAACGCAAGCAGGCCATACTGAAGCAAGCGTTGCATGGCAAATGGTCTGGGAATCGAATTAACACTGATTTTCAGGAATGGAAAGCAGGAAATGGCACCCAGAGAGAGTGGTGAGAACTCGCAAAAATAGGATACTCGCCAGGATTGTGAATTCTCGGCGGAAGACCCGCAACAACCCAAAGACAATGTGACGGCGCGATTTTCTTCCGGAAAAGCTGTCCAAATACTGGTGATGCACCGTTAGCGGGTGGCCGCAGCGATATGGGAGGCCCTTGCCTTGAAACTTCGGTTTTTGAGGTGAATAGAGGTGTCTGTATCGCACAGAGGATAGAGTTGATCCTCTCGCACTTGTGACTCGCGGTAGGCCAGGAATACAATGTGGTCGAGAAAAAAATAGAAGGCGAAAGAAAATAAGGAAGCGGTCTGCTCCGGATTCGGGACTTCCATTGGGTTCTTCGATCCAAATCAAAGTCCGCCTCACAGAAGTAAGCTCAGAGACTCACCAATGGATCGACGGGAATATATTGCCGAGGCGTGAATAGAGGGATCACCACGGCTGTGATGAATAGGAGCCAAATTTTGACCCATAGCAAGCGCCCTTCGCTGAGATCCGCCGGAACACCAGTGAAGGTGGTCAGAGGGAAGATGTCCCGATAGACATACACGCAGAACGCGAGAAACAGAACACAATTTACGTGCCTGATTAAGCGATGACGCGTATTTGTGGGACTGGTGGAGAGAAACGCCAAAACCGACGCGTACAGCTTTGCGAATGTCAGAATAAATACATAATGGACTTGGAGAGTAGACTCACATAGGGAGCGCTGATAACGAGGGCGCGGCCAGATCCTCCGCGAGGCGTGAATCCGGATTCATCAAGCACTGAGAAGATTGACAGGACAAAAAGGCCCAGACAGCAAAGCAGGCGGGCCACTCGAAACCACCGAATAGCACCGTATCCGATTCCTGGAGGCGGAACATCGGGTCCCCTTTCGTCCAGAATGCCAAAGCCGGTGAGTAGGGCGTTGACAGACTTGAGGTCGAGTACAGAGTGGAGGAGCAAAACGGAAGCTGAGATGGCGGTGGCACAAGCAGGAGTGAAAAGCAGGGTTTCCTTTCCACTGTCAATGTTGGGTAAATCAACGGAAGGAATGACAGCCTGAAGAATGGGTGTGAAATCCATCCTTGAATCGATAGGAAGAGAGAGTCAGAGATGCGTGCGCGCGGGTCCGGAGGAGCGGTGATGCAAGATCAAAGAAACCTCAAACCATCAAAGTGCGTTCGCCTAACAGTGATCGGCATCCCGAGTCCCGACATGTACATCATGAAGCATGTGAGCTGCGATAAAAAAAAACATGGCCCGTTGTGGGCCGCCCATTGCTTGTGGAACCCAGATGTGAAAGTATTATCCGTTCACTAATTACACAATCAAGACTAGGTCAGCAGGTTTCACATGACCCCTCTTCATAATCGTTCTGCCATTTCGAAACCTCGCTATCAGCGCCTCGGCTCCAACCGAAGTAGTTCCGCGACCCTCGGCTCTTGTTGAACTCGAAGTTTGAAGCTGGAACGGATGCTACGAGAAGCGCAGCCCCGGCTATTTGGGGACCGGAGAACAGGGGGAACATTTCGTTTCCCTGCTTATTGCTTTTGGGCATTTTCGCAGGCCCTAGGAATGAATTCAGAATAGGCTTTCAAGGAAATCTCACGTCAATAGCCGCCAGCCACATACTATACGCTCAGATCGGATCCCAAGGTTCAACCTCGCCGTTTGCAGCAAGTGGATTTGCGCCATACCCTGCCAACCAGATCGCCTGAGGCGGAAAACTCAAGATCAGGGATCCCCATTTCACTCCACCCCAAATATATTCGCTCGACTACATTACCACTGACCTCCCCTAAAGAAATTAGCCGGTTTGTATGAGCCGATTATCCCCGTATGTCGCCAATTATTACGGAATGGAGGTTGGAGCAGAGAAGTAGGGCTGCACGCCGTGCCCGTCACGGGCACGGCCGTCGTTTCGACGGGTATACAGCGGGCACGGCCCGTCACCCAACGGTCCGTCGTGGGAGTTCACGAAATGTCTACGGTACGGGACGGGTGACGGGACGGCCGTCGACGGTGAACGGAATCCGCGGGTTCAACTGCGAGCGGAATTAGTATTTACTGACATCCAATGGAGCCTCAAGGGATAACTTGCCGTTTAATACACAACACTGGTTGAAATATTCAAGTTTTTCTCTGAAGTTTTGAGTGAAAATTCATTTGAGTTTTTCACTCTTGTTTTGACTGGAAATATTTCGAGTTTTTCAGCTTGATTTTCAGCACAAACTTGATTGAAAATGAATATTAAAAACTTGAAATAATATTCATAAATTTGTTTTGAAGATTCACATCAATGTTTCACCCCTTTTCAAGAGCCTAAATAACAGTGAAAAATTCAAAACAATTTTCACTGCAATTTCAACTCAAAAACAATGTACCAAACTGGTAAGAAAATGTGGTGTAAAACTTGAAACATTTTCAGTGAAAAAGATCCTGAAAATTGAGGTTGAAAACTTGAATTAAAGGTGATGAGTTTATTTTGAAAAGTAATACCAATATTTCACCCAGTTTCAAGGCCCTAAATGATGGTGAAAAATTCAAAACAAACTTTACTGCAATTTCAGCTCCAAACAGAGCACAAAAACTTGTGAAAAATCTCCAGGAAGAATGATGTAAAACTTGAAATACAAAATTCAAGTTTTTCACCCCTCCACAAATGCAGTTTATTCAAGAAATTTCACAAAAAGATATGGCAAGTAAGATTCACAATTTACACGTTAGTTTCAGCTCTAAACTTGGGTGAAAAACTTGAAACATTTTCAACAAGATTTTTCCTTGAAAACAAGGTGAAAAAATTTAAATAATGTTCCTATGTTTCACTGGAACTTTACAGCCTTTTGCGGAACATAGGGCAGGCACATTTTTTTTTCTGTTTTTGTCTTTTTGCCAGGAACACTCTCCTGAGCTCAATTCTAGTTGGATTCTCTTGAGACTGAGTGCGTTAGAATCATATTCAAAATCCACAGTCGCCACAACACCGGTATTTTTTTTGATATCCTTATGTAATAGAATTCTCACCAAAAAATCTTGATTTCCGCTAGGAACACTGTAGCAATAGGAGTAGTGGACCGATTGAGCTAATTCTTGGATATGTTATGTATCACATGTGGTACTAGTCAAGGCTACTCTCACATATTTAATCTAGCCATATATCCTCATTTGGCACACATTTTTGTGAGGTACATATTTACACATCATGATAAATGAAGGTATATACCACCATTTGGTGGTGGTAACATTGTAAGATGGTACGGTGGACTAGTACCACATGTGATACATAACATATCTAAGAATTAAATCAGCCACAATGAGGATTGGATTTAAATTGAGATTAGTGAAATCAGCTTGGATTTGTGACTTGTGGGTCAGAACCCATGTATTTGGCATCCCAGGCATCCATCAAACTACTCATTATCAAAACACATTCACATTCAGCTGTGCACAGTCAACATCTTAGCTGATATTCCCTTGGAAATCCAGTTTTTAGGGTTAGATTAAATTTGTGAGTGGCCAAATCAACTTGGATTTGTGATTTCGGGGTCAGAAGCCATGCATTTGCAACCCAGGAATCTGTCAGCCAACTTGTTGTCAAAATCCATTCACATTTGACGCTATGCAGTCAATGTCATTGGGAAAATTCCAGCAGCATCCTCTTTCAGGATTGGATTAAATTTGTGACCAGCTGAATCAGCTTGGATTTGTGATTTGTGGGTCAAAACCCATGCATTTGCAACCCAGGAATCCTTCGGCCAACTTTTTTGTCAAAATCCATTCAGATTCAACCCTACTCAGTTGACACCATTGCCGAAATTCCCTGGAATCCTGTGTTCATGGTCAGATTAAATTGGATTAAATTCGTGAGCAGCCAAATGAGCTTGGATTTGCAATTTGTGGCTCAGAAACCATGCATTTGCATCCCAGGAAGATGTCGGCCAACTTTTTTTCAAAATCCATTTACATTCGGCCCTACGTAGTCAACATCATTGCCAAAATTCCCACAGAATCCTGTTTTCAGGGTCGGATTGAATTCATGACAGGCCAAATCAGCTAGGATTTGTGAATTGTGAGCCAGACGCCATGCATTTGCAATCCAGGAATCCAGCAGCTGACTTGTTATTAAAATCCATTCACATTCAGCCCTATGCAGTCAACATCACTGCCAAGATCATGCTGGAATCCTGTTTTCAGGATTGGATTGAATTTGCAACCAGCTGAATCAGCTTGGATTGTGATTTTGGGGGCAAAACCTATGCATTTGTAACTCAGGAATCTGTCGGCCAACTTTTTGTCAAAATTCAGTCACATTCGACCCTGCTCAGTCAACATCATTGCTGAAATTCCCCCGGAATCCAGTTTTCAACATCGGATTAAATTTGCAACCAGCTGAATCAGCATGGATTTGTGATTTATGGTTCAGACCCCATGCATTTGCAACCCAGGAATCCGTGGGCCTACTTGTTGTCAAAATCCATCCAGATTCGACCCTACACAGTCAACATCCTTGCCGACATTCTGCTGGAATCCTGTTTTCACATGGATTAAATTCGCGACCAGCCGAATAAGGTCGAACTTGTGATTTGTGCCTGATGACCCATGCATTTGCATCCCAAGAATCCATCTAGCGACTCAGCAGCAAAATCCATTCACATTCGACCCTGCGCAGTCAACATCACTGTCAGAATTCCCCCAGAATCCTATTTTCAGGGTCGGATTAAATGTACGACCAGCCGAATGGAGTTGGATTTTTTATTTGTGAGTCACAAGCCATGCATTGGCATCCCAAGAATCTATCTAGCCACCCAGCAGCAAAATCCATTCACATTTGACCCTACCCAATCAACATCACTGTCAAAATTCCCCTGGAATCCTGTTTTCATGGTCGGATTATATTCAGGACCAGCCGAATGAGGTTGGATTTTTTGTTTGTGAGCCACACGCCATGCATTGGCATCCCAGGAATACATTTTGCCACCCAGCAGAAAAATGCATTAACATTCAGCCCCGTGCAGTCAATATCATTGCTAAAATTCCCCCAGAATCCTGTTTTTAGCCTCTGATTTAATTCAAGACCAGCTGAATTAGCGAGGATTTTTTATTTTTTGGGTCACAACCCACTCACTTGTATCCCAGGAATCCATCTTAGCCACTCAAGAACAAATTCCATTCACATTCGGCCATATGCAGTTAACATCATTGCCAAAATTCCCCTGGAATCCTGTTGTGGGGGTTGAATTAAATTCGTGACTGACTGAATGAGCTTGGATTTGTGATTTATGAGTCAAAGGTCATGCATTGGTATCCCAAGAATCAATCTAGCCACCCACCCGCAAAATCCATTCACATTCCACTGTACACAGTTAACATCATTTCTGAAATTGCCCCAGAATCTTGTTTTCATCCTCGGATTAAATTTGCGACCTGCTGAACCAGCTTGGATTTGTGATTTGTGCATCAGGACCCAGGCATTTGAATACCAGGAATCTGTCACCCGACTGGTTGTCAAAATCCATTTACATTGAGCCTACACATTCAACATCATTACCGAAATTCTCCTGGCGTCCCATTTTCAGGGTCAGATTAAATTCACGACCACGCGAATCAGCTTGGATTTGTGATCTGTGTGTCAGAACCAACACATTTGCGACTAAGGAATATGTTGGCCAATTTTTTGTCAAAATCCATTTACATTTATCCCTACACAGTCAACATCATTGCCAAAATCCCCCCGGAATCGTGTTTGCAGGGTCTGATTAAATTCGCAACCAACTGAATCACCTTGGATTCGAGATTTGTGAGACAGAAACTAAAAATTTGCATCCGAGTAATCCATTTAGCTACTCAGCAGGAAAATCCATTCAAAGACAGCCCTACGTAGTTGACATCATTGCCGAAATTTGCGAGTGGCTGAATCAGTTTGGATTTGTGATTAATAGGTCAGAACCCATTCATTTGCGACCCAGGAGTCCGTCGGCCGACCTTTTGTCAGAATCCATCCAGATTCGACCCTACGCA